>OW121703.1:23472942-23512984 GCA_933228785.1 Lasioglossum pauxillum | reverse complement strand
TGAAAATAAAATATATATTGATGAAAAAAGATATACTAATTACAGTCATAGGATCAGATGTACTGCTGTGAATGTAATAATTTAATGTTCTATATCGTAGGCCGCTTCTTTTTGTATTTACATACCAATCTTGGGTTTCATCACCAAAATTGGCGGAGCCGACAGAGTTGTCTCATCTGATGAGAATTCCTCACTGCTGTTCCACGCCGGGCGAATGATCTTTCTTTTTTTTAGTAATCCATGTTCGTCCACCTCAGATTGTAAATCACTGGTGTCCTCAGCCTCTTTCGCTTTTGTTCGCGCCTTCACGTAGTCGGCTAGAAGGATTGTATAATTATTATTTAATTGTACATGTATGGTGTATAACTACTTCAACTTACCAAAGGTGCTGTTCCGGAACCTCTTTACACTATATTTCGTCCATGACGGTTGCGGCATTTCTAATTTTTTGATCGCGTTACTCAATTTCGATTGCTGCAGAGGCGGCCAATGGCATATGTCGCCTTGTAGCCAAATAGTTGGCACCGCTTCTACCGTCTTATCATCGATGAATTGAACAACGGACCATGTTTTTGCCGGCTGCATTGTATGTATATCCTAAAAATTGAAGTGTGCGGTAAAATGTAGAGACTGATTTAAACATTTAATTACGGTATACATATAATGAATTAAACAAATATATTTAGAAAAATAGCGAATTGATTGATTATTTAGAAAATAGCAACTTTACACATTGAGGCGGTAGACTCATCGTTCCCAGGATTGCAAGGGTGCATGATTCACGTTTTCATTTCTCATAAACGAAAAAATAGAACTTTTGAGGGAGATAACGCCCTAGATCGATCTTTTATCTAGCGTTTTCGACTTCTGAAAAATCCTATTTTTGTGTATTACCGAGAAATGAGAACGCGAATCCTGCACCCTTGCAATCCTGGAAAAAGGGGTCTACCCCTTTAAATGGTAAACTTACTTAATAGTAAACTTACTAACTTAAATAGTACTTACTTTTGTGAATATATACTGGGTCTGATAAGTTCTCTCAATGACACTTCACAACACCAGAAAATACGACAACTCACAAAAGCTGAAGAAAAACGGTACGTGTCCTTTGGCGGTTGCAGGCGGACTAGTGACGGAAGGAGCCCAGTGCGCTTTTTTATTGAGACGCTACCCGCGCCCCAAACCCTCCACTCCACCTTCACATCCCTTAGGAACATGGTGTCCTTCTACATACAGGGTATCTCACCCAATTTTTACATCTTGATTTTATCGCTATTGTTACTCGTAACAACAAATGTTTCAGTGGAGCCTTGAATGGTATCGAGTGCAGCATATTCTAATCTCATTAGTTTTGGGCGCGTAAGGGTCATATAAAGGTCAACTTTGTTTTTTTTAATGGAATGAGGTATTTTTTAATTCATCAATCGATGCAGCTGGACATTCGTTATAGAAAAGTAGAAATAGCTATGTATGTCGAAAAGTTAATAGTTCGGATATACAGTTACTCCCACTAATTCGGACACTCTTAAAAAGACGATAACTTTTTTAATATTGTACTATACGATTTGACCTTTTTTGGGAAGCTACAGCAATTAGTTTACTGTAGGATGTGAAAAGAAATTTTGATCGGGATAGTAGAAATAACACTAAAAGTTGCATTTTGCAACTTCTATTTATGTGCGCCTATATTGAAAATTTAAAAAATACTTTTTGTCGATCTGCGTCAATTAAACGTATCCTGAAAATTTCGTCAACATCTGTCGATGGTGCAATGAGCTACAAACATTTAAAGATGGTAAAAATTGCAGATTTGCAGCCTATAACCGCAGTCAGTCTAAGGATTATTACATCTTTCAATGTCTGTCGTTTTTTTCTGCGTCAACCGATTTCGATAAAACTGTCACGGTGCATCTGATTGACACCGATCTAAAAAACGAACTTTTTAAATTTTCCATATAAGCCCGCATAAAAAAGTTTGAAAATGCAATTTTTAGTATTTTCCCTGCAATTTTTCTAACAATTTTAGTAACTTTGTGCGAAAAAAACGTCGACGTTCAAAACTTGAGAGGGTGGTTTCTCAAGATAAAAGACTGCTCTTTCGCGTGGTATATTTCGATTTTCCGCTGGACCCTTATTTTTTGAGATAAATTGAAAAATATCCACAAAAATTGGTGCAAAAGTGGTGTCTTTCCGTCTTTAATGATTGTTTAAACGTGTTTAATATTGGCATTAGTATTGGATATCACTTAATTCGGGAAAGTCTACAGAATCTTTTGCTGTAAAGAACAATTCAATATCTTTTATAATAACATCACAATATTTGTTCAAAGCTGAAAGATATGTCATTTTTTTAAACTCAATGTGGGAATCGAAATACAAAAAGAAGTTGAATTTGTTGGACCGTGATATTAGTGGGAATCGCTGTATTTCAATTTAAATAAGGCCGTCCACACACGGGTCGATTGTAATCGCGTCGTGAAGTTCGTACGTCTTGATCGTCATGTACGATTCATGCGACGGACGCGATTGTCATCTGCACACGGGTCGATTTGTGTTTTTCAAACATCAAGAAACGCGTTTTCACATTTTCACTTTCAAAAAAAAATTTTATAAAAAAACAATTAAACCGACTCCGAAAAAACGCACTAAAAAGTATGAAATAATTATGAGTAATTATGTGAATAAACACGAACTTAAATACAAAACAATCTTTCGGAGGCGGCGCAAAATTGAAAATTTTCCAAATGACAGATGTTGCTGATTGTGATTTCATTATAATATGGTGAACTTGGAAATCAGTAGGTGGGAAGAGAATATACATTAATATATGAAAGTATGTAGAAAAATTTAAGGAATTTAAGGAAAAGTTCCAATTTTGCGTCGCCTCCGAAAAGATTGTATTGTATTTAAGTTCGTGTGTATTCACATAATTATTCATATAATACTTATAATTATATCACATTTTTTAGTGCATTTTTTTAGTGCGTTTTTTCGAAGTCGATTTAATTGTCAGGTATAACATTATTTTATTTCACACTTTTTAGTAGAACGAACAAAATTTGCAAAATTTGTTTTCAGGGGACCAATCAAGAGACACCCTACAAAATGCAGGTTTCATCCTAATTGGTCCATCCATCTCGGCGTAATTGGTGAACATACATGAAATAATTCATTTTTCGCATATAAAATCGCAAGGAATCAAAAAATGCAAAATTTTTTTACAGGATCACCCCGGGGACATACTCTGCAGGGTGCAAAATATTTCGTTGATTCAAGATGCAAAGAAAAAAACGGAAAAATAAGAAAAAGGTACATACAGATCGAATTGAGTAACCTCCTCCATTTTCGAAGTCGGTTAAAAATGAGCAGTTCTAGTGATGAGGAGGACTTCGTTATGTCTCTGTGGTACCTGCATAGTTTTATATCAATTGTAATTGAAAGAACTAATTATAAAAATTGTATTAATTGAATTAATCAAATCAATTAAAGAATTAGCTAAAATCTAAATGATATTAAATTTATTCTCAATTTTTGACCATTCTAATAATAATTTCCTATCTTTAGATTGATTATTCATCCCTTTATTTTTATTTAACTTATCATATTGACTGTACCCCTCACGTTTAAGAATATTTTGATTTTTAACCGTTTCGCTACCACGGACGAGATATCTCGCGCCCCGATACTTCCCGATAACCGCTTTTCTCTACAAAAAAAGATAGATAGATTGATAGATTGATGTATTAAAAAAAGTACCGCAATTGGAAGGAGAGCATCTGGACGGTCTTTGGTTTAATGGTTTCATGACGGTCACGGTCACGTTAAAAACGGAGAGACACCACTTTTGCAGAAATTCGTGCGGGTTGTAAATGAAAAACGGGTCCGGGCAATTATCGGCCGTATAAAGCAATTGTTTGGTTCGCTGCCGCAGGTAGAGAAAGACCAGCGAACGTCTAGAATGGGGTGCGTCACAGAACTAGCAATAAACACCCGTTATTTTTCGCTAGCAAGACCGGACCTTTTTCCGTGTTCCAGTGGCATCTGCAAAACACGTGTGCTTACCGTTGCTGCTTAGGAGTTGTTCGGCACTGTGGCCTGGAAACTCGCCTTTTCTGGCCAAAAGTCAATTTTTCAAGATTAAGATTTTCAAAAAAATTTTTTTGTTGCAAAGTAAGAACCCTTCAATTTTATTCTTTTCCTGTCCGTTTCCAGCCGAAAGCATTGCTTTCATGGTAGTTTCTTTTTCGAAAAAGCCCATGTAATAATGAAGCACGCGAGATATGTCGTCTGTAGCACCGCACGAGCGGTATTGCGTCGCGAGATAACACATCCGTGGCATCGGCGCGTGGGAACTTTCGACCTAACTCGATACCCTATTCTTATTTTATTTATGACCAGAAGTTTATTTAATCTTAATTTTACGGAGTTTGTCTTGAAAACGTTATATCTCAGCACAGAATAATCTTAAATGAATAATAACTTGTATTTGGAAGCTGTGAAGGGTTCTTACTTTGCAACAAAAAAATTTTTTTGAAAATCTTAATCTTGAAAAATTGACTTTTGGCCAGAAAAGGCGAGTTTCCAGGCCACAGTGCCGATCAACTCCTAAACAGCAACGGTAAGCACACGTGTTTTGCAGATGCCACTGGAACACGGAAAAAGGTCCGGTCTTGCTAGCGAAAAATAACGGGTGTTTATTGCTAGTTCTGTGACGCACCCCATTCTAGACGTTCGCTGGTCTTTCTCTACCTGCGGCAGCGAACCAAACAATTGCTTTATACGGCCGATAATTGCCCGGACCCGTTTTTCATTTATAACCCGCACAAATTTCTGCAAAAGTGGTGTCTCTCCGTTTTTAACGATTGTTTAAACATCACTGTATCCGGGAAAGTCTACAAGTCTACAGAATCTTTTGCTGCAAAGAAAAATTCTACACCTTTTATAATAACATCACAATATTTGTATAAAGTTGAAAAATATGTATCTTTTTCGAAGTCATGTTTCTCATAAACTGTGCGGCTAGGGGGAAAATTAACCACTTCATTCCCCCGGACGTGTTATGACGTCCACACAATTATGTCGCTCTATACTGTTCGTATAGGGTCACAGACGAGTTAGGCCGCGCTCACAGTGGCTCCGAATCGGTCGATTTAGCCAATGTCCGACGCATCTGTCTCTTTTTTCGAACGTGGGAAAGAGAGACGCAACGTCAGACGTCGGCCGAATCGTGCGATATCGGAGCCACTGTGAGCGCGGCCTTATGACGCGACGCCGATACTCTTTGTACAGATCGGAGTCGTGTTGTCACGCGACGCAATACCGCTCGTGCGGTGCTACAAACGACATATCTCGCCTGCTTCATTATTACCTCATTTCTATCGAAAGTTCTTTGATTTTGTCTCCGATTTGGACGAAAGGTTCCACTGTGCGGCGCGAGCGACATTGCGTCGCGTGATAACACGTCTCTGATCTGTATAGAGAGTATCGGCGTCGCGTCATAACACGTCTGTGACCCTATACACGTCGCTGAGAACCAAGTGGTTAAGAAGCAACATTTATAAGTAATGCATATTTTTTTATTTTTGCATTAGTCTTGTTTGTGTTAGTATTGTTACTTATGTCATTCCTGCGGCAGAATAGTACTGTTAACACGATTTTTAAAATATTTCCTATGAACTGCCAAAAAAATGTTTTCAACAAAAGTTGATCAGTATTTAAATATCTATAAACTTCAATATAAAAAAATTAAGAAGAAAAATTTTTTATAGAAATGGGAATCTCGTCAATTTTTTTAATGTTACTATATGTTTAATAATATATATATAAATAATACTAAAATTCTGCAAATAGTTACGCGTACAGATTTGTGGTACAGTGTAAGAAATATGGAAATAACGGAACAGAGTGCGGCCCGACGGAGATTCCGGTAAAACCCAGAGCATCCAGAGGGGGAGTGCAGATAGCGAACCCGCAAGGGGTAGGTAGGGACTAGAGTTTACTCGAGCGATTATTGTATCAGTATTTTTCGGAGTGTTGAGCAGTGCGAGTGCATACTGTGATAGTTGGTGTCTGATCATTGGCGTTTCAGGTGAAGTATAATTACAACATTTTTATTTGAGCTCGTTTCTTTTCATATTACTTTCCGTAAATTTCAAGATGTCTCGAAAAATGAATACAAAATATTACATGCGTGCAAAAAGATCGCGTCCTTTGTACGAAGCTTCTCATCAAGAAGCTAATCCTACTTCATCGGGTATAAGTGCCATTGGAAACAATGTAGTTCATTTAGATTCGTGTACTTTATCAGACATAAGTACCAATGAGAACAATGTAGTCAATGTAGTTTATTTAGATTCGTCGGGAAGTGACAGTGAAAACGAACTTTCTGTACAACATCTTCAGTGTGAAGAAACTGCAGAAAGTCCGAATTTCACCGATTCAATGCGCGGTTCAGTAGCAGGCAGTAGTGATACAAATGTTCGCGATAATTTAGCAGAATGGGCTGTAAAGCGTAATATTACACATGTCGCGATTAACGAGTTACTTTCTATACTGAAGGAGCCCATTCCAATCTTGCCCGCAGATGCAAGAACACTTTTAAAAACATCCAGAGACAATATTATCACTAAACTAGTTGAGCCAGGACAGTATTACCATTTTGGTTTAAGGACTGCGATTTTAAAACTTTGCAAGTATGTAGACATGTCTTCTTTTGACGGAAATAAAATTCCAATCAATATTGGTATCGACGGTCTTCCCGTATCAAAAAGCACTGGCAGTGAATTATATCCTATTCTTTGTTCCATCGCAGGATATAAAAATATAGAAATGATTGGTATTTATTATGGCCCCGGAAAGCCACAAGACGCAAATAGTTTATTATTCGATTTCGTTGAAGAGGCAATAGTACTATCCAATAGTGGATTTGTAATTAATGAACATTTGTATCATTTACATGTCAATGCTTTCATTTGTGATGTTCCCGCAAAAGCTTTTATAAAATACATAAAATTTCATACTGGATATAATTCTTGTTCCAAATGTGACATCAAAGGAGATTTTGAAGATAACAGGGTATGTTTCTCAAGTCTCGATATTGGAACACGTAGAACTGATCTTAATTTTCGATCAAAAGCTGATGCTAGGCATCACCTTGGAACAACTATTTTGCAAGGAATTCCAAATATTGATATGATCAATTCTTTTCCGTTAGATTATATGCACCTACTTTGTTTAGGTGTGACAAAGAAGTTGCTTTTAAATTTATGGTGCTGTGGGAAACCACCCACAAAAATTTCCAATGTACAATCTCACAATATATCGAATTCATTACTGGCTTTACGAAAGTCTATTCCGTTAGAATTTAATAGAAAACCACGTAGTTTAACTGAACTGAAACGATGGAAAGCAACTGAATTTAGACAATTTCTTTTTTATACCGGCCCGGTAGTTTTGCTAAGAAATATAGATAGAGACAAATATCAAAATTTTATTTCGTTACATGTAGCAGTACGAATTTTATCTAATTCAAATTATTAACTTCCCGATTCATAGGGAAGTTACTGTAATTACCCCGAAAATCGAAAATCGATTTTTTAGCAGATCTTCACTTTTTATGGTCATTGGAGTCATTTTAGACTATTTTTATCAAAATGTTTGTGTGTGTGTGTGTGTGTGTGTGTGTGTGTGTGTGTGTGTGTATGTGTGTGTGTGTATGTGTGTGTGCGCGCGCGCGCGCGCATGTCCGTTTGTATGGTATCAAATTTTTCGTTAACGTTTTCAGAAAAAGTAACAACGCGATCAGGATGATGAATGATGCAATCGAAGTGCCCCGTCGTAACTTAGAGCTGATTAGATTTTGGTCCATATTGGTCAAGTAGTTTTTTAGATTTTTAGTTTTTTTTCGAAAAGAGTTGATTCTACAATGCAATTTATAAGGGAGGACGAAAATTTTCCACCAAAGAACCAAACGCAATTACATAAAAAAAATTTTTTTTCTTAATTTTTTTTTTAGATTTAAAAAAAATTTTTTTTTAACTGATGCTAATGTTACCGCTTGGAATAATCGAAAGTTATTCCAATGCAACAGTGAATTTATCATCTCTACTCCCAAGAATACATTTTGGGAGAATATCGATGAAAGTACAAAAAAAACGATGTTAGCGATGTTGGCGAAGGAGTAACGAATCAGGAAGTTCTTTGTGTGACTCTTGGAGAGTCACACACCAAATAAAAAACATTAATAGCAGTAGGCCTTACTAGCCATGCGTATCACTAACCCTCTCGCAAGAGCAGTCCTACCCGCGAGCTCGCGAAGCGAGCGAGCAAAAACAACCCTACTCGCGAGCGAGCGAAGCGAGCGAGCAACAATAGCTCTCTAGTTTTCACTGTATTGAGTATGCCTCTGAATTGTTAAAGTATTTTGTAAAAACTTTCAAAATATTGTACGGGGCACAGAATATGTCTCACAATGTGCATAATCTCCTACATATTACAGATGATGTAAAAAATTATGGGCCTTTGGATAATTTTAGTGCATTTCCCTTTGAAAATTTTCTTCAGTCAATTTTACGGTGCATTCGCGGCAAAAATAAAATATTAGAGCAGATAGTCAAGAGGCATACAGCAAAAACCAATATTTGTAGCAACGAAAATGTAAATTCCACGAAACATCCAATTTTCCTAGATGAACAGTACGGGGGACCGTTACCACCCAATTTTACTGCCCTAAAACAATTTAAACGCGTTGATTTCCATAGTTTCAGTTTAAAAACTAGTGAGCCGGATAATTGCTGTTCTTTGAGAAATGATGACATCATTATTGTGGAAAATATAATATTTTCGACAGGTGTTTTCAAAATAGTTGGTAGAAAATTTTTAAATTTAAAGGATTTTTTTGTGAGTCCCTGCAAATCTTCCAATTTTGGAATTTATTCAACAGAATCTCCTTTTTTGGGACCTTTGGAACTTTTCAATATTGAGGATGTTTTCCAAAAATATGTGACATTAGAATTTCAACGTAATATTATTCTCTTACCATTGCTACATTGTTCCTCATGAGTGCATATGTTCGGATATTTTTCTATTGCATTGCAAAGTCTAGTTTCCCGAGAAAGTTCAGATAGTATAGTAAAATATTTATAAACTTATATCTCTGTCTTTTTTATAGCGTCTGAATATTAATCCGAGTCACTGCATCTATAAATCTGAATTTGTAACACAAGTCAGTCAGATTGTGGGACGATAGGGCTACTGGCGAACTACCCACATTAAAAAAACAGTATAACGTGCCAACGGGTGACACCTCATTTGGGTGGTATGGAAGTTTACCCATTTTATTTGAATCGGGGAGTAAAAAGGTTCTGAAAATAACTGTTTCAAATTGTTATTTATCGGTTCTGTTCGAAACAGTTATGAAGAACCGAAATAATATGTATATACATTAAATATATATATATATATCGTATATCATAATGTTACATTAGCGGTTACCGTTACGTTTTTATAACTATTGTTTTTTGTTTTTGCAGTTTGGTTCGGGTTTTGGTTGTACCATAGACATATAGAGATAGACTGCGCCGTCTTATGGGCGAGTTGAAACACACAATGGCGGCGCGCGGTACAAAGAGTGAGAGAGGGAGCATTAGCCGGGGGGTATAGCGTTCTCTTTCTAAGTGATGTGTCGGTGGGGAAAGATTCCCCTACTTCCCTGCTAGATAATGTAGATTTCTACATAGTATTGATTAATTTGTTAATATTTATTTGGTTTTTGACATTTATTCGTAGGGCGGCGATGTTTGATCTCGGCTCGGGTATATCGGTGTGAACACCACACATTCACTCGACTGAATCGAAATCTCAAACTTCTTAATTTTAATGATCGGTATATGGGACTTTAACTAGCTTATTCCAAGAACTATATACTCCATATATTCCAAGTACCAAGAACGATATAATTGGGCCAATATTTAGTGGTTTAATCGACGATGAAAGTTTCGAACGCAACGAAGAAGAGCGTATTGGAAAGAAAGAGACGCGAACAGTAGCTGCCGCCGGCACAGTTCAAAGCAGGGACTTATACCGGTACGTAAAATACCGGTATGATACCGGTATTTTTCGGTTATTTCTTCCTAACCGTTATAGAACCGAATTATCGGAATACCGGTATGACGTCATACCGGTATTTTCATATACCGGTATAGTTGCATTCTCGAATTCATACCGGTACGTACAATACCGGTACGTAAAATACCGATACGATGCCGGTGTAATACCGGTATTTTTCGGTTATTTGGGAAGGGGAAACAGGACAAGAGGGATATTCCGCACGCTTCTCCCGATCCCCACTTTTCGACTCACGCGTAGCTCCTGCCGTTCATAGGAGTAGGAACAGATGTCGCTACTACATACAATGTATTTCTACGCCGACTACGCCAATGGATTCCCGTTCACCGCATCGCTCGCTCTGTCTCGCTTGTTTTTATATAATAATAAAATATATTTATCAAATGTAAGTTTTTATATGAATTTTATAATATGAATTTGGTAAAATTTTAGATAATGTTAACGAGATTTCCCGCTTACAGTCGCGAAACAATTAAGATTTATATGTGACACTGGAAACCTACACATAAACCAATAAAACTAGTAATATATTAATTATACATTTACCGGTAATTTTTTTCGGTTCCGTCTTTCATTATTTACAACTTTTTAGTATCTAATTTATATTTCTAATTGTAAGATATTCTTATTTGCATTATCCAGTGCCGTAACGAGGGCGTGGCGAAAGAGGCGCCCGGCACGGGCGCAACTAGGTTTGGGGCGCAAAACAAAGAATACCGACCCGGTTGAGGGTCGCTTGGATGCTTTTCAAATTTTGAAAAAAAATTACGAACTCTCATTACAAAACACGTATCCAAATCTAGACGTAGAATTAAGGATTTTCATAACAATGCCTGTAACAACAGCTTCCTGCAAACGTTCGTTTAGCAAATTAAAAATTGTAAAATCGTACCTACGTTATTCTATTGGACAAGAGCGATTAACAAACATGTCTATAATATCAATTGATAAAGATGTTGCCAAAACATTAAATTATGACGATATAATAGATGCGTTTGCAAATGAAAAAACGAGAACAATTACTTTATAAAATATGCTGAATTGTTTTATATTTCTATTATATTATTTTAACATATACCTATGTTTTGTATTTCCTTTATTTTGTCGTCATTGAATATGAACAAAAATTTGTTCTTATTCAGATTATAGATTATTTATTCATACAAATACCTTGACAAATACATTATTGTATATACAGGGCAACTCATTTTGATGAGGTTAATAGTATTTAATATATTGCATTTAGTAAAATTGAACTTGTTACATTAAAATTTTTTATTTTTTGTCATTATTGGGTTACGGGGGGCGCAAGTTAGACACTTGCCACAGACGCTTCATACCCTCGTTACGGCACTGGATAATGCAAATAAGAATATCTTACAATTAGAAATATAAATTAGATACTAAAAAGTTGTAAATAATGAAAGACGGAACCGAAAAAAATTACCGGTAAATGTATAATTAATATATTACTAGTTTTATTGGTTTATGTGTAGGTTTCCAGTGTCACATATAAATCTTAATTGTTTCGCGACTGTAAGCGGGAAATCTCGTTAACATTATCTAAAATTTTACCAAATTCATATTATAAAATTCATATAAAAACTTACATTTGATAAATATATTTTATTATTATATAAAAACAAGCGAGACAGAGCGAGCGATGCGGTGAACGGGAATCCATTGGCGTAGTCGGCGTAGAAATACATTGTATGTAGTAGCGACATCTGTTCCTACTCCTATGAACGGCAGGAGCTACGCGTGAGTCGAAAAGTGGGGATCGGGCGAAGCGTGCGGAATATCCCTCTTGTCCTGTTTCCCCTTCCCAAAATAACCGAAAAATACCGGTATTTCATATCGGTTACCGGTATATTCTGTTGGCCCAATACCGTTACCAAGATTATACCGGTATTACGTCACACGGCGTAATACCGGTATGAAAATTTTACCGGTATTCATAATACCGGTATAAAAATTTTACCGGTATTGAGTCCCTGTCGTGATACCGGTATACAAATTTTACCGGTATTAAGTCCCTGGTTCAAAGGCCCGCGTTGTCGCTGTATAATAATATAAAATTTATTATATTAACCCCTCAAATAATATAAAAATTTTAAATTTTAATAAAAAATTCATAATAATTAATTGTATTATTTTATATATTATAAAATTCGTTAATACAACAAATTCATTGTATTCTGAATTTCTCATTATAAATTTGAATAAAGCACTAATGTATACTGGTTTAAATATTTTTTCTCATTGTTATTATTTTACAATTCGATGGTAGGTAACCAAAAAACAAATAAATGTCAAAAACCAAATAAATATTAACAAATTAATCAATACTATGTAGAAATCTACATTATCTAGCAAGCAAGTAGGGGAATTTTTCCCCACCGACACATCACTTAGAAAGAGAACGCTATACCCCCCGGCTAATGCTCTCTCTCTCGCGCGCCGCCATTGTGTGCTTCAGCGCTTCGTACAGGCCGCGCAGTCTATCTCTATATGTCTATGGGTTGTACTTCGTTTCTGTTCTTTTGTTCGGCCATGTAACATACAATCAGTCCCATCCATAAATAATTAATAGCACACACCTCAGTTTTTCTTCCAAGCTAGATGAATAGGAAAATTTTGATAAAGTGCGTTCATATAGTATGAATAGGAAAAAAATTTTTAAAGTTCCATTCCACAACTTTGTTTGTCTTGGCTTGAAACGGAAATTTAAAAAAAAATGTAATTTGTAGATTCTTATCGCGGTTTCGGATTTCGGTAATCATCCGAAGGCTGCGCCGACTTGACCCAGCCGCGCGTAGTCTCGACTATAAGGAGTCGAGAGTCTCGACTCCTTATAGTATTATTTAAAATTATTTAAAACTGCTTTCAGATTCTTGCCCATTTTTTAAAACTGCTTTCAGATGTTCGCCCAAAGGCAAGGGCCAAGGTAAAAGAATTGCAGTCAGGATGAGTAGAAGAGACTCAATTGAGCAAAAGAAAAAGTAAAGCGATGAACGATAGCGATGACGATTCCGATTCGATTTTTGCCTCCGCCTTCGGCATCAAAACGACTGAACGAGTTAGGTATGTGAATACAAAATTAAATATGCTACTAATTGTGCTAATTGTTTAATTATATTCCATCAATAATCATTGTATCGGTATGACAACCGTGATTATTGTTTTCAGGTACATGCAGCGACAGGGCTGTAGATGCATCAAACAATATCGGACAAATGAGGTTCCGAGGAATTCTGTGATTATTGGTAAGCTATGTAAACGAATCTAAATATGGAAGTACGTATTTCCAAGCACGGAATCTAATAAAAAATTTTTATTTTTAGGAAATCCGCCGACCCAAAAATGACAAGCACAGTGTTTTCTCGATAATTGCCCAAAATACGGGTCCGGCCAGGGATACTATATTCTTTGACTTCTGCCGAACGTAGAAAAGGTCAACGAAGCTCGAGCGGCCTTCGGTTTATTTTTCATTATTCTTTACGGGACTTTGACCAACATATTTGTACTTTTGCCAAGAAGGACCCAAGCAAGCATGGACAAGACGTTGCTCGGTCGGACGCATTTTCAAGGGAAACTCTCACTTCTTCTGGCCTCACGTGAGAGTACTATGGGCCGCTACGGGGAGCGAGACGCACGGCGGGGAGAAGTGTATTATGTAATATTTCTCGGCCACTGAGGTTTCTCGAGCTTACCCGGTTCCAAACGGGGTACATGGTCATCCCGCGGTAGTGAGGACAGGCCACCACGGTGTATTATAGAGGTGTTCGGACCAGGGTTGCCATATTTTGCGGGAACAAAAGGGTGGCGAGTTGGGCGAGGCTGGGCGAGGGGCGCAGCGGTAAGGGGACTGGTTCTCTGTTCCCGCAAAATATGGCAACCTTGGTTCGGACTTCTCTCGGAAAGGTGTGATAGATAGTTCTCTGGTCGCCGCCATCACGCGTGATGGTGCCATTGGTGCCTAGTATTCCATCTGACGGCGACCAGAGAACTAACTTCTATCTATCAGCTATCGCCAGATTTCCTCTCTGCTATCACAAAACTTCAACCTCATAGAGGTGCTTAGTCGTAACCAGTCGTAACCAGTCGTAACACCTCTATAATACACCGTGGGTCCGTGAGATAGGCAGGCCAGATGACATTTGGGACATTTGTCGAGAAAACACTGTGAACAGCATTGGAAAACGACCACCGACAAACAGCGTCTACTACGATTTTCACCACTTTTGACCCTCTATAGCTCGCGTCTAGATTTCAATGACATTTTCAGGACAGTAAAAAAGTTATCGTCTTTTTTAGAGCGTCTGAATATGAATGTGAGTAACTGTATATAATTAAAGGTACGCTCTAAAAAAGACGATAACTTTTTTAATATTGTACCATACGATTTGAACTTTCTTGGGAAGCTAGAGCGATTAGTTTACTACAGGATGTGAAAAGAAATTTTGATCGGGACAGTAGAAATATTGAAAAATATTGAAAATTTAATAAGTATGCTCTTTGGACTGTGCCAATTATATCCACTGTGAAAGTTTCATTGAAATTAGTTGATGCGGAATGGAACGACAGGCATTGAAACATGTAAGAATTCTTAGATATACATACGGTGAACCGGATTAATATTCGGATGCTCTTAAAAAGGCGATAACTTTTGTAATATTGCACTATAAGATTTGAACTTTTTTGGGAAGCAATTTGTTTGCTATAAGATCTGTAAAAAGTTTTTCCAAAAGTAGCAATTGATCAAAATTGTAGAAAAAATACTAAAAGTAGCATTTTACAAATTTTTACGTGGGCCTATATCGACAATTTAAAAAATACGTTTTGTATATCTTTGCCTATTAAGCATATTTTGAAAATTTCGTCAAATTCTGTCGACGTTGCAATGAGCTCCAAACGTTTAAAGTTGGTCAAAATTGCAGATTTTCACGATTTTCGGCCTCTAACTGCAATAAATCTAAAGATTCCTACATCTTCCAATGCCTGTCGTTTTTTCCCGCATCAACCGATTTTGACGAAACTTTCTCAGTGCATATAATTCAACAGATCTACAAAACGTATTTTTTAAATTTTCAATACAGGCCCACATAAATAACTTGTAAAATGCAAGTTTTAATATCTTTTTCACAACTCCGACCAATTGCAATTTTTGAAAAAATTTCTTTTTACATCGATCCTGTAGTAGACTAATTGCTTTAGCTGCCCAGAAAAGTTAAAATCGTATAGTACAATATTAAAAAAGTTATCCCACTTTTTAGAGCGTCCGAATATTAATCCGGTTCACTGCAGGCCGAAAATCGTGAAAATCTGTAATTTTCACCTTGAACGTTTGTAACTCATTGCAATGTCGACCGCGCGATTTTGACGAAATTTTTAGAACATTCGTTTAATTGACACAGACCGACGTACAAAACGTATTTTTTAAATTTTCAATATACAGGGTGTTTCGTCTAAAACAGGACACCTAAATATCTCTTCAGGTTATTGTGATGCAAAAAATATTTGTTGAAGGTCATTTTTTTCGGAGTTACCAAGGTCATCGATGTTTTTTGATACATAACTACATTTTTATTTTATTGCACCGTGTAACTGATCGAAAAATACTGGTAAAACTTTAGTTTTCGAAGATCAAGGTCATGTTTTTATAAATATCTGAATGTATTTGTCGATCAGTTACACGGTGCAATAAAATAAAAATGTAGTTATGTATCAAAAAACATCGATGACCTTGATAACTCCGATAAAATGACCTTCGGAAAAAAATATTCGTGCCAGATATTTGGTCCATTGACACCATGCACATTACTTAACAAATATTTTTTGCATCACAATAACCTGAAGAGATAGTTACGTGTCCTGTTTTAGACGAAACACCCTGTAGACCCCGTGAAAAAGTTTTAAAATGCAACTTTGTAGTCATTTAAATTACTATAATTACTTAATGAAATGTTGCATGTAATTAGTACAGCTTGTCAAATCTAGTTGTGCTGTTGACCAAAACTTAGGAATGCGCAGAAAAAAACAAAGACCGCACTCGATGAGAGAAGGATGCAACATTTGAACGGTAAGGTACACACCTCGTCAAAAGTGCGTACTGTCCATTATTTCTTACAGCAGTAAACATACAAAACAACTGTTTATATGTTTGTGTGAATACACTTGTGTCGCTTTACTTTTCAACTGAACTGTCGCCACGTGCATCGTTTGACGCGATCAGTTCACCATCATTGCGAGGTTCTGCCTACCTACCATTGTGCAGCAGAGAGATTTCCCATTGCAGGAGAAATTCAGCCGCCCAGCTAGATTTGGCAAGCTGTACATTGGTATTATAAAATCCCCCAACCGGAAAGAAAATGTTTCGGTTCGAGAACTTAGTACAGCTGTTTTTATTCTCGGGCCGAGAACTTACTTGTACACCTAATATTAACAATTAGATTAATTCAACAAATTCATTTGTTGTAAGAGAAAATATTATGTTCCTTACCGAACCGAGTTGGTTTCAAGAAAGGAGAAATGTGGGTGCAATTGTATCATCTATATCAGAAAATTGATTGAGTTCGTAGCGTTTTTAAATTTAAAATTCAAAGATAAAATTAAGATATTTACTCATTGATTTCCCAATAACATGGTTTCCATTCTGTTGTATTACTTTTTGATATTTTTAAGGTATCTTATCATGTCACCGAATAAACCTATGAATAAGTATCTTAATTTTATCTTTAAACGTTAATTTAAAAACGCTACGAACTTTCGTTCCATCCCAATATTTTCTGTAGAATTCTATAGAATGCCCACCTTAGATACATTGACCGTAACTTATTAGCAGTTAGATTAATTCGAAAAATTCATTTGTCGTAAGAGAAAGTATTAATTTATTGTATTCTTTGTTGCAGGCAATTGTATGGACCTGGATACCAAGGTGTACCTCATCAGGGGCAAATATTTAATTATTATCATACAATGGTGCCTGGATATGGACAACCTTTTAATCCACAGCAGATGCAACAGCAGCAGCAACAACAACAACAACAGCAGCAGCAACAACAACCACAACAACAACAGCAACGGGGCAACAATCAAGGAAAACAACTACATTAACAGCCTCCTGTACCTGGGACACCAATGTCTTTGGAAGATGAGGTGGATCTTCCTCCTCTTCCACCTGGACCACCTCCATCTGTGCCGCAATCTCAACAGCACAACAATCAAGTGCAACAAACTATGCAGCCTCATCCAGCGTATATGTACAACTCTTTCCCTTATGGAAACTGGAATGGCATGCATGGTGACATGTCTCGTAAGTTTCCTGCGACATGCGAGAAAATAGTCGGTGATTATTTACAAAGAGGCACACCTCTCCGATTTTGATGAAATTTAAACGGAAAAAGTTGTTCAAAATGTCGAAATCTATAACATATTTAAATTAGGACTGCTACTTTCCTTTGAAGGTCGAAGATTCTGAAGCTTCGAAGCTTTGATTTCTGAAACTTCAAAGGTGATGAGAATCGAAGCTTCGATCTCTGAATTTCGAGTTTCCATAGTAAATTATTAGCAGATTAAAACAAACGCGGTTTCGAAGCTTTGAACTTCGAAATTTCGCTGCTAAGTTATATTCAATACAATTACAGTGAACATAAAAAGTGATTGGACACTTCTACATTTCGAAAAAAAATACGCCACCACAGCTAAAAGAATGAAGTTGGGCATTTTAAACAAAGTATGACACATAATGTTTATATCGGTACAAAAAGTAACATGATGAAATGTATAATAAACTTTATACGAACAGTAATAATGAGAGAGAGTCTTGAGACACATAATTTCTATATAAATTTAAAGCAGAAAGGATACCCATATAGCCAAACGATCCTCGCGCACAGATCGAGCCCGGCGTGTCGGGGTCAGGTAGACGGGCCGAACGTCGCTTGAATGGGCAAAAGGCACACGATGGCTATAATCTGAGGAGGGCACTTATGACCGTGAGGGCTCGTAACGTTCCCTCGGCACAAACCCGGCACAAGCTTCCCCTCGGCCCGTCGGTCCTGATTTCTTCCAAATTTTAAGTAGGTCCGAGATTGTAAGAGGGCAGCACGGTCGCATTAATGTGGCGAATGTCGTAAAATTTGGCAGAAATCAGGACCGACGGGCCGAGAGCTTCTTGTGCCGAGGGAACGTTACGAGCCCACACGGTCATAACTGCCCTGGCCAGAATCGAGCATTTTGGCTATCTGGGTAAACACTAACACTAAACCTACTGTGGAAGCTTTGGAAAAGTAGCAGTTCTTCAAATTTCATCAAAATCGAGTCTCTATAAATAATAACCAAATAGTGGATGTGTGTTATACGATCTCGATGTATGTTCTGCGATATGCGATGTGTGTTGTACGATCTCGATGTATGTGGATGTGTGTTATACATTGTTTTGCGCTTTTCTTTGAGCCAGTTCATCGTTAATTGCTGCGATATGCATTTGATGTATTCTTATTATGAAAAAATTTGTAAATAATGTATAGCTTGCGATATTTGTAATGAAACAGTGTTATCGCGCTTGATAATATGGTTTCAATTTATTAATAAGTAAAAAGTTGTACATATACTGTTTATAATTCTTATAATATTCAATAAACTATATTTAAAATGTAGTAAAATGTTTTAATTTGTTTTATTTTTAAATAAATATTATAAATTATCAAGGAATGGGTAGTATGGATTTTAAATTCCCGCGTTTTCAATTCAGATGGCGCTCGATTTCCGTGCTAACAGAAAAATACATTGAATGAAAGTACCCTTGCTCACGCCTAGGAACATTCGTAAAACCTAAGAAACGAACATTCCTAAAAAGTTGTAGAATTCAAGTCCTAGGGTCATTCGTAAAACTTAAGGGGGATCTATACCCAATGAAGTAACTAGAAAGGAACTAGAATCTTACTAGATTTTGGGTCGAAACATGGGTTTACGCGCGGCGATTTTTTGTCCCTATTTGAGCGGATTTTGGACTGGGTGAGGACTCATTCTATAGAAGAAGGTTAAATCCGGCGCGCTCTGCTATTGATTTAACGAGATTATGTTTATATCTAATAATATGAGTGCCCAAAGCAGAGAAAAAATCTAGAAAAATAACCGCAGATTTCAATGTATTTTCCTGTCTCAAAGAGATTTTTCTGACTGATATGATGAGCAGAGCGCGCCGTGATGAACCTTCCTCTATCAAATGAGCCTTTGTGTAGCTCAAAATATGCTCGTATAAGGACAAAAAATCGCCGCGCGTGATTTCATTCACATTAGCAGAGATTTCCCCATATTACGTTCATGAAGACAGAGGTTATCTCTGATGTAGAGCCAATCTAGAGCCAATTTCATTTCAGTTAGTTTACACGAGATGGTGCCTAGTCAGAAGGACTGTCAATCAGTGCTGCGATATTGTGCAACATTTCACTGCTGTCAATGTGGAATCATAGCAAAACTGACACAGACGAGGTACATATTCTCATCGGTGGCACTAATATTAGTGCGACCTGCCCTGTATAACGGCATTCGCGACGAGATGAATAGAATATGGAAATAGCAAGCAACTCCATCTCGTGTTCATTATGCAGTTGCGTGTTTATCAATGTTACCAAACTTTTTTTCTGCACAGAGGTTGATAACATTGATAATAGCCCAAAATCCGAGGGTATAGATCCCCCTTAAGAAACGGAGATTCCTAGAACGTCCAGAATTCAAGCACTAGGGTCATTCTTCGAATGTGAAGAATGGACGTAGGACTTCTGGGCATAAACTGGCCGTGAAACGTACGTTCTACGAACGACCGTGGCTACTTGGGTGTATGGGTCATTCCATGCCGAATCGGTCACTTTTTGCAGGCACCATCGCCGATTTTGTTCTAAATGAAATATGTTGTAGTCCATGTGAAATTAGGGGGAGTTTAAGTCATCAATTTGCCGGTTTCGAATTTTTTTAGATATGGCAGGCCTTAAAATTTTTCAATATAATTTATTCAGCATTAATTTATTCAACATAATACTATGAGACATATATTAATTCTAGCTATTTAATGTTTATAATAATTCCTTTTGCCAATGATGCGGACAAGCACTCCCTTGAATACCTTGCCATCTAATTTTTTACAGTAAAATCATGAGTCAGAGTGGGAACACGTAGTAGAGTGGGGACGCTGAACGCGATGACGTACTACGTTACGCGCGGGGAGGTGTAATGGTTAAGTTTATTCTAAATTTATATCTTCTAAACACATTGGCCTTTTTTAATATTTTTTTAAAATATTGCATGTCATCCAGTTCGGAGCTATGTTTAAATTTTCAAGTCTCTAGCTCACCGGGAAGTTAATTTAAAAACAATTGCAATATTTGTACCGAACAATCAAACAAACAAACAGACAGACAAGAAAGCGTGCTAATAAAAACGTGGTAAAATAATGCGCAAATTAGAATACGTCGTCGATAGTCACAAATCAAAGTTTATGAACTTCAAAGATAACGTTTCGATGTTGGCACAGTCTAACTTATTCGATCTGTGGCGTGTTTAAGCTTTTTTTCATCATAAAACCATTTGAAATCGATTAATTACATTGCCATGGCAAAATTATGAATTATAACAAACATTTGGCAAAACTACAGCATACCCTAGTAGCACAAAAATATTAGATAAATATTTTTTTCAAATATTGGAAAAATATTTTTTAAGCCACATTTTTTCATATGAGAAAAATATTTGATCTGAATATTGTATACATGTACAAGAAATATAAATTGAATGTTTAAAAAATATAAGATAAATATTCAGAGAATATAAACGAGATATTTAAAAAATATAAAGTAAATATTCAGGAAATATAAACTAGATATTTAAAAAATATAAAGTAAATATTCAGAGGATATAAACAAGATATTTAAGAAATATAAAGCAAATATTAAAAAAATGTGAATCCAATATTTGAAAAATATTAATTTAATATTTAAATAACATTCAATAAAATTTTCAAATTTAAGAAAAAGTTATAACAAAAATTAGAAACTGAATATTTATTACTTTCTGTGTACTGCTTGAGGGAATATTCCATTTTATCTTCGAAAGGACCTTATTACAATTAAGAAATTTTTATACAGTTGGCGGGATTCGAACTCGGGACTTCCTGTTTACTTGATGATGTGCTTCCTTACTGAGTCATGCGAACCTACATTGTTACATTCATAACTTTTTAGACTTATAAAGGCCCAAATCGTATCAAATCATAATTATTAGAAGAGATAAACTTCTGTTAAAAAAATTGTTTAATTAAAACTCAAACTACTTTCTTTTTAATGAAGCACATTATTAATAGTATAGTAACGACAAACAGATATTTCTTAAGTACTTCCATCGTAGGTAAGCGTCGAAACACATACAATATATTTGCTAAATAAACAAAAACATTTTATTGTTAAAAAATTTATTGTCATAGTATATTATAAAAATTAAAAAAAAATAATATAGGATAAAATAATGAATAGTAAAAACAAAGAAATAATATAGTACTTCAATAATAATATAAAAGTATATTTGTTATAATAAATGATATATGTTTTGAATAATTGTTAAAAAGTTGTTTTTATTCTTGATTTAGCTGTTGCTAAAAATGGTGATACGATGGATTTTATTTCCATGTCTGTAATAGACGCCTGCCTTCTTCTTGTTGCTACTGTGAAATGAAAAATATCATATGTTGCATATTATATATTTTTTAAACAAAACTTAAAAGTTATAAGTATATTTACCAGTTACAGCATCATACAGTTTTAAATTACTAAAAGGTAATTTCTTTTTTTTCCCCTGCCCTGAATAAAAAGTTGCCGCTTGGTTCGATATCAATTTATTCATCATATTATATATTATTTTATTATTTGTATTGCCGCCGACTAAATACAGTAATTGTACCTGGAAGAAGATATGCGATTATTTATTTGATAAAAATTAGAAAACTGTATTGTCCTAATAATTAGTTGTAAAAATTCTGGATTAATGTGAATACAAATCAGTAAATTAAATTTTCCAGAACTTTCTTCTATGGTGGTATTAAAATTTGTCACTTCCTCGACAGATTTCAATGGCAAGTCGTCTAAGAAAGACCTCTCCTCGCCATGACAAAAGATATTTTGAGATGAATTATTGCTTGTATTAACTGCTATGTTATTCAACAGCCTTTCAATGCCTTCTAATTTATTATAAATTTGTTTAATTTCATATTTTAATTCTATATATTGCCGATTTAGTAACGTCAATTGTCCTTCAGTGAACGACATTGTATCATTTATATTTTTATCTGTACAATTATTTAACATATATGTATAGTATATTCACCAGTATATATTTCATTGATTATGATACTTTTAAGTTTACAGTAAGATTTAACATACGCATAATTTTTTTCTACCTACTTGGTGCTACTGTTTGCGGTTGCTGAATTTCGTCGCTTTCGGAATCGGAATCGGAATTGTCCAGAATCACAGTTCGCTTTTTCATTACGCTTCTTTTTGAAGACATAGTAAAAACTTTAGACATAACAGAAAGAAGTAATCAATATAACTAATAATAATAATAATAATAATATAATAATGTAACTAATAATAATAATGAATAATTAATACGATAAATGCAGAAATTCACATGCTACAAAGTTTGAGCAGCATTTGTATATAAATGCTTTATGTGTAATTTCATTCAGAGTACATGATAAAATTTCATCTGTGAAATTATCAAATTTAAATATTCCTATTAATTTCGATTTGATAGGGTATTTGTAAAAAGTTTTCAATTTTGTGGATAATCTACCAACTATTTTATTTGTTGATATGTCTAGGATCTGTAGGACATAATCATTCCTTACAAAAACGTAAGAGTCTCGAAGTCCGTAAGCTTTTATAGTAAAATAAGGGAATTGTATTTTCTTTTTATCATATTCTACACAAATTTTTCTACCAGTTTCTTTAATTGTAGGTGCTCCATTTTCCGATAACCTTTTTATTATCTGTGCTAGTGGTTTGGTCCACCTGCGTAACATGCTTATTAGCTTCCCTAAGTAATTTTCGAAAGGAAAACAACTTAGTTCCTCTAAAGAATATTTTAAATTTTCGACATCATCTGTAATGTGCACTAAATTGTGAACATTATATACACTAAATTCTTTGCCATACAAAATAGAAGAATCATTGACAAATTGAATTAGCATTTCTCGAGCTTTGTTTAGCCACTCGACATCTACACGTAATTTATTGTCTAACAGAATTCTCATAGCTGCATGTAGTAATAAAAAGTGGTCATAGTAGATATTTGGAAGAATTTTCTTTAAAAGAATGGGTCCTAGATACAAGAGAAATAAACGAAACTCCGGAGCTTTATATCTAGGCAATTCCGATATGGATCGTGATTTACGGTTAAATTCACTAGGTAAATACTTTGCTGCAGAAATCATTCGTTTTGATAATTTATTCCTTTGCTGTAATCTGAACTCTACTTTACACCAACGATGAAGTAATTTCTTCATTACTCCCAAACAGCATAAATGCATATAACCTAAAGAAAAATGTTCTATTATATTTAATGTGCTTATATTTAATAAGGGTGTCCTTTCATTGTTTTTATGGTGCTTGATGTCGCGAAAATTTTTAAAATCTTCATGTGTCCGAGCACTGGCATTATGGTTTTCGTATATAATTCGATTTTTATAGTATGCACCCTCTTCTGTGCATCTTTCGCAACTATTGCGACCTGTATGCCCTTTAATATTTTTTAAAAATGCTCTCGCAGGTGCATCACATGTAAAGCATATAACGCAAACCTTAAAATTAATATTATTATAAAATAATCCATGTTTTAAAATATCATTTAATTCATTCATAAAATCATTTAAATAATGAGCTAAGGAATTTTGCAAGGGTTTTGCATCACCATAATATAAGGCTATTGGAAAAGGAGACACGATATAATTGTTTAATACCAGTTTGCATAAAATGGGCCAAAACTGCTTATTCGAATTTTTTGAAACAGGAACACCGTCAATATTAAAAATTAAACGAATTGTTAAAGTTTCTTTGATTTCACGAAATATACCCATTTCAGTTTGCAACAAGTTTAATACATTTGTTTTTATACCAAAATATGTAAATTGCGCTAAATTCTCCTTTTTGCTTAAAACGGACACGATATTTGATGATCGTTTAGTTTTCAACAGAGTGCGGGAATCGCATGGAATTTTGTATTTTGGAAAAATGTCCTTTAAACCCTTTAATAAATTACTCAGTTGAGTACGATTAATTTTATTTCCTAGAGACCATTTTTTTAAAAAAGTAATTAATTTCAAATTTCTACTAGCACTGCATTTATCATCTGTACTGTAATTTATGTCATTTCTGTTATTTATCACTTGAGGATCAAATTGTTGATCCAGATCGGATATAGCGAGATCATTAGTTGTCTGTGGACTATTAGTTGGCGTAATTATTCTATTTGTTTGTTCATTTACTGTGACGACATTCTGATTCTGATTGAAAGCTATCTGTTGTTCATTCTTTATAAATTTATATTTTTTGTAACGTCGTTTTTCGGCCATTATGAAATTTGTGTAACTGCAAACTAAATATGGTGCATGAAAATTTTTATTACATAACACATAAATGTACTTACCTTTTCTGCGAACGCTGAAATGCAGGTCTCGAGAACACGTATGGCCGTATCGTTTGTTATTACCCAAACTATAATATATTAGTTTGCGTAAATTATACACACACAGCAATTGTCAATTCTTCAATCGCACACAATTTTTACTTATATGTATATATTTGAGGACTACGTTTTTCTGACAGACACTACTATACGGTTTCGTAAAGACTGCGTTCTTTTCGGTCGACGTCGACCACGAAACCTTCGTCGATCGACTTTTGTCAATTGCGCGACGTTATGCGTTCGCCAACGGTCAATTCGCGACCGTTGATTTTACGATCCGCGGATGGCCAACGGACTATTCGCGACCGTTGATCTTACGATCCGCGGATGGCCAACGGACTATTCGCGACCGTTGATCTTACGATCCGCGGATGGCCAACGGACGGATCTCTCGGAAGGCGTTGTCGTTATCAAAAAAAGGGTTCATACAAAAATTGTTTGGTATGAAGGAAACAATCATATGGTGAAATTTTTTCGTGAAATAAGTTTTTTAAATGGAATGTCCTATTTTTAACTTCCCGATACATAGGGAAGTTACTGTAATTACCCCGAAAATCGAAAATCGATTTTTTAGCAGATCTTCACGTTTCATGGTCATTGGAGTCATTTTAGACTATTTTTATCAAAATGTTTGTATGTGTGTGTGTGTGTGTGTGTGTGTGTGTGTCCGTTTGTATGGTATCAAATTTTTCGTTAACGTTTTCAGAAAAAGTAACAACGCGATCAGGATGATGCAATCGGTGTGCCCCACTGTAACTTAGAGCTGATTAGATTTTGGTCCATTTTGGTCAAGTAGTTTTTTAGATTTTTAGTTTTTTTTCGAAAAGAGTTGATTCTACAATGCAATTTATAAGGGAGGACGAAAATTTTCCACCAAAGAACCAAACGCAATTACATAAAAAATTTTTTTCTTAATTTTTTTTTTAGATTTAAAAAAATTTTTTTTTCTTTTTTTTTTAACTGATGCTAATGTTACCGCTTGGAATAATCGAAAGTTATTCCAATGCAAGAGTGGGTTAATCATCTCTACTCCCAAGAATACATTTTGGGAGAATATCGATGAAAGTACAAACAAAAAAACGATGTTAGCGATGTTGGCGAAGGAGTAACGAATCGGGAAGTTCTTTGTGTGACTCTTGGAGAGTCACACACCAAATAAAAAACCTTAATAGCAGTAGGCCCTACTAGTCATGCGTACCACTAACCCTCTCGCAAGAGCAGTCCTACCCGCGAGCTCGCGAAGCGAGCGAGCAAAAACAACCCTACTCGCGAGCGAGCGAAGCGAGCGAGCAAGAATAACCCTCTAGTTTATACCATAGATCGAT
Organism: Lasioglossum pauxillum; assembly: GCA_933228785.1. Lineage (NCBI taxonomy): Eukaryota > Metazoa > Arthropoda > Insecta > Hymenoptera > Halictidae > Lasioglossum > Lasioglossum pauxillum. The sequence continues at coordinate 23,486,798 of OW121703.1, read as the reverse complement.
AGAGTATCGATTTCTGAGTATAAAAGTGTTGACCTACATATGTCCTAAATCTAATAGTTAACGAGATATTATCCAAAAAAGAAAGATAATTGTTTCGATAATATCTCGTTAACTATTAGGTTTAGGACATATGAAGGTCAACACTTTTATACTCAGAATTCGATACTCTATCGATCTATGCTATAAAAAATAGGACATTCCATTTAAAAAACTAATTTCGACTTTGAAATCCTCCCTCTCCACCATTCTAGTCCCGAAAAAATTTCACCATATGATTATTTCCTTCATACCAAACAACTTTTGTATGAACACTTTTTTGATATCGACAAAGCCATCCGACATATCCTCCTGTTCTCACTTAAACAGGACACCCTGTATATTCTACTTCTATTATTAAGTAAAGATTCATTCTATAATGAGAAAAAAATATTTTTTTCATGTTACTAAATAAATATCTGTATATAAGGAAAAAATATTCTATTTCTAACATTAAATGAAGATTTGTTTTATAATGAGAAAAAAATATTTTCTCGTAACATGAAATAGATATTTCCTGTATATTTAAAAAGAAATATTCTATTTCTAATATTAAATGAAGATTTGTTTTATAATGAGAAAAAGATATTTTTCTCGTAACATGAAATAGATATTTCCTGCATATTTAAAAAGAAATACTCTATTTCTAATACTAATTAAGATTTGTTTTATAATGAGAAAAAAATATTTTTCTCGTAACATGAAATAGATATTTCCTGCATATTTAAAAAGAAATATTCTATTTCTAATATTAAACAAAGATTTGTTTTATAATGAGAAAAAAATTTTTTTCTCGTAACATGAAATAGATATTTCATGCATATTTAAAAAGAAATATCCTATTTCTAATATTAAATAAAGATTCATTTAATATTTAAAAAAAAATATTTTTCTTGTAACATGAAATACATATTTCCTGCATATTTAAAAAGAAATATTTGTTACTTAATATAAAATAAATATTGTGTGTATATTTAAATATTAAAAAAAGATTGAATCTCTTTTAAATATTATATGAATGTGTATACAATATTTTGTGCTACTAGGGTAGCTATCTCCAATTTCGATGACTTTTGCATATAATGTAGAAATCGATATCCCATTAATCTTCGGACGCTCTAAAAAAGGATAACTTTTTTAATATTGCAATATTTGATTTGAACTTTTTTGAGAAGGTAGAATAATTAGTTTACTACATGAATTGTAGAGAAAATACTGAAAATTGAATTTTACAACTTTTTTATGTTGGCCTGCATTGAAGATTTAAAAAATACGTTTCGTAGAAGAAATGGAGATAAAATAAACTTAAATACTTAAAAGGCAACCAAAATGAACGCCTAGTGTCAGCTACTTTGCTTAGGCGGGGTTATTTTACTAATGACATTTTGTCGCTATGATGAATCCGTTTTTAGTGATGTCCAAACTTGTGGAATGGTTTCAAGAACCCAACAAGATTTACGAGAACCCTCCTTATGCCTCCCCGATGGAAGAAAACCACCACCTTCTCGTGATTTCCATTGAGCAACGACACCTATTTTGTAGAACATATATGATTCCTATAAAAACTAATATCTATAAAAGAAGTCATGATTAAAAAGGTGTTGTTGTCCAAGAGTGGTTACTAATATTGTTCTCCAGGTATAAATAGAGTTAATACAGTGTGCTGGTATTTTCTCGAGACCAGCGGTATAGACAACGGACCATAACAGCGGTGCGCTCGACCCACCTCAACCTGAAACGGGGGTACACGGCGTCCTTTACCAGCTCATTGTGACGCCAATTTTAATGATACCATCTTTTTCAAGGTCTCATTTGAAAGGGGAAACTTCAAGGAATATAACCATATTTCTTTCAAAATTTAAATCACTCCGGCCCTCATCGAAAAAAACGTAAAAAAAGAATTTGTTTAAATTTTTCGACATTATAAAGTTGATTTTCGAGGTTGACAAAATTATTTTATGATAGCCCAATCCTTTCCGACTAAAACAAAACTAAATGTAGCTCAATCGGACAAACAGTTCCTGAGATAAAAATTCATAAGCGAGGCCCGTTATCGCGAAAATGGGAAAAAATTGCAAATTTCGAAGGCCTGTAATTACCACGCTTATATCAACTTGCCTTGTTGTTGTTGTTACGAGCCAGGGTCGCGAGCAGCACGTGTGGTCGACGAAGGCTTGGTACCCTAGGAATATGATATCAATTTGTCAGTTAAGGTACGCGGACGAACCGAATGCGAAATTGGGGAGCCGCTAGGATTATAGACAGCGAGAATGAACCTGACGTCAAGTCAGCGATCCTCTAGGAATGGAGTCAAGCACAGACGAACCTGATGCGAAATCAGGGAGCTGCTAGGAGGTTGTAGAACAGCGCGGGCGAACCCAATGCGAAATTGGGGAGTCGCTGGGAGGTTGGATAAGAGCACAGACGAACCTGATGCGAAATCAGGGAGCTGTTAGGATACGGATGAGCCCAACGCGAAATTGTGGATCCGCTAGGATAGAATAGTTTTCGTGGACGAACCCAATGAGAAATTGGGAAGCCACTAGGTTGGGTAAATCTCTGTTTGGACAATTGGTATGTCGCAAACGAACCTGTTGCGAATTCAGGTGTCGCTGGGATTGTTAGTAGGCCTCGTAACTAGTATAATTTCATTGATACTTGCCAAGGCAACCTTGTTGGTTCATCCGCGTTTGGGTGCCGAGCTTAGGGTGGTAACTGACGCGTCGGATTTCGTGATGGGCGCGGTATTGGAATAGCAGGGTCTTGACTCAATTTGAGAGCCCTTTGCATTCTTTTCTTAAAAGTTTTCACCCGCTCAGGTCAAGTATAGTGCGTGCGATAGGGAGCTGACTGCCATCTTCGAGGCCGTAAGGCATTTCAGACATTTTGTCGAGGGTCGTGGTTTTTCCATTCTGACCGATCACAAGCCCCTCGTGTACGCGTTTGCTCGACGTCCGGAGAAAGCATCCTCCTGGCAGATTCGACAGCTGTCCTATCAGTTCTCGACATCAATTCTATATATTTCAGGGATGGACAGTGTTGTAGCTGAAACTCTATCTAGAGTTAATGCTCTTAGACTTCCTCTTGAGATCAGTCTCGCAAGGCAACAGACTGCTGATGAGCAGTTGAGCCTTATCTGCAGCTCTCCTGACTTTCCGTTAAAATTGAAGAAACTTCTTTGGGGGCACGTCGCAATATCTTGCGAGATCTCCGGTGAGATCATCCGCCCGGTCCTCTGCGTAGGACTATCTTTGATTTGTTTCATAACCCCGCAAATCCTGGGACGAGGATATCTGGTCGTCTGATTCGGCAGCGGTGTCTGGCCGGACATGACTACAAACGCCGCACAGTGGTGCAAAAATTGCATCAAGTGCCAGCAATCCAAAGTGCCTCCCTGAACATTTCGTTGCACCGGATGTGCGGTTCGAACATGTCCATTTGGACATTGTCGGTCCATTGCCACCCGCCGAGGGTTTCTCACACTGTCTGACACTCATAGACAGATTTCCGCGTTGGATAGAAGCAGTTCGCTTACGGGTCATTTCTGCGATGTCCGTCGCGAGAGCATTTTACGACACTTGGGTTTCGCGTTATGGTGCGCCTACGAGGTTAACTACAGATCAGGGGGCCCAGTTTGAGTCGAGGCTGTTCACGGCGTTGTTGTGGCTCATCGGATGCGACCGAATACGGACTACCGCGTATCATCCTGCGTTAAACGGGATAATTGAGCGGTGGCACCGCGTGCTCAAGGTAGCGATTATGGCAACATGTAGTGCGGACGTCAGAGCGCCTCCGGCCGAGTTTATGTTCGGTACGACTTTGCGTTTACCGGGGGAATTTTTCCTTTACGATAATCATACGCCGGAGCCGAACGTCTTCATGGACGAATTTAAAAAATATACCTGTACTCCGAACCGCATAAAGTGGTAAAGCGGATTTCGGAGTACAGTAATTCTTCAATCGAAGTCCCAACACCCGTGTTTTCAATCGACTTCAACGTATTGCCAATAGCGTACTATTCAGAGGATGCGAACGAGTTATGTCATAAGCTTTATAGGAACAATATAATACTTCATTCCAGATAAAATAATCGAAAAAACAGATTGTTAGACGTTTTTAATCGAGCAGTACAGTTAACCGATCCTAAAATATCATTGATCTTAATAACAGATCGATTACAATTCTGTCGAAGAAATCAAGTTGCACCAGAAGTTAGAAATTTCGTAGATGAAAATATGTAAGTTGAAAAGATACCTTCTTCTATAAATAAGAGTATAATTATGAACAATACATATCTAATTCATATTATTATACATTACAGCTACACAGAGCCTGCAGATAGTGCCAGTAGTAATGTCAGCGATACGTCAAGTGATGACGAGATGTGAGGTGCTTCATGTGTTTCGTAACTTAAAACGTTCAAATACTTTATTATTATTATTTATATTGTGTTGTATATATGAGAATACGATGTACATATGTTCAAATTAGTTTGTCATAAAATCATTTCAACGAAAACATGATTTCATTAATTTCTTGTCACAAAAATCGATTTCTTGAAAAAACCAGAAGTCGTAGACAAATTTTGAGACCAGATTTGAAATCAGCGTGAAAAAATCTACGGGAAATGTTATATAGCAAAAATTTAAAAAAAATTTTTCTGCCCGTGGTAACGCAGAAACCACATTTTCTGGAAATTGTGAAAGTTTAACAAATTTTCTCAAGGTTAAAAACCGTTCGTACCGTTATCTCCCTATTTTTCCCATATTCTGCAAAGTTTCAGCTTTAATTTAAAAAAAATTCATCGCTCTACCTCATTTCTATCGAAAGTTATTTCTTTTTGAAGCGAGGCAAGTCACTTTTCCCCACTGTGCGGCGCGGCGCAGCGTTGGCCGGCAGTGGAGTAAGTAGGCATTGGACTTCGATTAGATAGGCGACCCAGGACTTCGATTGAAGAATTACTGTGCATCTATACTATTAATGTGGACGGGACGGAGCGTACTGTCTTCACCGACTTATTGAAGCCGGCGTTCTTTGTACCGGAAATTAAGGGGATGAAACGCCTGGTACTTCTTGTGTTGCTGGCCTTGTTGGTCCAAAACGTCCCCCGTTTCAGACATATTCGCGGAAAAGCGTCGCGTTTGCGCCGGATCCGTATACTTAGTCACGTTGCATATGTCCTATTATGTTAGGTGTAGAGTCACCATTTGCGTTTCATGCACTATTTCGTGTGCAATACGATCTATGTCAATTGGGGTATGATCTGTAACCGCGTGTTGCGCCTCGGGTCTATTCGCTTATGCGTTTGAGAATATTCATTATTTATTGTTGCATACGGACTTTGAATTATTATTGTTGCGCGTTGAGTGCTTGCCTATTGCGCACGTATAAATATTGCAGCGACTGTTTTGGTATTGTTGCGCATTGAGCGCTTACCTATTGTTGCTGTGTGTTGTGCGTCTCGCGCACGTGTAAATATTGTACATATTTTGATGTTGTTTGAAATAAAGAACCGTTCCACTCGGGGTGGGGGGGCAGTACTGTGGGGACTCTGTTCTCCTACTCCTGTCGTGTAAGAGTGGGAATCGGCAGCAGCTACATTGCGCGCCGAGAGCTGCTCGCTCTCTTCTTCCCTGACCACCGGATGGAACGAACGTGAAGTTCCAAGTCTCTCGTGTTCGTCATTTTTAATCTGCTTCCGGCATTCAGTAACCGTTCACCTCTGGGAAGTAGCTAGTCGGAATCTACCTCTCTGCCATAATACGAAGACCATTTCCCACAAGGGTATGAATAAAAAGATAATAAAAATCGCTAACATAGAGAAAACAGCTCAGAAAATCGCGTATAAGCGAGATTTTATCGAAATAGCCCACTGTGCGCCGCGCAGTGGTTCGAACGGGGAAAAATATCAATTTTTCGAATGTTAGGTACATAGATTTTTCATTGCAATTTCGTTTACTAGATAGTGCGAATATTTAAACCCTGGGTTGAAAACAATTATGGTATCGATTCCGGTTCTTAAAACAGTTATGAGAACCGACAAAATTTTATAACAGTTATGAGACTATCGATTCTGGCTTATATCGGTTATGGTTATGGTTACTGAGAACCGATATTATAACGGTTCTATAACTGTTATTTTTCGGTTCTGGATTTCGGTTTCGGTTCCGGTTCTTCAGACTTCGGAACCTATAATATCCCGTATCGGTCTCACATCGGTCTTGCAGTTCAGCAACTGATATTTTTTGGTTCTGTATCGGCTATAGTTCGGTTCTATGTATGGTATATGTAATAATATGTATAATAAGTAATACGTATGGGTGGCATACCGCATAAATGTTGTACTTCTTCATTCAGCCATATACAGGGTGTCTCAAAATTCCCTCCGGACCCGGAAATGGGAGGTTCCTGAGATCATTTCAAGCGACATTTTCCTTTGAAAATATGTCATCCGCGGCTGCGTTAACGAGTTATTAACGAAAAACACGGACCAATGAGAGCGCGAGCTAGACGCGTGCAGCCCGGCGCACAGTGGGCCAGATCGGCGCGCTAGCTGTTCACACGTATTTCACCATTATTTCAAAACATAAAGACCACATTAAATATATCGTCGGATTCGTCTTGGCATCAGCTATAATATTATTGAATAAAAAATATATAGTTATAAATAAATAATGAAGGTAAACACCATTTTTTATTAAAAAAAAGAAATTATTGAAATTTTTTGTATTGAGATTTGTAGAAGACTGAGTACTGATTACTTTTTGTAGGAAACATTTTTTTGTTACATCACCGGAAATGTCTGTAAACTCGTGTGAATAATGAATAATATTTGAAAACTGGTTATTCAGGCATTCAAAGAAGAGTAATTCATAATTATTGAATGAATGAAGTTTATTATATTTAATGAAATAACAAAAATGTGTTATTACTGTCTTATTTAAAAAATTACAAAAATTCAAACAAGATTAAGTATTATATTTTACAAAGATCCTGATTATATTGGATTGATCATACGGATTTTCTGCTTATAACTCTGTTTATCTATGAATAAACAAAAATTTATATTATAATTCCTCTTAACAAAGGTAAAATACAGGTCTTTAATATGGAAAAACTGCTCTGATGCTATACTACGATGCTGTTACTGTAATCTCTCAAATACAAATGATTCAACTGTGAGCTAGTAATAAGTTCGAATGTTTATCAATGGTCGTATAATCTAAAAAATTCATAAGATAGGTCTAGGTTAGGTCTTTACACTCTTAAGAGCTGCTGAGTGGTCGTCAATGCGTCTCGCGCAACGCGACTCGCCGCTGAATTGCGTGTCACGCGGCGCTTTAAACCATCATAATTTCCAAGTTTGGATCGATGTGGATGTGAAATTTGCAGGATCTTTAAGAGGAGACGTTGCTGAAAATGTTCTACTTTGTTAGATCGCGACCCTCTGTAACACTTTTCACTTATTCATTGTCAAAGGTGAAAAACATTGACGGTATTCCTTAGTTGACTAAGTATTTTTTTTATAACAAATTAGGAACATTAATGTTTAGTTCCTGGTGCGTTCCCAACATAGATATACATTCTTCATAAAAAAAAATTGGGCACTTAATCTTTAGTAGGTTTTCCAGGACATCGTTATGAAGAAAAGGAATTTTTTCGGTGATAAATCGTATCTGGAAAAGTTTGATCTTTGAACGCTTATTGTAACGAGAGTTTTTAATAACTTTAATTAATATTATCGTTTTCGAATGTAATGGACATTTAAGAATCACTGTGCATTGGTTAAAAATCGATATGAGGACTTTCATTTTTTAGCTCATGAACAGCTAGCGCGTCGATCTGGCCCACTGTGCGGCGTGGCGCGCCGGCAGCCGAGTGTCGGTGGCACGCCGCGATGTCGCAACGAACAAAAGTTTCTCGATGATGTGAATCCTCGCCAATTTCGATAAGCTTTGGATATGTTGTCAATACCATAATTCTGAACAACATTTCCCTTTACAGTTTTTGTCGGTCGGCTTTAGTATACGAGATAATTGTAAAAACTTGTAATTGTAGATCGTAGGATGTACTATCTCTTCGCCAATCGCGATAAGCTTTGGATATGTTGTCAAGATCATGATTCTGAACTACATTTCCTTTACAGTTTTTGTCGGACGGCTTTAGTTTACGAGATAATTGTAAGAGCTGGTAATTGCAAATCGATCTCCTCGCCGATTTTGATGAGCTTTATTTCATAGAAAAAAGATATTTAAAACATCGAATTTACAACATATTTCAAAGTCATCGAAATCGGTGAGGACTCACATCATCGGCAACTTTGACCGAACGAGAGAAGAAGCAGAAATTTGTTGAATTAAAAACTCACGTATTCAGCCGTAAATCCATTTGCTTATTACTCCGGTGAAACACAAAACACGAAACACCACACTGTCACACAATTTCACACAATTGCTGAACGTGTAGCACACTTTTCTAATTCCTATCGATTCCTAATAGCGATCGAAATTACATACTCCGACGCGGAAAGAGTTCCATGCTCTTCGCGATTCCGCGCGAAACTATGCTCTCAAGTCAACATAAGTTTATACAAAAATAAAAGTTCTAAAATAAATTATATTTGAACACGTAATTCCAAACTGATGAAGGCGTCGTTTAAAACAAATGAAATCGTTCCTAAGGATATATTGATTTTTCGAGAATCATATCGTATTGATTTTTCGAGAATCATATGATTCATCGAATACATTGTACGCTGGGAGAGCATAGTTTCGCGCGGAATCGCGAAGAGCATGAAACTCTTTCCGCGTCGGAGTATGTAATTTCGATCGCTATCGATAGGAATTAGAAAAGTGTCCTACGTGTTCAGCAATTGTGTGAAATTGTGTGAAAGTGTGGTGTTTCGTGTTTTGTGTTTCACCGGAGTAATAAGCAGTCAGAGATCGATTTACAATTACAAATTCTTACAATTATCTCGTAAACTAAAGCCGTCCGACAAAAACTGTAAAGGGAAATGTAGTTCAGAATCATGATCTTGACAACATATCCAAAGCTTATCGCGATTGGCGAAGAGATAGTACATCGTACGATCTACAATTACAAGTTTTTACAATTATCTCGTATACTAAAACCGACCGACAAAAACTGTAAAGGGAAATGTTGCTCAGAATTATGGTTTTGACAGCATATCCAAAGCTCATCGAAATCGGATAGAAAATAGTACATCGATCGATTTACAATTACAAGTTTTAACAATTATCTCGTAAACTAAAGCCGACCGACAAAAAGTGTATAGGGAAATATTGTTCAGAATCATGGTATTAACAACATATCCAAAGCTTATCGAAATTGGCGAGGATTCACATAATCGAGAAACTTTTGTTCGTTGCGACATCGCGGCGTACCACCGACACTCGGCTGCCGGCGCGCCGCGCCGGGCTGCACGCGTCTAGCTCGCGCTCTCATTGTTCCGTATTTTTCGTTAATAACTCGTTAACGCAGCCGCGGATGACATATTTTCAAAGGAAAATGTCGCTTGAAATGATCTCAGGAACCTCCCATTTCCGGGTCCGGAGGGAATTTTGAGACACCCTGTATAGTTCAGACACGGCGGAATCCGCGCGATTTTTGTTTTTGATTGCACGACCGCGCTGATGCGTGTGAACGAATACATAGACGCTAATGTACATAAGGTGCGCGCGGTCCAAATCGCGCGATCGAAAACGCGCGGATTCCGCCGTGTCTGAACGAGCCCTTAGTGTACGCGCACAGTGGGTTCGACGTCAGACAGACCTGGTGACGCCAGAGCCGTCTCGCAGACATTTCAAATGTGTGAGTAGGCCCAGGTAGGCCCGTCTGTGAAACCCTTCTAGTTTCGTCCTGCATCGACCGACAGGACGGCCCTCGTTTTGGAAACTCGGAGTTTATTATACCAGCATTTGCTGGCCGTTCCCGGGGCTATTCTCTATGGAGAGGTTTATGACAGGTCATTACTATTGAGCTGGAAGTCGACACTTTCTCGGACAACGCGTGTTAACTGTAAAGTAAATTGCTTTACAGTAAAAACGTATGAATTGGACGCGCTAAAAACAGCTTTATGAAAAATAGCTTCGCTGTCGATCTCCCAATAAAATGACCCGTCTATTTGCATGCCCAATGTTTTATTGCACGTGCCGATAGCCGCTACGCTATCGTACATCGCACAGTGGTGCAAAATCCTCAAGACGTGGCAATAATTCGTTTATTATGGTAATGTCATTTTAAAAAATCTATGTGTATTGAAATACATTGCAGTATTAATACGATACAGTATTAATGCATCGATCGTAGATTATAATAGAACCTAAGCACAAACACTGACATTGGAAACAACTGCGACATACACTATTGAAGGAAAAAATTTTTTCTCATTTCTTTGTTGTTTTTGTGTATATGCACTCCTTGATTTTCAAAAGTTTTATAGAGTAAGTATTATTTAGTGCGGTGAGTACATTACTTTGAATTATAAAAAATGCAAAGCTTATTGTTAATATTTTTTGTATGCATATTACTGAGACCCTTTGGGTCCTACCGATTTTTGCCACGTTTCTATTAGCTCGCTTTCTTGTCTGTCTGTCTGTCTGTTTCTTCGGTACAAATTTTGCAATTGATTTTAAACTAACTTCCCGATGAGCTAGAGACTTGAAATTTTAAACATAGCTCAGAACTGGATGACAATGCAATGTTTAAAAAAATTTTTATAAAAAGCCTATGCGTTCAGGAGATATAAATTATTAATAATTTGAACCTTTGTACCCCCCGGCCGCGTGATGTAGTACGTCTTCGCGTTCAGCGTCCCCACTCTACTACGTGTTCCCACTCTGACTCATCCCCACTCCACTGACCCGCTACGCACCGAAGGAGCTCAGTGTGCGTCAGTGTGCGTTCGAGCTCCGTGCGGTGTATACAACGTTACTACGTATTATTATAGTATAATGTTTGTTTACCAAGCGAAAGAACAGTTACACCGAAATTCTCCATCGAACCTTTATGTTTGACATTTTACCACGGCGTTCGTTATCGATATGACGCGTATAATACCGTCTGAAATTTATTACATGTCTCTGTTATAATCTCATCAAAATGTTCAAAACCGATTGTAAAATTTCACACATATAAGACTAAAAAGCAGAAAATAATTATTTACATAAAAATAAATTTTTAAAAAATACCACGTTTTTAAAACGGACTAAAAAGTATAAAATGAAATTTTAAAAAACGGACTAAAAAGTATAAAATAATTTTTTCTAGCCCCATACAGATTATTAACCCCGTACAGATAGTCCTTAAAATTTGTGATTGTGAATTTTTAGTAGCTATGAAAATACTTGTAAGATTTAAAACGAAAAACGTAGGGCGCATGCAATAGATAATTGATGCATGAATACCTAAATCACTAACAATTTTATTGCACTGCAAATGATATGAACTGTTTTGCGAGTTTTCTCAGCGGCAGCTACTCACTACACTCCTTACTATGTATTATCTTGCGCCCCACGTTTTTCGTTTTAAATCTTACAAGTATTTCCATAGCTATTCAAAATTCACAATCACAAAAGGCCTAGCCGAATAAGATGGTCAAAACTGCCCTTAGAGCTTTTTCAATGGCTATTGAACCATTCGAAAGCTGACCAAGAAAAACCCCTCTGAGTAAAATTTCAGCCCCCTAGCTTGCCCGTGAGGGTAGTTACAGGGTAAAATTGATTTTGCGCTTTTCGGCGCATTTTCCGGTCTCAAATGCGTTCTAAAATTCTGAAAAAATGTGACACATTCCGGATCCTAAGGCGCATTTTTGAGAATTTTTCAGATTTTTTGTTGCAAACTGTGGTCGTAAAAAATGAAAAACCTCAAAAAAATCGGAAAAATATTTTTTTCTCAAAAATATGAAAACATGCCATTTTACTGTTTGGTTCCCTGATAAAGTACTATAACAGGTAATGTCGTCAATTTTTTTAAGATTTTTTGTTCGGCTGCATCATTGTCAAAAACAATAAAAACCGAATTTTTTCGACGTTTTTGCTGTGGGGAGGGAAATTACACTTGTTGGCTTTACCGTGGGTGTATATTAAGTAATTTTTTGCGTTATTACACTGAAACAAGCAATTATTTTACATAAAAAATGTGATTTGAGAGAAAGAAAAAATTGTATTCTGTGCAATATATACCTAAATGTTCGCAACGATTACAACATCGCCGGTTGACACAGCGGTTAAGGGAGCTTTTACGCTAAGCTTCCCGCTTGCGTCGAGCCCGCCACGGGACAAAGTCATAAAAATTTCGAGCGGGTCGACGGGCCCCGCTCGCTGTACCCCGCTGTGCGTGGCACAAAAAAAAGGTCTCTATGCGATCCACGGTTTCACGACTCGTTTAGGTAAACTACCGATAGCTTCTCTTTAAGGCGGGGTAGGATACCTTCAGCAGGATACTTTGCGAATTTTCGCTTTTTGTCCTTATACGAGCAAACACACCATGTAAAAATTTCATACGGTACACAGTGAGCAATTTGAACGAAATCTGTGTCAAAATGAAAGAACTTTCTATTAGAAATGAGATATAGAGCAATGAAATTTTTTTTCAAATTAAAACTGAAACTTTGCAGAATATAGAAAAGATTTCGTTCAAATTGCTCACTGTGTACCGTATGAAATGTTTACATGGTGTGTTTGCTCGTATAAGGACAAAAAGCGAAAATTCGCAAACCCAATTTTTCTAATAAGATTCTAGTTATTTGCTACTTACAATCTGAAGGTATCTTACCCCGCCTTAAAGAGAAGCTATCGGTAGTTTACCTAAACGAACCGTGAAACCGTGGATCCCATAGCGACCTTTTTTTTGTGCCGCGCACAGTGGGGCACAGCGAGCGGGGCCCGTCGACCCGCTCGAAATTTTTATGACTTTGTCCCGTGGCGGGCTCGACGCAAGCGGGAAGCTTAGCTTAAAAGCTCCCTAAGGCGTCGGACTACGGAGCGGATACTCTGGGGTTCGAATCCTGTCGATAGCAGTTTTTTTTCCATACGTCAAACTTTATTTTTTCAATTTCTTATTATGTATATGATTTACTCATATGAGTTTAACAATATTTTTTTAATGTTTTAAAAATATTTAAGTAACATTTTTAAGCAAAATACATACAAAAATAGTTTTGGAGTATCTATTATTTTCTCGATTCTCTAATTGTATATGTTCATCATGGAGGTCCCGTTTAACATTTTTTACATTAAAAATCATTAATCTAGTTTCTAGGCCTTTCGGAATTTGTAAAAACGGGTAAAATAGAAAGAAGTATGTATATATAGCAGCTGGTCTTCCGAGTTGTCATTGTTAGTCCATTAGCTGCTGTTTTTGCGTGACCTGTTAATTACAGAATTATTTATTTATCATAAAAGTAAATACTTGCATGGAGTTGATAGAAATAGACTTATCTTTTATAATCGTGGGCAGAATGCTGCAAGAATGCCGACCTCCTTCCTGAATACGTTTTTGCTTGTTGCTTTCGGTTTCACGTATCCTAGTAATTGCAGAATTATTTATATTTTACTCTAAATGTATACATATATGAACACTAGTTTAAAAATACTTATCGTTGTATTCGTTGATGAGTTAAGCCGAAAATAATGCGTTGTGGTTTTTAATCTTCATCACTGTCCTCATTAATGATAGGCGTAACTCCAGTTTGATTAAAAATGGTGCTAAGTATTTCAGCTGGCCATATAATAGTATGGAGGTATCGAGCATGGGATAAGTAATAAATAATAGCTGCTACGTGTGAACAACACCCAATA
>OW121703.1:23033351-23472742 GCA_933228785.1 Lasioglossum pauxillum | reverse complement strand
AACACACGGAAGTGTCAAAAGGAAACAAAACGAGAAATGGTTCAGTGACCAAGCGCCACCGAACGAAAACGGTCTCTTCCGCCGCGAACCTTTAACTGAACAAAAAAAAAGTATCTTCTGTCGCCTCCGGGAGGCGGCGATGTACGAAAGGTAGGGGGGGGGGGTATGGTTTCGTCCCCTACGTCCTCCGGGAAGGACCTTCTCGCGGTTTTGGCGCGCCCTGCGCCTCGGTACTGGAGTGCCTGGTCCAGGATGGACCGCACACCGGGCACGTCCGCACCGAGCACCCGGGTCTCCCGCAGCGGAAGCAATAGGCCCCCTTGACCCTCTGCGAGCACTCGCTGCGGGTGTGGCCGTACTCCCCGCAGGTCCAGCACGTGTCTGGATCTTTGGGTCGTACGGCCTGACCCTCCCCCCACCTTTCATACTGTCCCCAGCTCGACGTCCTCTCCTGGCGCGTCTTGGGGTTCGCGCACCGGGAGACTGGGGCCCCTCGTCGCTCGGGGTTGACCGTGCGTTTTGTCGGCCCTTCTGCGAGCTCTGTTTCTTCTCGCAGCGGTAGCGAGGCGACGGTTCCCTCCGGTTCTGCCTCTCTCTGCGGTAGCGAGACGGCGGCGACCTCCGGTTCTTCCTCTCGCGGCGGTAGCGAGGCGGCGGCACCCTCCGGTTCGGCCTCTCGCGGCGGTAGCGAGGCGGCGGCACCCTCCGGTTCCTCCTGCAGCACCGCCATTTTGGCTCCCTGCATGAGGCGTTGCAGGGCCTCGCAGTCACCGGTGATCTTCTGCATCCAGTGCTGCAGGAGGGTGCATCGGGCGGGAATGTCGCTCGTTGGCTCCGCTTCCGACAGCCACCTCACCCGGCTCTGTAGCTGCCAGAAGCCCTCCACCAAGTCGTCGATCTGGTCGGCGATGTCCTCCTTGGCGGCCGGGATCTCCATGGCTCTCTGGGGGTCCATCGTCTGAAAATCGTTTGGTAAGTAGGGTGTCGGATTCCTCCCCTCCGCTGTTTGGTGGGGTGTATGTCTTCAGGTCACATACGTGAGCTTTGCCGACGTCTTTCCCCTCGAGGGTTTTCAGCCGGTATACGACTGCCGATAATTTCCTTTCGATCACGAATGGACCGCTGAACTTTGTACAAAGTTTGGCCGCTATTTTATTCGCCGCGGAAGACAGCACGCGTTGACGCCGTAGTACGAGGTCCCCCTCCGCGAAGTGTACGTTTTTCCGGTGGCTATTATAATATTTGGATTGCGTTTCGTAGGCGCTTTCCAAGTTCTCTACAACCCAGTGCGTTAATGTAGCCAGACGGGACATTCTTTCGGTCCAGTTTTCGAGGGGTTCTACCTCAAGGTCGACTGGCGGATCCCTATTCGCTCGCAGACAGGACGCAGGTTTCGGTTCGCGTCCGAAATTCAGAAACGCGGGCGATGCTTGCAGCACGGAGTGGTACGCGGAGTTATAAGCGAAACGGAATTTCGTAATATTCGCGTCCCAATCGCGATGATCGTTACCGATGAACGCCACGATCATGGTTTTCAGTACGCGGTTCACCCGTTCCACCGGGTTCGCTTGGGGGTGGTATGGGGGAGTCGTCGTGATCGTGATACCGTACGTTTTCGCGACCTCGTGAATGGCTTTGTTCACGAATTCGGTACCGTTATCGGTGAGCAGAATCTCGGGCGTTCCCCATCGCGAGAAGACTAAGTCTTCGAGCGCCTCGGAAATCTTTACACCTGTGGCCTTCCGGAGGGGACAACATTCGACCCATTTAGTAAAGAGGTCTTGGATGACCAATAGGTAGGCGAAGCCGGCACGACTCGGGGGAAACGGGCCCATAATATCCGTCGCGACCACCATCCAGGGTGCTCCGATTCGACGCCGTCCCATCAGCCCAGAAGGGAGTGACTGTTCTACCTTCGTTAACTGGCAGATGGGGCAGCGTCGCACGTATTCAACCACCGTGCGGAACATTCCTGGCCAAAAATATCGTGTCGCGATTCGGTGGTAGGTTTTCTCCACCCCTAAGTGGCCCGCTTGCACCTCGTCGTGCGCTTCCCTTAATATTTCTGTCCGATTGTCGGCCGGGATGACGAGTTTCCACTCGTCTAAATCCTGGCCGAGGATTTCTGATAATAATGGGTCGGTACGTCGATGTAAAAGTTGCCCCTCACGGATAAGCCACTCGGGAAATTTCTCCGGGTTCTCTTCTACGTCTCGAAATTTCTGCTCGTACCAATCAAGCTTCGTCGCGGCCGCGGATACTATTTCGATTTCCCCTCCCTCCGGGTCGGCTCCTTCGTACATGCGTGATAACGCGTCCGGTACGCGATTCAGGGCGCCTTGCCTGTACTTTATTTCGAAGTCATATTCTAATAATTCCAAGGCCCACCGCGCGAGCCGTCCCGAAGGGTTTTTCAATTTTCTCAGCCACTGCAGGCTGTGATGATCCGTCAGGATCGTAAAACGGTAACCCTCGAGATACGGTCGAAACTTCTGTACGGCCCACACGATCGCGAGGCATTCTAGCTCCGTTGCGGAGTATTTCCGTTCCGCGGTGGTAAGCGATCGGCTCGCGAACGCGATTACTCTTTCCTCCCCCTCGATCTCTTGCACCAGGACGGCTCCTAATCCCACGGTACTCGCGTCTGTCTGTAGGACGAACGGCAACTCGAATCGTGGGCATGCGAGGGTGGGGGCGGTCGCGATCAAATTTCGAAGTTTCTCAAAGGCGGATTGTTGACCGTCTTCCCATTTCCACGTCATTTCTTTCCGTAGTAGAACGTTCAGGGGTTCCGCGACGGTAGCGAAATCGGGAATAAACCTCCGATACCAGGAGGCCATTCCCAGAAATCGCCTCAACTGCTTTAAATTCCGCGGAACCGGATAAGAAATAACGGGCGCCACTTTATCGGCGTCTACCTTCAATCCCTCCCCGCTGACCACGAATCCGAGGTACCGTACCTCGTTCTTGCAGAAATCGCATTTGTCGGGGTTGATTATTAGACCCGCGGATTTAATTCTTGTTAGGACCCGATGGAGCCATTCTAGATGTTCCTCAAACGTAGCGGTCGCGATGATGATATCATCCAGGTAAGCGAACGCATTCGGCTCCATCTCCGGTCCTATCAAGCGATCTAAGAGGCGTTGAAATGTCGCCGGGGCATTCGTGAGCCCGTACGGCATCCGTTTAAAGTGAAATAACCCCTTCCCCGGAACGGTAAAAGCCGTGATTTCTCGGCTCGATTCCTCGAGCGGAACCTGGAAATATGCCTGCGAGAGATCGAGGGTGGAAATATATTTCGCGGTCCGCAACTTATCCAGAATGCTCGACATAATCGGGAGCGGATACGCGTCTTTCTTAGAGACTTCGTTGACTCTACGGAAGTCTAGACAAAATCGGTATTTGCCGTTTGGTTTCTTAACCATGACGATCGGCGTTGACCACTCACTCTGGGACGGCTCGATAATGTCATGTTCAAGGAGCGAATCTACTTCTTGGTAGATCGCTTCCTGAACCTTCGGCGAGACCGGATAATGCCGTTGTTTAATCGGGCGTGTATTGCCAACATCAATCCGGTGAGTGGTCAAATCCGTCACGCCCGGTACGGCGTCGAAATCTCTCATTTCGCTCTCGAGAAATACGCGTAACCGCTCTTTTTCCGTGGCCGATAATACTTGTAGGCCGCAACAGAGTGGATCGCTCGAAGTGGGGCCGAAGGGAAATTCGATTCGCGGTCGTGACGCGAAGTACCACGTCGCTCGATGGTACTCGACGACGATACCGAACTGCGCGATCGCGTCGATCCCCAATAACACCGGATTTACTAAATGATCGAGAACGTACGCGAGGACCTCCCGAGTTTGATCTTTAATTCGCAACGTTAAGCGAACTCGTTCCCTCGCACGATCGACGGCGCCCGTGGCCAAGAGAAAATAGCACGGTCTATCGGTCTCGGCGGTCTTCGCGGCGTGCCCGACGGCGTCGACGGTTTCGCGGCTCACGAAAGAAAGCGATGACCCAGAGTCGATTAACGCGTGAACGTTCCGATTACCGATGTGTGCGCTCACGATAAGTAATGCTGGTCGCGCGGTGAGAGCAGATTCGTTTTCGAAGTTCGCTACGCGGGCCGAGATTATTGTGTCCGAGGGCGTTCCGACCCACTCGAGCGGCCTCGGGCAGAGTTTCCCGCCTCCGGAAAGCAACGACGGCAATTTCTAGCGGTTACTCCGGGCTCTCCGCACCGGTAACAGTGAAGACGCGGTGGTTCTTTACAATGCCGTGATCTATGTCCCTGCCGCTGACAATTCCAGCACGTGTTGTCCCCTGCCGAGTGCGTACTCGGCGAAGTGACAGCTCGGCTGGTTTCGGCAGCGGTCGGGCGGGCTCGCGTCGGCTCGTTCCGGGAACGGCCGATCGGTGGTTCGTACCGTCGCTGCTGAGTAGGAAACCGCTCGGTGGCTCGGGGCTCGCGGGGGTGAGAGGGGCCCGCACGGTATCCCTGCTCCGCGCGTCCTTCCCCCATCCCTTCGGTTACAGCGTTAACGGACTCGTACCAAGGAAATTTTTCCTGGCCCATCTCCGTCGATTTCTTCGCATATAATTGCGGATCGTAGGCGAAATCGGAATTAGCCAGAAACGGACGTCGAAATTCTTTCGCTCTCCCGCGCGCGATGTGTTGTTCTGCTAATCGGAGTTCGTCCCCCAATTCCGCGACTGTCGAAATAAGCCCCCGGGAAATGACCGCGCGTAACTCATCCCTCGCGCCCCAATAGATCTGATTGATTTGCTTTTTCTCCGGCCACGGGTGCTTTGTTCGCAAGAGCATCGACTTCATATTGGCCAGGTAATCGCGGACTGGCTCATCCGGACCCTGCCTACGCACGCGAAGGTCGTGTTCAAGGAGTTCCTGATAATCGGGATCTCGGTAATTGCGATGCCATTCGCGGACGAAATCGCTCCACGTGGTCAAATTACCACATGTCGCGAACCATTTAGCCGCGAGGTCGGTAAAACAGATGGCAAGCCCGCCTACGAGCTCTTCGTCGGGGAGCGTGCAAACGCGTCGCAAGTTGGAAAGCCGAGTAAAGAACTCCTCGGGATCGTCCCCCGGCTTTCCGGAAAAGGTGACATTCCACTTTCTCATGACCTCGTACGCCGAGGTGGATGCGCGACCGTCGGCCGGAAGACTCTTTGCCGCCTCGGGAATCGGCCGTTTCAAAATCGGTGATCTCCATCCCGACGGTACTTGAAGGGTCTCTACGCTCGGTCCGGGCTTCGAGGGGTCTGGGTCGTTTTTTATAAACGGCCCTTGGTCCTCGTCCTCCGGGTCCGTTTCATACGCGCTATGATACGACACTTCCTCCTCCGGCCAACGGGAGATATACGATTGCCCGCTCTCCGACATGGTCACCGGTCTCGAATCTCTAGCTCTCGGGGAAGGATGGTAGGCTAGCTTGCGAAGAGAAAGTCGCTATCGATTTTTCGAGTGAAAAGACGATATCGATTGTTCTACGGTACAATAATACAGCCAATACTACGTACAACCAAGTAGTTTCGCGTCGCGAGTGGCTTTCGTGTCAGCAAGCAAAGTTCTCGAGGCTAGAACTCGGGCCACTAGTACCGGTCAAAGAAAGAAATTATCGCGAGCTCGGTAAGGCAGATCGCAACTGTATCAGGGAACCCCTTGATCGCGTGATGTTTATTTTCGCTACGGTACGAAGCCTTGGTGTTCGAAAGACAAGGCCGAATCGCGCGAGTCGACTGAAACGAGGCCTAACGAGGAAAAAAAAAGTTTATTTTTCTTCGCGACGATAACCGTTCTCGATCTTCGAATATAACTCACGCCGTGCTGAAGCTTCGCTATTTACTTTACCGAAGGCCGTTTACGGGAAGCGACCTTGCTCCCGAAATAGCCCAAAGTCGCGCAAACACAAAAAAAACACAAAAAAAAAAGTCTACGTGACGAGCACAACGGGCTAGTGTTCAGGGCGGAACAAGGTTAACGGTGATTGCCGTTCAAATTTTCGAGCGTTATGCTCCCGACACCCGAAGACATACATCCACCAATAAATATTACATAATTTTCGGAAATAAATAACATAACACACAGAACGAATAGTTGTCGAGCTGGCTCTCGAATTTTCTTTCTCCTGCGAGAAATCGCAGGAGAGCACGCAAAACGCACGGAACGCGGTTGAGCGTGGCCTCCTGACGCTGCGTAGATGAGAATAATCTCCCGCGATTTTCCCGTGTCGGATTTTCGCCGATTCTCTTAAACGGTCGCGGATGCACGAAGCTCGTACGACAGTCCCTCCTGTGAGAATCCTTTACGTTCCCGCGCCTCTCTCTGACCTCGGGACAACCCTTTCAAGAGAGAGGTCCCTGTTCGGGCGCCAATTTGTCACGTTGTACCCTTTTCGACGAGCGGAAGGCTCGTGAAAAGAGTCAAACTCGGGCTTTGCTGGTACAGAGACCGGGCCGCGTTTAGCCGAGTACACGCGGTCCGCCCGGGACAACGGAATTCGAGAGTCCGACGGGTCAAAATCGAATTGTTCGGGCGCCAGGCACTTTGAGGGTGCCACGCGAGACGCGATGCGATTCTCGGCCTCGGAGAAGCCGAGGCCGACGGTCGAACTCTCGAGATACGCGGACGGAAATTATGCCTCGAAATGGGCCAAAGGATTCGAACACGGGAACGTTCGGATGACCCCCTCGGCAGGGCGGATCTCACAGGAAAATTCAAATGATGTACGACAAGATAGGCTCGAGATGTTTAATCGGTCGTCGGAAAATTACAGAATTACGGCCTCGTGGCCGCGACCCGAGAGCCCGCGCTCTTTGTACAGCTTGGCGATAGATGAACGTTCGCAGCGCGGTTGTCTGATACAATGGAACGCGTGTCGGAATCGTCGTACCAAATCGCGATCTTCCAGGAACGCTGGACAACGAAATTCGCACGCAACGCAGGTGGACGGCGCAATATGAGACTGTCGCGGCGGCCGTCGCTCGCGATTCGATTTTACGCACGCGGTATCGATGCTACGTTTTCGATCGTCGGCGCGACACAGGATTCGAGACAACTGGAGATTATTCTCACGACACGCGACTCCTCCGAGGAATCTTCCGAAATCACGACAAGACGGGGAAAACTCTCACGAATCTAACCTCAAAACGCCCTCGGAACGGGCGTGAGATCTTGGCACGAGGCGTCCTGCGCCTCGGCACACGCGAAAATTCGAGGACAGAACGAGAAGCGTTCGTCCTCGCGCGATCAAAGTCGAGCCACCTCGCAAAGAAAATCCGAATAGATCACGGGCTGACTTACCGTTTCGCCGGGTTGACTTTGGACGCGTCTAATGTGGGAAAGCTTCCGGAAAGCGGTCTCGCCGGGTTGCTCGGCTCGGTAACCTCGTCGGTGTTCTCGGTTTCTGCCTCCCCACGCGAACTGACACGACACAGCCGAATACTATTGCTCGTTCGCGGGATTACAAGTGGCGAAATTTGGGCAAACGTATGATCGTCACGGAAGCCAGCGCGACAGTGTCGCATCGATTTTCGATCGCGCGACGGCTCGATCCTTCTTCCCCCCTCTCTCGACTCGTTGCCGAATTTTCCCGATTGGCGCGTGCCACGCGCGCGACATCCTAGCTACCAGGATCGTCCCTATTAAGGTCCTTGGGCCCCAGACCAACGCAATACGGAATTTGCGGTCACTTCTTGACCGTGAGAGGTTCGTCCTCTCTCTGGGCACGATCGCACCACCTACGCCGGAGCTTAACGTGGTGAGGCGGCGTCGGGACCACGAAAGGTCGGGTTGACCGGTTGTTCGGTAAGGGCTCCGGTCCCTTCGACGCCTCCGGGTGGATTTCCCGAGTGCTCTCGGTCCAAGTCGTCCTTGCCCGTGCACGGGGCTTCCGCAATATTGGCCAGTTCTTTTCCGCGGGATCGTCTGGTGCTGCGTCTCCTTCTCGGGAAAACTTCGGTCGGTCGGGGTACCTTTTCCGCGTCCCTGTCACGGCCCTGTAAACTGGCCGTTCTCGGCGCGTACGACAGATGTCAGTCGTCGGTAATCGGTCGGTACGGAATTTCCTCGGGGAACGCTCTCGAATCCTGCGATGCCGTGTCGTGACCCGTGAGAGGGCGGTTCAGTCCTTTTATGTTACAACGGTAACCGAAATTAACGGGGAAAGTGACGTCGCAAGGTTTGCAACGTCACAACTCCCCCCCCCTTAAAAAATGGACTGGACCGCCACGGTACAGTCACACCAGTGATCCGTGGCTCGACAGGAGAGAGAGTGTTCCCTTCGGAAGAAGTCCTGTACAATTGAGGAGCCTTCACCTATGGAGGAACAACCACGCCCAACAAACAATACAGCGCTGAAATTTAAACAACACAAACAGACGAAACAACTGAATTTCGGACGAAGATGCGGACGTCAGTCGACCTAGGGATTGGTAGGTGCGCAAAGAAAATACTCTGTTGTACGAATTATTCCCTACGGGAAGACATAAAAAATAAACAATTTATTTCTGTGATTTCTACAACACACGGAAGTGTCAAAAGGAAACAAAACGAGAAATGGTTCAGTGACCAAGCGCCACCGAACGAAAACGGTCTCTTCCGCCGCGAACCTTTAACTGAACAAAAAAAAAGTATCTTCTTTCGCCTCCGGGAGGCGGCGATGTACGAAAGGTAGGGGGGGGGGTATGGTTTCGTCCCCTACGTCCTCCGGGAAGGACCTTCTCGCGGTTTTGGCGCGCCCTGCGCCTCGGTACTGGAGTGCCTGGTCCAGGATGGACCGCACACCGGGCACGTCCGCACCGAGCACCCGGGTCTCCCGCAGCGGAAGCAATAGGCCCCCTTGACCCTCTGCGAGCACTCGCTGCGGGTGTGGCCGTACTCCCCGCAGGTCCAGCACGTGTCTGGATCTTTGGGTCGTACGGCCTGACCCTCCCCCCACCTTTCATACTGTCCCCAGCTCGACGTCCTCTCCTGGCGCGTCTTGGGGTTCGCGCACCGGGAGACTGGGGCCCCTCGTCGCTCGGGGTTGACCGTGCGTTTTGTCGGCCCTTCTGCGAGCTCTGTTTCTTCTCGCAGCGGTAGCGAGGCGACGGTCCTACCAATCCCTAGGTCGACTGACGTCCGCATCTTCGTCCGAAATTCAGTTGTTTCGTCTGTTTGTGTTGTTTAAATTTCAGCGCTGTATTGTTTGTTGGGCGTGGTTGTTCCTCCATAGGTGAAGGCTCCTCAATTGTACAGGACTTCTTCCGAAGGGAACACTCTCTCTCCTGTCGAGCCACGGATCACTGGTGTGACTGTACCGTGGCGGTCCAGTCCATTTTTTAAGGGGGGGGGAGTTGTGACGTTGCAAACCTTGCGACGTCACTTTCCCCGTTAATTTCGGTTACCGTTGTAACATAAAAGGACTGAACCGCCCTCTCACGGGTCACGACACGGCATCGCAGGATTCGAGAGCGTTCCCCGAGGAAATTCCGTACCGACCGATTACCGACGACTGACATCTGTCGTACGCGCCGAGAACGGCCAGTTTACAGGGCCGTGACAGGGACGCGGAAAAGGTACCCCGACCGACCGAAGTTTTCCCGAGAAGGAGACGCAGCACCAGACGATCCCGCGGAAAAGAACTGGCCAATATTGCGGAAGCCCCGTGCACGGGCAAGGACGACTTGGACCGAGAGCACTCGGGAAATCCACCCGGAGGCGTCGAAGGGACCGGAGCCCTTACCGAACAACCGGTCAACCCGACCTTTCGTGGTCCCGACGCCGCCTCACCACGTTAAGCTCCGGCGTAGGTGGTGCGATCGTGCCCAGAGAGAGGACGAACCTCTCACGGTCAAGAAGTGACCGCAAATTCCGTATTGCGTTGGTCTGGGGCCCAAGGACCTTAATAGGGACGATCCTGGTAGCTAGGATGTCGCGCGCGTGGCACGCGCCAATCGGGAAAATTCGGCAACGAGTCGAGAGAGGGGGGAAGAAGGATCGAGCCGTCGCGCGATCGAAAATCCTTAATAATAAACACGTTCTAAACACGTTTATTCACGTAATAAACACGTTCTCCACTTAGGGGTGGAGAAAACCTACCACCGAATCGCGACACGATATTTTTGGCCAGGAATGTTCCGCACGGTGGTTGAATACGTGCGACGCTGCCCCATCTGCCAGTTAACGAAGGTAGAACAGTCACTCCCTTCTGGGCTGATGGGACGGCGTCGAATCGGAGCACCCTGGATGGTGGTCGCGACGGATATTATGGGCCCGTTTCCCCCGAGTCGTGCCGGCTTCGCCTACCTATTGGTCATCCAAGACCTCTTTACTAAATGGGTCGAATGTTGTCCCCTCCGGAAGGCCACAGGTGTAAAGATTTCCGAGGCGCTCGAAGACTTAGTCTTCTCGCGATGGGGAACGCCCGAGATTCTGCTCACCGATAACGGTACCGAATTCGTGAACAAAGCCATTCACGAGGTCGCGAAAACGTACGGTATCACGATCACGACGACTCCCCCATACCACCCCCAAGCGAACCCGGTGGAACGGGTGAACCGCGTACTGAAAACCATGATCGTGGCGTTCATCGGTAACGATCATCGCGATTGGGACGCGAATATTACGAAATTCCGTTTCGCTTATAACTCCGCGTACCACTCCGTGCTGCAAGCATCGCCCGCGTTTCTGAATTTCGGACGCGAACCGAAACCTGCGTCCTGTCTGCGAGCGAATAGGGATCCGCCAGTCGACCTTGAGGTAGAACCCCTCGAAAACTGGACCGAAAGAATGTCCCGTCTGGCTACATTAACGCACTGGGTTGTAGAGAACTTGGAAAGCGCCTACGAAACGCAATCCAAATATTATAATAGCCACCGGAAAAACGTACACTTCGCGGAGGGGGACCTCGTACTACGGCGTCAACGCGTGCTGTCTTCCGCGGCGAATAAAATAGCGGCCAAACTTTGTACAAAGTTCAGCGGTCCATTCGTGATCGAAAGGAAATTATCGGCAGTCGTATACCGGCTGAAAACCCTCGAGGGGAAAGACGTCGGCAAAGCTCACGTATGTGACCTGAAGACATACACCCCACCAAACAGCGGAGGGGAGGAATCCGACACCCTACTTACCAAACGATTTTCAGACGATGGACCCCCAGAGAGCCATGGAGATCCCGGCCGCCAAGGAGGACATCGCCGACCAGATCGACGACTTGGTGGAGGGCTTCTGGCAGCTACAGAGCCGGGTGAGGTGGCTGTCGGAAGCGGAGCCAACGAGCGACATTCCCGCCCGATGCACCCTCCTGCAGCACTGGATGCAGAAGATCACCGGTGACTGCGAGGCCCTGCAACGCCTCATGCAGGGAGCCAAAATGGCGGTGCTGCAGGAGGAACCGGAGGGTGCCGCCGCCTCGCTACCGCCGCGAGAGGCCGAACCGGAGGGTGCCGCCGCCTCGCTACCGCCGCGAGAGGAAGAACCGGAGGTCGCCGCCGTCTCGCTACCGCAGAGAGAGGCAGAACCGGAGGGAACCGTCGCCTCGCTACCGCTGCGAGAAGAAACAGAGCTCGCAGAAGGGCCGACAAAACGCACGGTCAACCCCGAGCGACGAGGGGCCCCAGTCTCCCGGTGCGCGAACCCCAAGACGCGCCAGGAGAGGACGTCGAGCTGGGGACAGTATGAAAGGTGGGGGGAGGGTCAGGCCGTACGACCCAAAGATCCAGACACGTGCTGGACCTGCGGGGAGTACGGCCACACCCGCAGCGAGTGCTCGCAGAGGGTCAAGGGGGCCTATTGCTTCCGCTGCGGGAGACCCGGGTGCTCGGTGCGGACGTGCCCGGTGTGCGGTCCATCCTGGACCAGGCACTCCAGTACCGAGGCGCAGGGCGCGCCAAAACCGCGAGAAGGTCCTTCCCGGAGGACGTAGGGGACGAAACCATACCCCCCCCCCTACCTTTCGTACATCGCCGCCTCCCGGAGGCGACAGAAGATACTTTTTTTTTGTTCAGTTAAAGGTTCGCGGCGGAAGAGACCGTTTTCGTTCGGTGGCGCTTGGTCACTGAACCATTTCTCGTTTTGTTTCCTTTTGACACTTCCGTGTGTTGTAGAAATCACAGAAATAAATTGTTTATTTTTTATGTCTTCCCGTAGGGAATAATTCGTACAACAGAGTATTTTCTTTGCGCACCTACCAATCCCTAGGTCGACTGACGTCCGCATCTTCGTCCGAAATTCAGTTGTTTCGTCTGTTTGTGTTGTTTAAATTTCAGCGCTGTATTGTTTGTTGGGCGTGGTTGTTCCTCCATAGGTGAAGGCTCCTCAATTGTACAGGACTTCTTCCGAAGGGAACACTCTCTCTCCTGTCGAGCCACGGATCACTGGTGTGACTGTACCGTGGCGGTCCAGTCCATTTTTAAGGGGGGGGGAGTTGTGACGTTGCAAACCTTGCGACGTCACTTTCCCCGTTAATTTCGGTTACCGTTGTAACATGAAAGGACTGAACCGCCCTCTCACGGGTCACGACACGGCATCGCAGGATTCGAGAGCGTTCCCCGAGGAAATTCCGTACCGACCGATTACCGACGACTGACATCTGTCGTACGCGCCGAGAACGGCCAGTTTACAGGGCCGTGACAGGGACGCGGAAAAGGTACCCCGACCGACCGAAGTTTTCCCGAGAAGGAGACGCAGCACCAGACGATCCCGCGGAAAAGAACTGGCCAATATTGCGGAAGCCCCGTGCACGGGCAAGGACGACTTGGACCGAGAGCACTCGGGAAATCCACCCGGAGGCGTCGAAGGGACCGGAGCCCTTACCGAACAACCGGTCAACCCGACCTTTCGTGGTCCCGACGCCGCCTCACCACGTTAAGCTCCGGCGTAGGTGGTGCGATCGTGCCCAGAGAGAGGACGAACCTCTCACGGTCAAGAAGTGACCGCAAATTCCGTATTGCGTTGGTCTGGGGCCCAAGGACCTTAATAGGGACGATCCTGGTAGCTAGGATGTCGCGCGCGTGGCACGCGCCAATCGGGAAAATTCGGCAACGAGTCGAGAGAGGGGGGAAGAAGGATCGAGCCGTCGCGCGATCGAAAATCGATGCGACACTGTCGCGCTGGCTTCCGTGACGATCATACGTTTGCCCAAATTTCGCCACTTGTAATCCCGCGAACGAGCAATAGTATTCGGCTGTGTCGTGTCAGTTCGCGTGGGGAGGCAGAAACCGAGAACACCGACGAGGTTACCGAGCCGAGCAACCCGGCGAGACCGCTTTCCGGAAGCTTTCCCACATTAGACGCGTCCAAAGTCAACCCGGCGAAACGGTAAGTCAGCCCGTGATCTATTCGGATTTTCTTTGCGAGGTGGCTCGACTTTGATCGCGCGAGGACGAACGCTTCTCGTTCTGTCCTCGAATTTTCGCGTGTGCCGAGGCGCAGGACGCCTCGTGCCAAGATCTCACGCCCGTTCCGAGGGCGTTTTGAGGTTAGATTCGTGAGAGTTTTCCCCGTCTTGTCGTGATTTCGGAAGATTCCTCGGAGGAGTCGCGTGTCGTGAGAATAATCTCCAGTTGTCTCGAATCCTGTGTCGCGCCGACGATCGAAAACGTAGCATCGATACCGCGTGCGTAAAATCGAATCGCGAGCGACGGCCGCCGCGACAGTCTCATATTGCGCCGTCCACCTGCGTTGCGTGCGAATTTCGTTGTCCAGCGTTCCTGGAAGATCGCGATTTGGTACGACGATTCCGACACGCGTTCCATTGTATCAGACAACCGCGCTGCGAACGTTCATCTATCGCCAAGCTGTACAAAGAGCGCGGGCTCTCGGGTCGCGGCCACGAGGCCGTAATTCTGTAATTTTCCGACGACCGATTAAACATCTCGAGCCTATCTTGTCGTACATCATTTGAATTTTCCTGTGAGATCCGCCCTGCCGAGGGGGTCATCCGAACGTTCCCGTGTTCGAATCCTTTGGCCCATTTCGAGGCATAATTTCCGTCCGCGTATCTCGAGAGTTCGACCGTCGGCCTCGGCTTCTCCGAGGCCGAGAATCGCATCGCGTCTCGCGTGGCACCCTCAAAGTGCCTGGCGCCCGAACAATTCGATTTTACGCACGCGGTATCGATGCTACGTTTTCGATCGTCGGCGCGACACAGGATTCGAGACAACTGGAGATTATTCTCACGACACGCGACTCCTCCGAGGAATCTTCCGAAATCACGACAAGACGGGGAAAACTCTCACGAATCTAACCTCAAAACGCCCTCGGAACGGGCGTGAGATCTTGGCACGAGGCGTCCTGCGCCTCGGCACACGCGAAAATTCGAGGACAGAACGAGAAGCGTTCGTCCTCGCGCGATCAAAGTCGAGCCACCTCGCAAAGAAAATCCGAATAGATCACGGGCTGACTTACCGTTTCGCCGGGTTGACTTTGGACGCGTCTAATGTGGGAAAGCTTCCGGAAAGCGGTCTCGCCGGGTTGCTCGGCTCGGTAACCTCGTCGGTGTTCTCGGTTTCTGCCTCCCCACGCGAACTGACACGACACAGCCGAATACTATTGCTCGTTCGCGGGATTACAAGTGGCGAAATTTGGGCAAACGTATGATCGTCACGGAAGCCAGCGCGACAGTGTCGCATCGATTTTCGATCGCGCGACGGCTCGATCCTTCTTCCCCCCTCTCTCGACTCGTTGCCGAATTTTCCCGATTGGCGCGTGCCACGCGCGCGACATCCTAGCTACCAGGATCGTCCCTATTAAGGTCCTTGGGCCCCAGACCAACGCAATACGGAATTTGCGGTCACTTCTTGACCGTGAGAGGTTCGTCCTCTCTCTGGGCACGATCGCACCACCTACGCCGGAGCTTAACGTGGTGAGGCGGCGTCGGGACCACGAAAGGTCGGGTTGACCGGTTGTTCGGTAAGGGCTCCGGTCCCTTCGACGCCTCCGGGTGGATTTCTCCGAAAACTCCGTTTTATTTTTTAAGGGGGGGGGAGTTGTGACGTTGCAAACCTTGCGACGTCACTTTCCCCGTTAATTTCGGTTACCGTTGTAACATAAAAGGACTGAACCGCCCTCTCACGGGTCACGACACGGCATCGCAGGATTCGAGAGCGTTCCCCGAGGAAATTCCGTACCGACCGATTACCGACGACTGACATCTGTCGTACGCGCCGAGAACGGCCAGTTTACAGGGCCGTGACAGGGACGCGGAAAAGGTACCCCGACCGACCGAAGTTTTCCCGAGAAGGAGACGCAGCACCAGACGATCCCGCGGAAAAGAACTGGCCAATATTGCGGAAGCCCCGTGCACGGGCAAGGACGACTTGGACCGAGAGCACTCGGGAAATCCACCCGGAGGCGTCGAAGGGACCGGAGCCCTTACCGAACAACCGGTCAACCCGACCTTTCGTGGTCCCGACGCCGCCTCACCACGTTAAGCTCCGGCGTAGGTGGTGCGATCGTGCCCAGAGAGAGGACGAACCTCTCACGGTCAAGAAGTGACCGCAAATTCCGTATTGCGTTGGTCTGGGGCCCAAGGACCTTAATAGGGACGATCCTGGTAGCTAGGATGTCGCGCGCGTGGCACGCGCCAATCGGGAAAATTCGGCAACGAGTCGAGAGAGGGGGGAAGAAGGATCGAGCCGTCGCGCGATCGAAAATCGATGCGACACTGTCGCGCTGGCTTCCGTGACGATCATACGTTTGCCCAAATTTCGCCACTTGTAATCCCGCGAACGAGCAATAGTATTCGGCTGTGTCGTGTCAGTTCGCGTGGGGAGGCAGAAACCGAGAACACCGACGAGGTTACCGAGCCGAGCAACCCGGCGAGACCGCTTTCCGGAAGCTTTCCCACATTAGACGCGTCCGAAGTCAACCCGGCGAAACGGTAAGTCAGCCCGTGATCTATTCGGATTTTCTTTGCGAGGTGGCTCGACTTTGATCGCGCGAGGACGAACGCTTCTCGTTCTGTCCTCGAATTTTCGCGTGTGCCGAGGCGCAGGACGCCTCGTGCCAAGATCTCACGCCCGTTCCGAGGGCGTTTTGAGGTTAGATTCGTGAGAGTTTTCCCCGTCTTGTCGTGATTTCGGAAGATTCCTCGGAGGAGTCGCGTGTCGTGAGAATAATCTCCAGTTGTCTCGAATCCTGTGTCGCGCCGACGATCGAAAACGTAGCATCGATACCGCGTGCGTAAAATCGAATCGCGAGCGACGGCCGCCGCGACAGTCTCATATTGCGCCGTCCACCTGCGTTGCGTGCGAATTTCGTTGTCCAGCGTTCCTGGAAGATCGCGATTTGGTACGACGATTCCGACACGCGTTCCATTGTATCAGACAACCGCGCTGCGAACGTTCATCTATCGCCAAGCTGTACAAAGAGCGCGGGCTCTCGGGTCGCGGCCACGAGGCCGTAATTCTGTAATTTTCCGACGACCGATTAAACATCTCGAGCCTATCTTGTCGTACATCATTTGAATTTTCCTGTGAGATCCGCCCTGCCGAGGGGGTCATCCGAACGTTCCCGTGTTCGAATCCTTTGGCCCATTTCGAGGCATAATTTCCGTCCGCGTATCTCGAGAGTTCGACCGTCGGCCTCGGCTTCTCCGAGGCCGAGAATCGCATCGCGTCTCGCGTGGCACCCTCAAAGTGCCTGGCGCCCGAACAATTCGATTTTGACCCGTCGGACTCTCGAATTCCGTTGTCCCGGGCGGACCGCGTGTACTCGGCTAAACGCGGCCCGGTCTCTGTACCAGCAAAGCCCGAGTTTGACTCTTTTCACGAGCCTTCCGCTCGTCGAAAAGGGTACAACGTGACAAATTGGCGCCCGAACAGGGACCTCTCTCTTGAAAGGGTTGTCCCGAGGTCAGAGAGAGGCGCGGGAACGTAAAGGATTCTCACAGGAGGGACTGTCGTACGAGCTTCGTGCATCCGCGACCGTTTAAGAGAATCGGCGAAAATCCGACACGGGAAAATCGCGGGAGATTATTCTCATCTACGCAGCGTCAGGAGGCCACGCTCAACCGCGTTCCGTGCGTTTTGCGTGCTCTCCTGCGATTTCTCGCAGGAGAAAGAAAATTCGAGAGCCAGCTCGACAACTATTCGTTCTGTGTGTTATGTTATTTATTTCCGAAAATTATGTAATATTTATTGGTGGATGTATGTCTTCGGGTGTCGGGAGCATAACGCTCGAAAATTTGAACGGCAATCACCGTTAACCTTGTTCCGCCCTGAACACTAGCCCGTTGTGCTCGTCACGTAGACTTTTTTTTTTGTGTTTTTTTTGTGTTTGCGCGACTTTGGGCTATTTCGGGAGCAAGGTCGCTTCCCGTAAACGGCCTTCGGTAAAGTAAATAGCGAAGCTTCAGCACGGCGTGAGTTATATTCGAAGATCGAGAACGGTTATCGTCGCGAAGAAAAATAAACTTTTTTTTTCCTCGTTAGGCCTCGTTTCAGTCGACTCGCGCGATTCGGCCTTGTCTTTCGAACACCAAGGCTTCGTACCGTAGCGAAAATAAACATCACGCGATCAAGGGGTTCCCTGATACAGTTGCGATCTGCCTTACCGAGCTCGCGATAATTTCTTTCTTTGACCGGTACTAGTGGCCCGAGTTCTAGCCTCGAGAACTTTGCTTGCTGACACGAAAGCCACTCGCGACGCGAAACTACTTGGTTGTACGTAGTATTGGCTGTATTATTGTACCGTAGAACAATCGATATCGTCTTTTCACTCGAAAAATCGATAGCGACTTTCTCTTCGCAAGCTAGCCTACCATCCTTCCCCGAGAGCTAGAGATTCGAGACCGGTGACCATGTCGGAGAGCGGGCAATCGTATATCTCCCGTTGGCCGGAGGAGGAAGTGTCGTATCATAGCGCGTATGAAACGGACCCGGAGGACGAGGACCAAGGGCCGTTTATAAAAAACGACCCAGACCCCTCGAAGCCCGGACCGAGCGTAGAGACCCTTCAAGTACCGTCGGGATGGAGATCACCGATTTTGAAACGGCCGATTCCCGAGGCGGCAAAGAGTCTTCCGGCCGACGGTCGCGCATCCACCTCGGCGTACGAGGTCATGAGAAAGTGGAATGTCACCTTTTCCGGAAAGCCGGGGGACGATCCCGAGGAGTTCTTTACTCGGCTTTCCAACTTGCGACGCGTTTGCACGCTCCCCGACGAAGAGCTCGTAGGCGGGCTTGCCATCTGTTTTACCGACCTCGCGGCTAAATGGTTCGCGACATGTGGTAATTTGACCACGTGGAGCGATTTCGTCCGCGAATGGCATCGCAATTACCGAGATCCCGATTATCAGGAACTCCTTGAACACGACCTTCGCGTGCGTAGGCAGGGTCCGGATGAGCCAGTCCGCGATTACCTGGCCAATATGAAGTCGATGCTCTTGCGAACAAAGCACCCGTGGCCGGAGAAAAAGCAAATCAATCAGATCTATTGGGGCGCGAGGGATGAGTTACGCGCGGTCATTTCCCGGGGGCTTATTTCGACAGTCGCGGAATTGGGGGACGAACTCCGATTAGCAGAACAACACATCGCGCGCGGGAGAGCGAAAGAATTTCGACGTCCGTTTCTGGCTAATTCCGATTTCGCCTACGATCCGCAATTATATGCGAAGAAATCGACGGAGATGGGCCAGGAAAAATTTCCTTGGTACGAGTCCGTTAACGCTGTAACCGAAGGGATGGGGGAAGGACGCGCGGAGCAGGGATACCGTGCGGGCCCCTCTCACCCCCGCGAGCCCCGAGCCACCGAGCGGTTTCCTACTCAGCAGCGACGGTACGAACCACCGATCGGCCGTTCCCGGAACGAGCCGACGCGAGCCCGCCCGACCGCTGCCGAAACCAGCCGAGCTGTCACTTCGCCGAGTACGCACTCGGCAGGGGACAACACGTGCTGGAATTGTCAGCGGCAGGGACATAGATCACGGCATTGTAAAGAACCACCGCGTCTTCACTGTTACCGGTGCGGAGAGCCCGGAGTAACCGCTAGAAATTGCCGTCGTTGCTTTCCGGAGGCGGGAAACTCTGCCCGAGGCCGCTCGAGTGGGTCGGAACGCCCTCGGACACAATAATCTCGGCCCGCGTAGCGAACTTCGAAAACGAATCTGCTCTCACCGCGCGACCAGCATTACTTATCGTGAGCGCACACATCGGTAATCGGAACGTTCACGCGTTAATCGACTCTGGGTCATCGCTTTCTTTCGTGAGCCGCGAAACCGTCGACGCCGTCGGGCACGCCGCGAAGACCGCCGAGACCGATAGACCGTGCTATTTTCTCTTGGCCACGGGCGCCGTCGATCGTGCGAGGGAACGAGTTCGCTTAACGTTGCGAATTAAAGATCAAACTCGGGAGGTCCTCGCGTACGTTCTCGATCATTTAGTAAATCCGGTGTTATTGGGGATCGACGCGATCGCGCAGTTCGGTATCGTCGTCGAGTACCATCGAGCGACGTGGTACTTCGCGTCACGACCGCGAATCGAATTTCCCTTCGGCCCCACTTCGAGCGATCCACTCTGTTGCGGCCTACAAGTATTATCGGCCACGGAAAAAGAGCGGTTACGCGTATTTCTCGAGAGCGAAATGAGAGATTTCGACGCCGTACCGGGCGTGACGGATTTGACCACTCACCGGATTGATGTTGGCAATACACGCCCGATTAAACAACGGCATTATCCGGTCTCGCCGAAGGTTCAGGAAGCGATCTACCAAGAAGTAGATTCGCTCCTTGAACATGACATTATCGAGCCGTCCCAGAGTGAGTGGTCAACGCCGATCGTCATGGTTAAGAAACCAAACGGCAAATACCGATTTTGTCTAGACTTCCGTAGAGTCAACGAAGTCTCTAAGAAAGACGCGTATCCGCTCCCGATTATGTCGAGCATTCTGGATAAGTTGCGGACCGCGAAATATATTTCCACCCTCGATCTCTCGCAGGCATATTTCCAGGTTCCGCTCGAGGAATCGAGCCGAGAAATCACGGCTTTTACCGTTCCGGGGAAGGGGTTATTTCACTTTAAACGGATGCCGTACGGGCTCACGAATGCCCCGGCGACATTTCAACGCCTCTTAGATCGCTTGATAGGACCGGAGATGGAGCCGAATGCGTTCGCTTACCTGGATGATATCATCATCGCGACCGCTACGTTTGAGGAACATCTAGAATGGCTCCATCGGGTCCTAACAAGAATTAAATCCGCGGGTCTAATAATCAACCCCGACAAATGCGATTTCTGCAAGAACGAGGTACGGTACCTCGGATTCGTGGTCAGCGGGGAGGGATTGAAGGTAGACGCCGATAAAGTGGCGCCCGTTATTTCTTATCCGGTTCCGCGGAATTTAAAGCAGTTGAGGCGATTTCTGGGAATGGCCTCCTGGTATCGGAGGTTTATTCCCGATTTCGCTACCGTCGCGGAACCCCTGAACGTTCTACTACGGAAAGAAATGACGTGGAAATGGGAAGACGGTCAACAATCCGCCTTTGAGAAACTTCGAAATTTGATCGCGACCGCCCCCACCCTCGCATGCCCACGATTCGAGTTGCCGTTCGTCCTACAGACAGACGCGAGTACCGTGGGATTAGGAGCCGTCCTGGTGCAAGAGATCGAGGGGGAGGAAAGAGTAATCGCGTTCGCGAGCCGATCGCTTACCACCGCGGAACGGAAATACTCCGCAACGGAGCTAGAATGCCTCGCGATCGTGTGGGCCGTACAGAAGTTTCGACCGTATCTCGAGGGTTACCGTTTTACGATCCTGACGGATCATCACAGCCTGCAGTGGCTGAGAAAATTGAAAAACCCTTCGGGACGGCTCGCGCGGTGGGCCTTGGAATTATTAGAATATGACTTCGAAATAAAGTACAGGCAAGGCGCCCTGAATCGCGTACCGGACGCGTTATCACGCATGTACGAAGGAGCCGACCCGGAGGGAGGGGAAATCGAAATAGTATCCGCGGCCGCGACGAAGCTTGATTGGTACGAGCAGAAATTTCGAGACGTAGAAGAGAACCCGGAGAAATTTCCCGAGTGGCTTATCCGTGAGGGGCAACTTTTACATCGACGTACCGACCCATTATTATCAGAAATCCTCGGCCAGGATTTAGACGAGTGGAAACTCGTCATCCCGGCCGACAATCGGACAGAAATATTAAGGGAAGCGCACGACGAGGTGCAAGCGGGCCACTTAGGGGTGGAGAAAACCTACCACCGAATCGCGACACGATATTTTTGGCCAGGAATGTTCCGCACGGTGGTTGAATACGTGCGACGCTGCCCCATCTGCCAGTTAACGAAGGTAGAACAGTCACTCCCTTCTGGGCTGATGGGACGGCGTCGAATCGGAGCACCCTGGATGGTGGTCGCGACGGATATTATGGGCCCGTTTCCCCCGAGTCGTGCCGGCTTCGCCTACCTATTGGTCATCCAAGACCTCTTTACTAAATGGGTCGAATGTTGTCCCCTCCGGAAGGCCACAGGTGTAAAGATTTCCGAGGCGCTCGAAGACTTAGTCTTCTCGCGATGGGGAACGCCCGAGATTCTGCTCACCGATAACGGTACCGAATTCGTGAACAAAGCCATTCACGAGGTCGCGAAAACGTACGGTATCACGATCACGACGACTCCCCCATACCACCCCCAAGCGAACCCGGTGGAACGGGTGAACCGCGTACTGAAAACCATGATCGTGGCGTTCATCGGTAACGATCATCGCGATTGGGACGCGAATATTACGAAATTCCGTTTCGCTTATAACTCCGCGTACCACTCCGTGCTGCAAGCATCGCCCGCGTTTCTGAATTTCGGACGCGAACCGAAACCTGCGTCCTGTCTGCGAGCGAATAGGGATCCGCCAGTCGACCTTGAGGTAGAACCCCTCGAAAACTGGACCGAAAGAATGTCCCGTCTGGCTACATTAACGCACTGGGTTGTAGAGAACTTGGAAAGCGCCTACGAAACGCAATCCAAATATTATAATAGCCACCGGAAAAACGTACACTTCGCGGAGGGGGACCTCGTACTACGGCGTCAACGCGTGCTGTCTTCCGCGGCGAATAAAATAGCGGCCAAACTTTGTACAAAGTTCAGCGGTCCATTCGTGATCGAAAGGAAATTATCGGCAGTCGTATACCGGCTGAAAACCCTCGAGGGGAAAGACGTCGGCAAAGCTCACGTATGTGACCTGAAGACATACACCCCACCAAACAGCGGAGGGGAGGAATCCGACACCCTACTTACCAAACGATTTTCAGACGATGGACCCCCAGAGAGCCATGGAGATCCCGGCCGCCAAGGAGGACATCGCCGACCAGATCGACGACTTGGTGGAGGGCTTCTGGCAGCTACAGAGCCGGGTGAGGTGGCTGTCGGAAGCGGAGCCAACGAGCGACATTCCCGCCCGATGCACCCTCCTGCAGCACTGGATGCAGAAGATCACCGGTGACTGCGAGGCCCTGCAACGCCTCATGCAGGGAGCCAAAATGGCGGTGCTGCAGGAGGAACCGGAGGGTGCCGCCGCCTCGCTACCGCCGCGAGAGGCCGAACCGGAGGGTGCCGCCGCCTCGCTACCGCCGCGAGAGGAAGAACCGGAGGTCGCCGCCGTCTCGCTACCGCAGAGAGAGGCAGAACCGGAGGGAACCGTCGCCTCGCTACCGCTGCGAGAAGAAACAGAGCTCGCAGAAGGGCCGACAAAACGCACGGTCAACCCCGAGCGACGAGGGGCCCCAGTCTCCCGGTGCGCGAACCCCAAGACGCGCCAGGAGAGGACGTCGAGCTGGGGACAGTATGAAAGGTGGGGGGAGGGTCAGGCCGTACGACCCAAAGATCCAGACACGTGCTGGACCTGCGGGGAGTACGGCCACACCCGCAGCGAGTGCTCGCAGAGGGTCAAGGGGGCCTATTGCTTCCGCTGCGGGAGACCCGGGTGCTCGGTGCGGACGTGCCCGGTGTGCGGTCCATCCTGGACCAGGCACTCCAGTACCGAGGCGCAGGGCGCGCCAAAACCGCGAGAAGGTCCTTCCCGGAGGACGTAGGGGACGAAACCATACCCCCCCCCCCCCTACCTTTCGTACATCGCCGCCTCCCGGAGGCGAAAGAAGATACTTTTTTTTTGTTCAGTTAAAGGTTCGCGGCGGAAGAGACCGTTTTCGTTCGGTGGCGCTTGGTCACTGAACCATTTCTCGTTTTGTTTCCTTTTGACACTTCCGTGTGTTGTAGAAATCACAGAAATAAATTGTTTATTTTTTATGTCTTCCCGTAGGGAATAATTCGTACAACAGAGTATTTTCTTTGCGCACCTACCAATCCCTAGGTCGACTGACGTCCGCATCTTCGTCCGAAATTCAGTTGTTTCGTCTGTTTGTGTTGTTTAAATTTCAGCGCTGTATTGTTTGTTGGGCGTGGTTGTTCCTCCATAGGTGAAGGCTCCTCAATTGTACAGGACTTCTTCCGAAGGGAACACTCTCTCTCCTGTCGAGCCACGGATCACTGGTGTGACTGTACCGTGGCGGTCCAGTCCATTTTTTAAGGGGGGGGGAGTTGTGACGTTGCAAACCTTGCGACGTCACTTTCCCCGTTAATTTCGGTTACCGTTGTAACATAAAAGGACTGAACCGCCCTCTCACGGGTCACGACACGGCATCGCAGGATTCGAGAGCGTTCCCCGAGGAAATTCCGTACCGACCGATTACCGACGACTGACATCTGTCGTACGCGCCGAGAACGGCCAGTTTACAGGGCCGTGACAGGGACGCGGAAAAGGTACCCCGACCGACCGAAGTTTTCCCGAGAAGGAGACGCAGCACCAGACGATCCCGCGGAAAAGAACTGGCCAATATTGCGGAAGCCCCGTGCACGGGCAAGGACGACTTGGACCGAGAGCACTCGGGAAATCCACCCGGAGGCGTCGAAGGGACCGGAGCCCTTACCGAACAACCGGTCAACCCGACCTTTCGTGGTCCCGACGCCGCCTCACCACGTTAAGCTCCGGCGTAGGTGGTGCGATCGTGCCCAGAGAGAGGACGAACCTCTCACGGTCAAGAAGTGACCGCAAATTCCGTATTGCGTTGGTCTGGGGCCCAAGGACCTTAATAGGGACGATCCTGGTAGCTAGGATGTCGCGCGCGTGGCACGCGCCAATCGGGAAAATTCGGCAACGAGTCGAGAGAGGGGGGAAGAAGGATCGAGCCGTCGCGCGATCGAAAATCGATGCGACACTGTCGCGCTGGCTTCCGTGACGATCATACGTTTGCCCAAATTTCGCCACTTGTAATCCCGCGAACGAGCAATAGTATTCGGCTGTGTCGTGTCAGTTCGCGTGGGGAGGCAGAAACCGAGAACACCGACGAGGTTACCGAGCCGAGCAACCCGGCGAGACCGCTTTCCGGAAGCTTTCCCACATTAGACGCGTCCGAAGTCAACCCGGCGAAACGGTAAGTCAGCCCGTGATCTATTCGGATTTTCTTTGCGAGGTGGCTCGACTTTGATCGCGCGAGGACGAACGCTTCTCGTTCTGTCCTCGAATTTTCGCGTGTGCCGAGGCGCAGGACGCCTCGTGCCAAGATCTCACGCCCGTTCCGAGGGCGTTTTGAGGTTAGATTCGTGAGAGTTTTCCCCGTCTTGTCGTGATTTCGGAAGATTCCTCGGAGGAGTCGCGTGTCGTGAGAATAATCTCCAGTTGTCTCGAATCCTGTGTCGCGCCGACGATCGAAAACGTAGCATCGATACCGCGTGCGTAAAATCGAATCGCGAGCGACGGCCGCCGCGACAGTCTCATATTGCGCCGTCCACCTGCGTTGCGTGCGAATTTCGTTGTCCAGCGTTCCTGGAAGATCGCGATTTGGTACGACGATTCCGACACGCGTTCCATTGTATCAGACAACCGCGCTGCGAACGTTCATCTATCGCCAAGCTGTACAAAGAGCGCGGGCTCTCGGGTCGCGGCCACGAGGCCGTAATTCTGTAATTTTCCGACGACCGATTAAACATCTCGAGCCTATCTTGTCGTACATCATTTGAATTTTCCTGTGAGATCCGCCCTGCCGAGGGGGTCATCCGAACGTTCCCGTGTTCGAATCCTTTGGCCCATTTCGAGGCATAATTTCCGTCCGCGTATCTCGAGAGTTCGACCGTCGGCCTCGGCTTCTCCGAGGCCGAGAATCGCATCGCGTCTCGCGTGGCACCCTCAAAGTGCCTGGCGCCCGAACAATTCGATTTTGACCCGTCGGACTCTCGAATTCCGTTGTCCCGGGCGGACCGCGTGTACTCGGCTAAACGCGGCCCGGTCTCTGTACCAGCAAAGCCCGAGTTTGACTCTTTTCACGAGCCTTCCGCTCGTCGAAAAGGGTACAACGTGACAAATATAGTATTTTCCGGTATATGTCACGTTGTACCCTTTTCGACGAGCGGAAGGCTCGTGAAAAGAGTCAAACTCGGGCTTTGCTGGTACAGAGACCGGGCCGCGTTTAGCCGAGTACACGCGGTCCGCCCGGGACAACGGAATTCGAGAGTCCGACGGGTCAAAATCGAATTGTTCGGGCGCCAGGCACTTTGAGGGTGCCACGCGAGACGCGATGCGATTCTCGGCCTCGGAGAAGCCGAGGCCGACGGTCGAACTCTCGAGATACGCGGACGGAAATTATGCCTCGAAATGGGCCAAAGGATTCGAACACGGGAACGTTCGGATGACCCCCTCGGCAGGGCGGATCTCACAGGAAAATTCAAATGATGTACGACAAGATAGGCTCGAGATGTTTAATCGGTCGTCGGAAAATTACAGAATTACGGCCTCGTGGCCGCGACCCGAGAGCCCGCGCTCTTTGTACAGCTTGGCGATAGATGAACGTTCGCAGCGCGGTTGTCTGATACAATGGAACGCGTGTCGGAATCGTCGTACCAAATCGCGATCTTCCAGGAACGCTGGACAACGAAATTCGCACGCAACGCAGGTGGACGGCGCAATATGAGACTGTCGCGGCGGCCGTCGCTCGCGATTCGATTTTACGCACGCGGTATCGATGCTACGTTTTCGATCGTCGGCGCGACACAGGATTCGAGACAACTGGAGATTATTCTCACGACACGCGACTCCTCCGAGGAATCTTCCGAAATCACGACAAGACGGGGAAAACTCTCACGAATCTAACCTCAAAACGCCCTCGGAACGGGCGTGAGATCTTGGCACGAGGCGTCCTGCGCCTCGGCACACGCGAAAATTCGAGGACAGAACGAGAAGCGTTCGTCCTCGCGCGATCAAAGTCGAGCCACCTCGCAAAGAAAATCCGAATAGATCACGGGCTGACTTACCGTTTCGCCGGGTTGACTTTGGACGCGTCTAATGTGGGAAAGCTTCCGGAAAGCGGTCTCGCCGGGTTGCTCGGCTCGGTAACCTCGTCGGTGTTCTCGGTTTCTGCCTCCCCACGCGAACTGACACGACACAGCCGAATACTATTGCTCGTTCGCGGGATTACAAGTGGCGAAATTTGGGCAAACGTATGATCGTCACGGAAGCCAGCGCGACAGTGTCGCATCGATTTTCGATCGCGCGACGGCTCGATCCTTCTTCCCCCCTCTCTCGACTCGTTGCCGAATTTTCCCGATTGGCGCGTGCCACGCGCGCGACATCCTAGCTACCAGGATCGTCCCTATTAAGGTCCTTGGGCCCCAGACCAACGCAATACGGAATTTGCGGTCACTTCTTGACCGTGAGAGGTTCGTCCTCTCTCTGGGCACGATCGCACCACCTACGCCGGAGCTTAACGTGGTGAGGCGGCGTCGGGACCACGAAAGGTCGGGTTGACCGGTTGTTCGGTAAGGGCTCCGGTCCCTTCGACGCCTCCGGGTGGATTTCCCGAGTGCTCTCGGTCCAAGTCGTCCTTGCCCGTGCACGGGGCTTCCGCAATATTGGCCAGTTCTTTTCCGCGGGATCGTCTGGTGCTGCGTCTCCTTCTCGGGAAAACTTCGGTCGGTCGGGGTACCTTTTCCGCGTCCCTGTCACGGCCCTGTAAACTGGCCGTTCTCGGCGCGTACGACAGATGTCAGTCGTCGGTAATCGGTCGGTACGGAATTTCCTCGGGGAACGCTCTCGAATCCTGCGATGCCGTGTCGTGACCCGTGAGAGGGCGGTTCAGTCCTTTTATGTTACAACGGTAACCGAAATTAACGGGGAAAGTGACGTCGCAAGGTTTGCAACGTCACAACTCCCCCCCCCTTAAAAAATGGACTGGACCGCCACGGTACAGTCACACCAGTGATCCGTGGCTCGACAGGAGAGAGAGTGTTCCCTTCGGAAGAAGTCCTGTACAATTGAGGAGCCTTCACCTATGGAGGAACAACCACGCCCAACAAACAATACAGCGCTGAAATTTAAACAACACAAACAGACGAAACAACTGAATTTCGGACGAAGATGCGGACGTCAGTCGACCTAGGGATTGGTAGGTGCGCAAAGAAAATACTCTGTTGTACGAATTATTCCCTACGGGAAGACATAAAAAATAAACAATTTATTTCTGTGATTTCTACAACACACGGAAGTGTCAAAAGGAAACAAAACGAGAAATGGTTCAGTGACCAAGCGCCACCGAACGAAAACGGTCTCTTCCGCCGCGAACCTTTAACTGAACAAAAAAAAAGTATCTTCTTTCGCCTCCGGGAGGCGGCGATGTACGAAAGGTAGGGGGGGGGGGTATGGTTTCGTCCCCTACGTCCTCCGGGAAGGACCTTCTCGCGGTTTTGGCGCGCCCTGCGCCTCGGTACTGGAGTGCCTGGTCCAGGATGGACCGCACACCGGGCACGTCCGCACCGAGCACCCGGGTCTCCCGCAGCGGAAGCAATAGGCCCCCTTGACCCTCTGCGAGCACTCGCTGCGGGTGTGGCCGTACTCCCCGCAGGTCCAGCACGTGTCTGGATCTTTGGGTCGTACGGCCTGACCCTCCCCCCACCTTTCATACTGTCCCCAGCTCGACGTCCTCTCCTGGCGCGTCTTGGGGTTCGCGCACCGGGAGACTGGGGCCCCTCGTCGCTCGGGGTTGACCGTGCGTTTTGTCGGCCCTTCTGCGAGCTCTGTTTCTTCTCGCAGCGGTAGCGAGGCGACGGTTCCCTCCGGTTCTGCCTCTCTCTGCGGTAGCGAGACGGCGGCGACCTCCGGTTCTTCCTCTCGCGGCGGTAGCGAGGCGGCGGCACCCTCCGGTTCGGCCTCTCGCGGCGGTAGCGAGGCGGCGGCACCCTCCGGTTCCTCCTGCAGCACCGCCATTTTGGCTCCCTGCATGAGGCGTTGCAGGGCCTCCTGACGCTGCGTAGATGAGAATAATCTCCCGCGATTTTCCCGTGTCGGATTTTCGCCGATTCTCTTAAACGGTCGCGGATGCACGAAGCTCGTACGACAGTCCCTCCTGTGAGAATCCTTTACGTTCCCGCGCCTCTCTCTGACCTCGGGACAACCCTTTCAAGAGAGAGGTCCCTGTTCGGGCGCCAATTTGTCACGTTGTACCCTTTTCGACGAGCGGAAGGCTCGTGAAAAGAGTCAAACTCGGGCTTTGCTGGTACAGAGACCGGGCCGCGTTTAGCCGAGTACACGCGGTCCGCCCGGGACAACGGAATTCGAGAGTCCGACGGGTCAAAATCGAATTGTTCGGGCGCCAGGCACTTTGAGGGTGCCACGCGAGACGCGATGCGATTCTCGGCCTCGGAGAAGCCGAGGCCGACGGTCGAACTCTCGAGATACGCGGACGGAAATTATGCCTCGAAATGGGCCAAAGGATTCGAACACGGGAACGTTCGGATGAC
Organism: Lasioglossum pauxillum; assembly: GCA_933228785.1. Classification (NCBI taxonomy): domain Eukaryota; kingdom Metazoa; phylum Arthropoda; class Insecta; order Hymenoptera; family Halictidae; genus Lasioglossum; species Lasioglossum pauxillum. Next base: position 23,443,960 of record OW121703.1, on the reverse strand, counting down.
CCCCTCGGCAGGGCGGATCTCACAGGAAAATTCAAATGATGTACGACAAGATAGGCTCGAGATGTTTAATCGGTCGTCGGAAAATTACAGAATTACGGCCTCGTGGCCGCGACCCGAGAGCCCGCGCTCTTTGTACAGCTTGGCGATAGATGAACGTTCGCAGCGCGGTTGTCTGATACAATGGAACGCGTGTCGGAATCGTCGTACCAAATCGCGATCTTCCAGGAACGCTGGACAACGAAATTCGCACGCAACGCAGGTGGACGGCGCAATATGAGACTGTCGCGGCGGCCGTCGCTCGCGATTCGATTTTACGCACGCGGTATCGATGCTACGTTTTCGATCGTCGGCGCGACACAGGATTCGAGACAACTGGAGATTATTCTCACGACACGCGACTCCTCCGAGGAATCTTCCGAAATCACGACAAGACGGGGAAAACTCTCACGAATCTAACCTCAAAACGCCCTCGGAACGGGCGTGAGATCTTGGCACGAGGCGTCCTGCGCCTCGGCACACGCGAAAATTCGAGGACAGAACGAGAAGCGTTCGTCCTCGCGCGATCAAAGTCGAGCCACCTCGCAAAGAAAATCCGAATAGATCACGGGCTGACTTACCGTTTCGCCGGGTTGACTTTGGACGCGTCTAATGTGGGAAAGCTTCCGGAAAGCGGTCTCGCCGGGTTGCTCGGCTCGGTAACCTCGTCGGTGTTCTCGGTTTCTGCCTCCCCACGCGAACTGACACGACACAGCCGAATACTATTGCTCGTTCGCGGGATTACAAGTGGCGAAATTTGGGCAAACGTATGATCGTCACGGAAGCCAGCGCGACAGTGTCGCATCGATTTTCGATCGCGCGACGGCTCGATCCTTCTTCCCCCCTCTCTCGACTCGTTGCCGAATTTTCCCGATTGGCGCGTGCCACGCGCGCGACATCCTAGCTACCAGGATCGTCCCTATTAAGGTCCTTGGGCCCCAGACCAACGCAATACGGAATTTGCGGTCACTTCTTGACCGTGAGAGGTTCGTCCTCTCTCTGGGCACGATCGCACCACCTACGCCGGAGCTTAACGTGGTGAGGCGGCGTCGGGACCACGAAAGGTCGGGTTGACCGGTTGTTCGGTAAGGGCTCCGGTCCCTTCGACGCCTCCGGGTGGATTTCCCGAGTGCTCTCGGTCCAAGTCGTCCTTGCCCGTGCACGGGGCTTCCGCAATATTGGCCAGTTCTTTTCCGCGGGATCGTCTGGTGCTGCGTCTCCTTCTCGGGAAAACTTCGGTCGGTCGGGGTACCTTTTCCGCGTCCCTGTCACGGCCCTGTAAACTGGCCGTTCTCGGCGCGTACGACAGATGTCAGTCGTCGGTAATCGGTCGGTACGGAATTTCCTCGGGGAACGCTCTCGAATCCTGCGATGCCGTGTCGTGACCCGTGAGAGGGCGGTTCAGTCCTTTTATGTTACAACGGTAACCGAAATTAACGGGGAAAGTGACGTCGCAAGGTTTGCAACGTCACAATGTTCATACTAAATGCTTATATTTCGATAAAACAAGCCAGAATTCCTTCACACACCAGGTGCAAGACTATCTTCCATTATGCATAATTATTGTTAAATGGCAAAAAAAAGAAAATCCTGAAACATGTATCCCCTATTTTGGATCAAAGATCACACACCCAAGTTTACATTAAAATGAACTAACAATAAATAAGAGAAACTGCAAAAAAAATCAAATTTTTAATATATTGTTTAAACAAAAAACTTTTGTTAAAATTTTTTTACGCGACTACATTCCCCATTGAAAAACACACAATTTAAAAAAAATTCTAATTTTTTGGACCTCTGGTTTCCGAGATATCTCAAAAAATATGGTTTTGACCCCCAACTTTGAGGGCTGTTTTCACCCCTTTAGAGTGGATGGTTGCCGATAAAAAAAATACGTGTCAAATATTTTTCAAAGTACTATAAGCTCCCAAAGTTTCATCAAAATCCGATTTTCGCATCTGAATATGTTCCCTTGTTAGCCCACATCTGTCCCGCTAACATTCGTACGGGGCAGTGTATTGAACTACTTGTTAGACATAAACAAATGGAAAATGTTTTTTCACTACGTGGAAGGTGTAATGTCTAAAGAATATTCAGCAATTTTATTGACCCGAAACAACAAACAATTCAAACCTAACAGCTGTTTGTAGTTACTGGAGTGTTTCACATCTTATGTGTGTCGCATGAAATTTGTACAGTGTGTAAAAAAAGTAATGGTCATCCGTCCTAGGGGTGAATCTACACCTCTGGATCGGTGGACATTTGTAAGAGAAACTTGCCGCAAAATTGTTTATAACACAGAAAATTAGTGTTAAAGTTTTTTTTTGCATCAACGCATTCTACTCATCGAGAAGAGGAAAAGTTTGAAAGGAGCCATATGTCACAAACAAATAGTTATTGAGATATAAGCTGTTAAAGTTTTTGCAAAATTTGATTGTGTGGAATTATACGAATAGACAAAAGCCTACTACTACAGTCCACACGTCAGTGTCGATGAGACAGAAGATGATCGTGTGCGTGCCGCGAGACAGACGAAATTTGAAGGAGCCTAACGACGAATGCGCCTTTAAATTTCGTCTGTCTCGCGGCACGCACACGATCATCTTCTGTCTCATCGACACTGACGTGTGGACTGTAGTAGTAGGCTTTTGTCTATTCGTATAATTCCACACAATCAAATTTTGCAAAAACTTTAACAGCTTATATCTCAATAACTATTTGTTTGTGACATATGGCTCCTTTCAAACTTTTCCTCTTCTCGATGAGTAGAATGCGTTGATGCAAAAAAAAACTTTAACACTAATTTTCTGTGTTATAGACAATTTTGCGGCAAGTTTCTCTTACAAATGTCCACCGATCCAGAGGTGTAGATTCACCCCTAGGTCGGATGACCATTACTTTTTTTACACCCTGTACATGGTGCGTACAGTTGCGCAAGTATCGTAGTGGGCGAAATAACACTATTGGTTTCCCTAAAATGAATATTTGATTATTTTCCCGTGTATCTGAAATAATTTTTGATATCATATCTGTATTAGATTGGAAGGAAAGTTCTGTCGCACTTTAAATAAGCAAGTAATTTTACTTGTACATCGAAAACACATGTTGCTAATTAGTCATTGGGATACGGGAATTGACAGGTTACCTGAATGATGGCAACAAGTTGTTACGAATAATGAAAAAAGAACGGTATTTCAAAGAGCAAGAATCGTAGAATACGACCATATATTTAAACATTTTTTCACACTCGATCCGGTGGAAAATTTGCAGAACAAAGATATGTCTCTAATATATTTTCTAGTAATTATTTTCAATCATTATTTAAGAAGAATTCACCAAGCGGTAGGAACGTTTCCTAGTTCCATGATGTTATAAAGGAGAGCTACCGATAGTTTACCTAAGGAGTTGTGGAGCACATAAAAATCTTTTTTTTGTGCCACGCACAGCAGGAAGTCGCGACCCCCGTCGAGAGTCTAGGACCCGGCGGATGCCGCGGACACGAAAAAAAATTTCGGAGAGCAATCCGCCGGATATTGCCGAAGCCTGGCTCCCTATCCTTAAGCATTGGTTGCGTTGCCGTGACGGAACAGTATAACCAGTCCTTTAACCGCTGTGTCAACCGGCGATGTTGTAATCGTTGCGAACATTTAGGTATAAATTTTAATAAAAATTTCATAATATGTATATTGCACAGAATACAATTTTTTCTTTCTCTCAAATCACATTTTTTATGTAAAATAATTGCTTGTTTCAGTGTAATAACGCAAAAAATTACTTAATATACACCCACGGTAAAGCCAACAAGTGTAATTTCCCTCCCCACAGCAAAAACGTCGAAAAAATTCGGTTTTTATTGTTTTTGACAATGATGCAGCCGAACAAAAAATCTTAAAAAAATTGACGACATTGCCTGTTATAGTACTTTATCAGGGAACCAAACAGTAAAATGGCATGTTTTCATATTTTTGAGAAAAAAATATTTTTCCGATTTTTTTGAGGTTTTTCATTTTTTACGACCACAGTTTGCAACAAAAAATCTGAAAAATTCTCAAAAATGCGCCTTAGGATCCGGAATGTGTCACATTTTTTCAGAATTTTAGAACGCATTTGAGACCGGAAAATGCGCCGAAAAGCGCAAAATCAATTTTACCCTGTAACTACCCTCACGGGCAAGCTAGGGGGCTGAAATTTTACTCAGAGGGGTTTTTCTTGGTCAGCTTTCGAATGGTTCAATAGCCATTGAAAAAGCTCTAAGGGCAGTTTTGACCATCTTAATCGGCTAGGCCCTTTTCAGGACTATCTATCTGTACGGGGTTAATAATCTGTATGGGGCTAAAAAAATTATTTTATACTTTGTAGTCCGTTTTTTTAAATTTTATTTTATATTTTTTAGTCCGTTTTAAAAATTTGGTATTTTTTAAAAATTTATTTTTATGTAAATAATTATTTATTCTGAACTATGTATCCAACAGGGAAATACAGAAAAAAGGGGGAAAGCTGTATACCTTTTTCGCAGACCTAAGCGCAGCATCTGATAAAGTGGATAGAGTAAAACTTGTAACCGGATTATTGTTATCCCGGTTAAATAATAATCGGTCCTATCAGGTAGAAGGGTTAAAGCACGCACTCGTCGGAAAACTCACCGTCGCGTCGTTGTTCGGTATAGGCCGAACGTTCCGATGAGTTAATCCCTCTGACTGCGTACCGTAAGTAATAGGGTGAAAGACCAAATGTAAAAATGCGGAAAACCGAACGGCACTGCTGGAGAATCACAGGAGCGGCGAACGATCTCGAATTGTAAAGAATCACGGGTGAGCGTAGACAATCCGATCAGCGTCGGCAGGGCACGATAATGTCACGGGAATTATTCGTGACGTAGAAAAATTAATTGTTTAAAACTGATCCGGAGTATCACTGACCGGAATCGCGTTTATTCGAGGAGTATAGGAGAGGCCGTAGCGATGTCACTATACGAAACTACCGAGGTTACTGTGATTTAAACGTATCGCGAATCGTAAGAGGATACGGAGTAGGGAAGTATCAAAGAAACGTATTTGTTTGATTCCAAACCCAAGACTGACTTTTTATTGCGCTCCGAGTCTTTTATACATGTCTGTATCAAAGTGTTGTTACCAGGCGAGCTCTGAACAAAGGGGTGTCAAGTATCTTAGATGGTGATGGGTCGTATGTTGCATATCGCAGGTGTCGTGTGCGGATCTGGCTATTAATCGATTGATTGAATACGCTTCACAATAACGTGGGCGTGGCAACTCTGCTGTTGTCCAGACACACCCGTTATCTGGATAATTCGATCTTCCAGCCTTTAACAATCAAATGCAAGTAAGATCGGAAAGTCGATCGGTGCTGCCGGTAATCACGGGAGCGGCGAATGACTCCAATTTATTCGATCTCCCGCAACTGTTCGTGGAAACTCGTACTCAGAGCTGGCAGAGCACGGGACCGTGGCCGTGGCGACTCCTCACCGCCCAAACAACTACGTGCTCTTAGCAGGACACACAAGAATAAACCTCGTTCGAAATCAGGCTAGTAACACTCAGGCAAACCTGAGTTCTTGCCGGATAATTCCGGGAAGGGCAATCGGCTCCTGCACACTAGGCGATAACACAACTTGGTGGGAAAAAATTACGGATATCTAAACAGGGCACGTATGCGTGCCCATGGTGATATGCGAATTTTTCCTGCTGTCCATTCTGAGCAAAACACACTGTGTATCTCGCGGAATCACGATATACACAGTAATGTGAATAAGGAACTAATGGATCGCTGCTATAAGAAATGATCGCGGTAACGACAACGCGTACTACCGCTTTTCGGCGAATGAGATATTTACAATCTCGCGTACCGACGTGAGAGAACGTCTCTCTACGAAGAATCGCCTTCGCTACATTCTTCGGAACACGTGGCTTGGACCGTCCGTCAGACGAGCGACAAGCAATGCAACAAAATTTCAATTAAATCTTTATAAATTTCGTTACTGATATGCAACTCACAAAATGATCAGCTTCACTGCAAGAATTGAATATAATCCAATAATTCGTCTCTTCGACGCAATGTAAATAATAAATTAAATTGAGCTTTAATGCTCAAATAAACATATCGTATAAAGATACTCTACCCGATGTATAGCAATTTATATTAATAACTCGCAATGCGACAAGAAATGCCCTTTTGCCGGGCTATGAACACAGGTAAATTACGTGCCTTCCTAGCGATTCTCAAATTATATTGTCAGCAAATATGTTTCGCACTTCGACAAGTAACTATTCGCAAATATTAATGCAATGATTATACAATTCGCGACTAGAAGTGCCCTTTAACCGGGCTAGCAACAAAGTGGACAATGATCGGCCTTATTGGCAATTTGTAGAAGATAAATCTAATTATAATTCGATATCCGAACGCGGAACGCGAATTGACTTGTGCGTGGTAATAGGATCGAGACCAAACGCAGATTGCTCGATTTGCTGCTCGCATCGACCTCCTTCGATCACCATCGAGAGGGGATCGATGCGCAAGCACCCTCTTATCTATATCGATCCCTAATGCGATCCTTGCCTATGACAAGGATCCCACATGACGTCACGGCCATTGCAGCAGGGATCGATATCGATTCACGCGATATCTCGATGTGTAACCAGTACGGTTACAAACTCCAAAAGATTATGGAAAGAAAGGAAATAAGTAAACGCTTGAGGACGAGAATCGGAGAAATTTATAGAGATACAAGAAATACTATAAAAGTAAACGGAGCACTGTCATCGAAATTCTGGACGACAAAAGGGGTAAGACAGGGTTGCCCACTGAGCCCAACGTTATTTACAATTTATGTAGCGGATCTGAAGGAAACTATGAGGAAAAACCAAGCAGGAGGAGTTAGAGTAGGAAAAGAAAAAATCTTGACTCTAGCATACGCGGATGACATAGCGCTACTAGCAAATGAGCCAAAGCATCTTAAGGACATGATAAGAAGATTTGGAAAATACCTTGATAGGAAAGGGTTGCAAATGAACGCAGAGAAATCAAAAAGGTGTTGATATTTAAAATGCTGATACTTGAAGAAAAAGAGAGAAGAATGGGACTGGTCAGGCAATAGTCTAGAAGAAGTGAAGGAATTCAAATACTTAGGATATAATTTCCAGAAAAACGGGGGCAGAGAGATGCATATAAGGGAAGTTACAAAGAAAGCAAGAATAGCAACGGCGCAGATATGGGGAATTCGACAAAGATGGTTCAAGAACAATTTTGAGAGAAGAATGAGAATATATACCCAGATAACCAGGGCTGCAACGGGCAGCTATGTCGCGTTTTGGAGGCCTGTTGTCGCGAGGCTGCACGGAAAACGGTGCTGGATTCTGCCTCGCCGTAAGAGGGCAACACGGTCGCACTAATGTTTCGAATGCCGTACGCCGCGCCGTACAGGCATGTACAGGTCTCGTACTAGGGGGCAGGGAGTCTCTCGCTCCGGTGCGGTGATACAGAGCTGGTCGCGCTGATGTGGAGCTTCCACACTAAGATGTAGGTAAACTAAATTTCTATTATACGTCGTTGCGCTGTGACGACCCGATGAATTCTGTGTTAAAATCAAATAACTTTCGATAGAAAAGAGATAGAACGATGAATTTTTTTAAATTAAAGCTCAAACTTTGCAAAATATGGGAAAAGTAGGGAAATGATGATACGAACGTTTTTTAATCTTGACAAAATTCGTTAAACCTGCACAATTTCAATAAAACTTTGATTTTCACAATACCACGAGCGGAACAGACTTCTTTGCAACATGCTGTACATCATTTCCCGTAGATTCTTCCACGCTTATTTCAAATCTGGTCTCAAAATTTGTCTACCACCTCAGGATTTTGCAAAAAATCGAATTTCTTGTCAACAAAACTAATGAAATAATTTTTTCTATGAAATCCGATTGAGCTACACTTTCTTTTACGGTTTTATTCGGAAAGGATTGGGCTATTGGAAAATTATTTTTTTAACCTCGACCATCAACTGTGTGGAGTCGAAAAATTTAATTCTTTTTTTACGTATTTTTCGATGAGCCGTCAGAGTGATCTAAATTTTGAAAAAATATGGTTATATTCCTTGAAGTTTCCCCTGTAAAATGAAAAGGAATGGAGATATAAAAATTGGCGTCACAAGGAGCTGGCAAAGGACGCTGTATACGACTAAATAACCCCATTTACACCTCGAGAACAATATTAGCAACCAGTCTTGGCCAACGATACCTTTCTAAGTGAAAGGGAAAAAACCTGGAACAGACATTCTGACGTAAGGATCGACAGCGTCTGCAACAAGTAATCCAATACACTGCCTCGTAAGTACGAGCGATAGCGGAACAGCAGTGGGTTAGGATACGAGACCGTTACCGCCCACTACTACGCAATTGTAGGGGATGACGGCAAGGCGCCAACACGCATGGGTTCGAACTGGTGACATTGTATTGATGCAAGCCTGAGAAGAAGGTTCCCAGGCAGGATTGACGTGTCTAGGTGCGAATGCGCGGCCGATTGGATCAGAGTGGATGAGGCAGGACTCGTTTCACACGCATTTTTGGCTGTGTTGAAATACTTATTACAGCGGCCACACATACTACGTAGCGTGCACCATCGAAGGCAACACATTGAGACTACGGGCGCGCGGCTGTGGTGAGACTATCACCGTTCCCGGGGCTGTTCCCTATGGAGAGATTTATGACAGGTCATTACTATTGAGCTGGAAGTCGACACTTTATCGGCCAACACGTGTTGACTGTAATTTTCAAATCACCAACTCCTCAAATCACTTAACGAAGTCGAGCCACTCTCGGACCGCCTGATATGTCACGGATAGACTGCGAATCTTTATGCATTTATAGCAAAATTGAGTAGATGAAATTGATAGCTGTTGGAAAATTTTTAAAATTGAAGATGTCAATATATGATTTCTCCTCTATTAAAATCATCAAGGGAAGAGATGACATTCAATTTAGTTTCTATTTCTTGTAATCGACGTTGACATTTTTTATTTTACATAAAGATCCGCAGTCTATCCATGACACACCATCGGGTGGCCCGAGAGTGGCTCGACTTCGTCCAACGCGTTCGGACAGAAGCGGACCAGTTCGTGCGAACGCAGAGTTGAATCTCGGGTATCGCAAAAACTCGCTCGCCCGAACTTGTTCGATTCTTTCCGAACCCGCCCGACGAGATCGAGTCAGTCCCGGGCAGCTCGAAACCCCTTGGCAGCCCGAAGCACTCGGGTAGCTTGAAACGCTCGAACCGAAAATTATAAAGTTTCTTTTGCCTTCTACGACACTTTTTTTTGCACGAAGACGTTTCAACACTCTACACCTACCGAACCTTAAAAGTAACTGGTAAATGTTTCTTTTTATAAAAATGATAAGATTGATTTTATTTAGACTTTGTGCAGCTCTCCTATTGTTATATGTTAATGTATTAGGTCGTTCGGAAAGTCATTTCACTTTCTCCTTTACTGAAGAAATAACATTCAATTTGATTTCTGTTTCTTGCAATTGATGTAGTCAATTTTTATTTTGCAGAAAGATCCGCAGTCTAGTAATGACAAACGGAAGCATTGCCATCCCTACACGAAAAACGAAATTACTTTCCGAACGACCTAATAGTACGTAGTATGTAATTTAAATAAATATTAATTTTGTCGGTAAAAAGAAAGACTGCTGCTGCTGCTACATATTTGTACAATATACATTTACTTTACCGACATCTACCACATAGCGCGTCCTACATTAGTGCGACCGTGTTGCCCTCTTACGGCGAGGCAGAATACAGCACCGTTTTCCGTGCAGCCTCGCGGCAGCAGACCTCCAAAACGCGACATAGCTGCCGCGCAGTACAGCTGCAGATTGGAGCAGTTGGTTATCTGGGTAGAAGCATAGTGAAAAGCATCTTACTGTACGCGTCAGAAATCTGGGGATGGATGGAAGCAGAGAAAATAGAGAAAATACAGGAAAAATATATAAGGTGGACGTTAGGTTTGGACTTCAATACACCAGCCTATCTAATTTTGGAGGAAACTAAAACGGACAAAGTAAGGATAGAAGCGGGGAAAAGAGCAATAAAATATAAAGAAAAAACGAAAAGGTTGAACAAGAATAAAATAGTCCAAGAATGCTGGAGGGAAATAGACGCGAAGTAAGAACAGAAAAAGTTGAAATGGGAAGAAATGAGAGATTCATACTATAGGTTAAAAATGATGGACACCCAGGAAATAGAAAAGAGAGAGGGAGAGGAAGGGAATTCTTTTTGCAAAAGAATTAGCACTAAGAGACAGGGCAGAGCAGGTACAATGGCAATACGATAGAATATTAGGGGGCAGATACAACGTGAATTACATACAAATATGGGACAACGAGCAAGCAAACTATCTAAATGGAGATTACAAAGGAAGAGACCAAAACATGATCGCAAGGTTCAGATGTGGAAACGAAGAGCGGGGAAACAAATACTGGAAGGAAGAAAATGCGACAGTATACAGATTATGTAAAAGGGAAAGAGAAACGCTGGACCATATGATTAGAGAATGCAAATAGCTGACAAGAGAAAACGTAACGATGAGATACTAAAGGGAGAAGAAGTAGGAACCGAGTGGATGCGTACGGTACTTGAAAAAAAGGAGAAGGGAAGAAGACCAAGAGGAAGGAGGAAGACTAATTGAAACCACAATAAGCTAACCAAGCATACATACACACAAACACATGTAACCCCATTTTGAGGCCGAAAGGCAAAAAATAAATCTATTTACTACTATATATTGTATATTTCGTCTTATAAAACCGAGTACATAATTCAGAACCGCATTAGTGCATCCTGATATAAATATAGTTAGACATAAAAGAAAGAATTAATCAATTAAAAAAAAATGTATACGTATGCCGGGACCGAACCTAGCAGATCAACAGTCGAATGCCTAACGCGCTGAGCCAACCGAGCTGTTGGAAACGCGATTGATATTTCTAGATGTAATGTTTATACTGTAGAAATATTAATTAAGTTTATTAACTTCCAGATTTTATAGGGAAGTTATTGTAATTACCCCGAAAATCGAAAATCGATTTTTTAGCAGATCTTCACGTTTCATGGTTATTGGAGTCATTTTAGACTATTTTATCAAAATGTTCGTGTGTGTGTGTGTGTGTGTGTGTGTGTCTGTGCGTGTGCGTGTGTGTGTGTGTGTGCGTGTGTGTGTGTGTGTGTGTGTGTGCGCGCGCGCGCGCGCGTGTGCGTGTTCGTGAGCGCGCGCGCGCGCGTATGGCCGTTTCTATGTAATCAAATTTTTCGTTAACGTTTTCAGAAAAAGTAACAACGCGATCAGGATGATGAATGATGCAATCGATATGCCCCGTCGTAACTTAGAGCTGATAGGTTTTGGTCCATATTGGTCAAGTAGTTTTTTAGATTTTTACTTTTTTTCGAAAAGAGTTGAATCTACAATGCAATTTATAAGGGAGGACGAAAATTTTCCACCAAAGAACCAAACGCAATTACATAAAAAAAAAATTTTTCTTAATTTTTTTTTAGATTTAAAAAATTTTTTTTTTAACTGATGCTAATGTTACCGCTTGGAATAATCGAAAGTTATTCCAATGCAAGAGTGAATTTATCATCTCAATTCCCAAGAATACATTTTGGGAGAATATCGATGAAAGTACAAAAAAAAACGATGTTAGCGATGTTGGCGAAGGGGTAACGAATCGAGAAGTTCTTTGTGTGACTCTTGGAGAGTCACACACCAAATAAAAAACATTAATAGCAGTAGGCCCTACTAGCCATGCGTATCACTAACCCTCTCGCAAGAGCAGTCCTACCCGCGAGCTCACGAAGCGAGCGACCAAAAACAACCCTACTCGCGGATGAGCGAAGCGAGCGAGCAACAATAGCCCTCAAGTTTCATTTTGTAATTACTTCTGTACAATTCTCAAGGTTTATCAGCGCCTGATAGACCTACAGAAAAAAAGAACGTAACAATTTTAAGGTTAGCTTACAAGGGAACATATTCAGTTGATATACAAACTGATTTTTAATGAAACTTATGTGAGATACAGTTCTTCGAAAAATATTTGACACGTGTTTTTTTATCGGCAATCATCTACTCTGAAGGGGTGAAAACAGCCCTCAAAGTTGGGGGTGAGAACCATCCCAAGTAGCACAGCGATATCCTCTGTACGTCCAGAAAACGCCCGCTTCGGAAATTCGGGGTGTTCGGAAAACGTCCAGGCAAAGACCAAATGTTCTAGTAACGGCCTAGTAATGTTGTACGAAAGTCCCAGGAAGGTTCATGTTACAAAGTTGGACATCCTGTGAACGCCTAGTTTTTAGAATGTTCGAAAGTATCGTTCTCTGGGCGTTCCTAAAAAAAGTTTTTTGAATGTTCGAAAGTAACGTTTTGTAAAGGTTTAAAGAAGTAACAACATTTATTTAAAATTTCATTTTTTTATAATTTTTTTTTGCATTGAGTATATGTAACAAACAAGATTTTACACGATTATATCTAGGTGCACGGTAGTGCAACAGCCAAATTCTGGCACTACCTCCTTTTACACGAAACAACTTAGGCGATTTTTAGAGGCTTATAACTCGGCACTAGAGGCAGATGGAGAGATGTAATTTCATACACTTGTTAAATGCTACCATGTCTCAATATTGACAAAACATTAATCTTCCAACATTAGTAGGTTCCGAGATATAGGACCTCAAAAATCGTTAAACTTGTCACTGACTGACTGACAGATCATCAAAACCTTTTGGGTACTTCCCATTGACCTCCAAACTTGAAATTTGGTACATAGGTCCACCATAACAAACACTCAAAGGACTAATTATCAAAGTTTGAAATTTTACACATTAAAGGGATGAAAAAAAAACATTACGAAATAGGTACGTAGGATAGAACTTAGCAGCATAACATATCCCAACAAAAACATTCTGTAAACAGGAGCCAAGTTCTTATGGCCGTAAAAAGTTGTGAGATCAAACAAAATACGGCCAAGTTCGTTAGCTTAGAAATACCTCTTGCAATACTGAAAAAAGCGTTTGTAAAAATTAGTTTAAAAGAGCGCTGTTTAATTTTTAAAGAGATGCATGAAGGGCTAAATTATTCAAACTTGGCCGCTACCTAACACTTTTTATGGCCATTCGTTTAAAAAGTAACGGCCAAGTTTGAATAATTTAGCCCTTCATGCATCTCTTTAAAAATTAAACAGCGTTCTTTTAAACTAATTTTTACAAACGCTTTTTTCAGTATTGCAAGAGGTATTTCTAAGCTAACGAACTTGGCCGTATTTTGTTTGATCTCACAACTTTTTACGGCCATAAGAACTTGGCTCCTGTTTACAGAATGTTTTTGTTGGGATTTCATCACTTTTTGTTGAAATTTCATCAATTATCAAGTTTATGGTTATTATTACTCTTATCCCTGATTCATTAAATCCTAAACATTTTTTATCTTTAAGGTGGACATTAAGTAAATTAATAAATGCATGTTCGTTTTACTACCTATTTATACCTACTTGAAACTTTGTCCCGAAAAATCTAAACAACACAGCGTCGATCAAAGGAAAAAAATTCTTTTCTAATCTGCAAGACAAAATCCAAATTCAATGTATCGAAGAGTAACACCCTGCCAGCGACGCTCGGATCCGTTTGCCCCCCGCCGCTATAGACGATGCTCGGTGCAGTTTCTTTTGTTTACGTTAGAGCGATTGTTTTTTTCATCAGTATTTGTTGCGACTTCGAAGCTAATAAAACGTATACTTATGTAGGTACTTTGGGATTATCCCGTCGACCTCTCAAGAATTAGTTAGGGATAGGTGGCGGGGGTCGGAGAGGCCCGGCCGGCCCGCCCACGCATACGAAAATACAGTTTGGAGGAGAAGGCTGGGAGGTTTCTCACTACACGAATGACTCTCAGAATTTCGGTTAACCAAAACTTTATTTCTCCGGTGGTACAAGAACGCAGCCGGCAGCGACCGGCAGCGTTTAGAGGTTAACCGGCGCGTGACAGGTGGTCGGTAACGAAAGATTGTCGTACGCGCGATTTGTCCTTCGCAGGATCTCTCTGAGACGCGTCCAACCCGGCAGCAATGTGATGACGACGTTGGCGTACGCGGTATTCACGTTTCATGCCCGAATTCAGATCGAAAACGCGTTATACAATGGACTTCTCGTCAACGTAACACGTCGCGGAAATACGACGAGAGCACGTGGCGGCGACGCACCGTGGAACGAATCGAGGATCGAGTGGAAACGACAACGACACGCGGAATCTCACTAAAATAATGGCGTCCAGTCCCCGCTAAACTCCGTCACCGCGCGTGTCGAGGTCAGGACGACGCGCGGATCCCCACATCCGACCTCTATTGGAACTGGCACCCGCTAAATATCTCTTTTCCGCGCGATCGTAGACCGACGGATTCGTACCGTTCGCGAATCTAATTCTCCACGAATACCGGCAGCATCGAAGCCGCGTCGGTGTTTCGGCGACGCGACCGCGGACACGACACGCTTACCGAGCCAACACGAGAAAGATCACTTCGTTATGAACTGAAACAGAGGCTTACCCAGGGTAACGTTCACTCGTCGACGTCCCTCCCGTCCGGCATCTTGCTTCGAAAGTTATTACGACTAATACAATTACGCAGTAGTTCAATTATGAAATCCGACTGATTGCTACGTGAGCCAACGAAGAAGTGATCATTTCCATGGTGACTCGAGAACGCGGAAGCGGAGCGTCCCCCTCTTTCCGCTCTATATCCCCCCGCGTAGGATTCGACCTATCGCTAACAGATCTTCGGACGGGGCCTCGCTCCGCGCGACGGTACCTGGCGTCCGGCGATTCGTCGACTCTCCGGCAGCGCTGCGTGGTGATTCGCCGCTTCCCTGTGAGGTGATCGGCGCGAGCCAATCCGGCAGCTGGCCAAGCTTCTCTCCGGCTGAGGCGACGGCGAGGCAGCTGAGATTCCTGGCTTGGCATCTCGTGTCCTCGTCGGCGCCTCCAGGTTGTTTATCCTGAGCTCCGTCGATTCCTCGCTTTTCCAGGGTTGGAGTTTCCGCCGGCGCCGATCCCTTTTTCGTTTCTCCGCGGGAGAGGTGCTCCGGGTCCCCCCCAGGGGCCGGTTACGGTCCTGCAGAAGCGCGTCGCGCAAATTGGCGCGACGCTCAAAAACATTAGAACTCGCCCATGGGTCTCGCTCGTGCCCAGGGCGAGCGCTCGCCACGGCCCTTCTCGCATTTTTCGCTGCCAGAGGGTGACCCGGTCTTCCGATATACGCTATCGGAGGACGTAGGCAAACTGCCACGTCACAGTATATGTTATGCTGCTATGTTCTATCCTACGTACCTATTTCGTAATGTTTTTTTTCAACCCTTTAATGTGTAAAATTTCAAACTTTGATAATTATTCCTTTGACTGTTTGTTATGGTGGACCTATGTACCAAATTTCAAACTTGTAGGCCAATGGGAAGTACCCAAAAGGTTTTGATGACCTGTCAGTCAGTCAGTGACAAGTTTAACGATTTTTGAGGTCCTATATCTCGGAACCTACTAATGTTGGAAGATTAATGTTTTGTCAATATTGAGACATGGTAGCATTTAACAAGTGTACGAAATTACATCTCTCCATCTGCCTCCAGTGCCGAGTTATAAGCCTCTAAAAAACGCCTAAGTTGTTTCGTGTAAAAGGTGGTAGTGCCAGAACTTGGCTGGTGCACTACCGTGCACCTAGATACGTAAAGGTACTTTGGGATTATTCCTTCGACCATTTCCTCCAAACTGTATTTTCGTATGTGTGGGTGGGCCGGTCGGGCCTCTCCGCCCCCCGCCACCTATCCCTAACTAATTCTTGAGAGGTCGACGGGATAATCCCAAAGTACCTACATAAGTATACATTTTATTAGCTTCGATGTCGCAACAAATACTGATGAAAAAAACAATCGCTCTAACGTAAACAAAAGAAACTGCACCAAGCATCGTCTATAGCGGCGGGGGGCAAACGGATCCGAGCGTCGCTGGCAGGGTGTTACTCTTCGATACATTGAATTTGGATTTTGTCTTGCAGATTAGAAAACAATTTTTTTCCTTTGATCGACGCTGCGTTGTTTAGATTTTTCGGGACAAAGTTTCAAGTAGGTATAAATAGGTAGTAAAACGAACATGCATTTATTAATTTACTTCCCATATAGCACAAAGACATCTTAAACTACGCCTAAAAGTTGCCTGACGCAAGACGTAACGTACATCTTTAAGTCGTACGTTGCGTCTGTGGCACGTCGTTTTCACGTCTTTTCCACGTACTGTGTACAATTTTAACAGGTCTTTGTTACAAAACTGTGCGACTTAAAGTCGTCTCTCACAGGTCTTTTCGATATCTTTAAGATGTACGTAAAGACGCAAAAAAAGTTGCCTTTTAAGCGTCTTTTTACACGTCTTCCGGTTATCTTTTATGCCTCTTTTATGCATCTTTTATGCATCTTTTTTCAGACATACAAAATCTTCAAATTTAAGAAAAAACAAGAGGGCTATTGTTGCTCGCTCGCTTCGCTCGCTCGCGAGTAGGGTTGTTTTTGCTCGCTCGCTTCGCGAGCTCGCGGGTAGGACTGCTCTTGCGAGAGGGTTAGTGATACGCATGGCTAGTAGGGCCTACTGATATTAATGTTTTTTATTTGGTGTGTGACTCTCCAAGAGTCACACAAAGAACTTTCCGATTCGTTACTCCTTCGCCAACATCGCTAACATCGGTTTTTTTGTACTTTCATCGATATTCTCCCAAAATGTATTCTTGGGAGTAGAGATGATAAATTTACTCTTGCATTGGAATAACTTTCGATTATTCCAAGCGGTAACATTAGCATCAGTTAAAAAAAAAAATTTTTTAAATCTAAAAAAATAAAAAAAAATTAAGAAAAAAATTTTTTGTGTAATTGCGTTTGTTTCTTTGGTGGAAAATTTCCGTCCTCCCTTATAAATTGCATTGTAGAATCAACTCCTTTCGAAAAAAACTAAAAATCTAAAAAACTACTTGACCAATATGGACCAAAATCTAATCAGCTCTAAGTTACGACGGGGCACATCGATTGCATCATTCATCATTCTGATCGCGTTTTTACTTTTTCAGAAAACGTTAACGAAAAATTTGATACCATAGAAACAAAACAGACATACGCACACACACACACACACATACGAACATTTTGACAAAAATAGTCTAAAATGACTCCAATGACCATGAAACGTGAAGATCTGCTAAAAAATCGATTTTCGATTTTCGGGGTAATTACAATAACTTCCCTATAAAATCGGGAAGTTAATTATAAAAAAATTAGAATCTACATATACAGGGTGTCCCAGTTTTTTCCCGCCAAACTTTGCCAGTGTGTTCTACACGCAAAAGTAAGAAAAATATGTTATATGAACATATGCTCTTAAATGTTTTATTAAGGAGTTATAACGAATAATACAAAATGTTGAAATTACTAAGAAATTAGTAATACAATAGGGTCAATTTTTGTTAGATGCCAATCCTGTATTCCTAATAACGGACGTCATTTTGAAATGTTAACTCGTTAATAAAACGTTAATAAAAAATGTCGATATCAACTACTTCAGCAAGTAAACATAAGACTTTATGTAAACACAAACAGAGATATTCATAATACGTTCGTACGCTGTGTCGACGAAATGCCAGTTCATTATCATTTTGTATTATTAGTTATAACTCCTTAATAAAACATTTAAGAGCATATGTTCATATAACATATTTTTCTTACTTTTGCGTGTAGAACACACTGGCAAAGTTTGGCCGGAAAAAACTGGGACACCCTGTATATATATATATATATATATATATATATATATGTCGGAGGCTGATCGATATGATTCTGCATCGAACACACTGGGGTTTGACCGGAGACGTTCTTCACCGGATCACTCATGGTTTTCGCACGCGTGAACTTAAATAAACCGGGATACAACAATCACCGTTTCACCCCACAATCCTCGACCCGTAGCGCAACGGCGAGACACGTCAACGAGTCCACGAGCCTGGCAGAATCTCCTTACACGGTCTCACGTCTGACTCTCTTCACTTCTACTCGCGACGACTAGCTGTCCACAAAACTCAAACGCTCTTCACGGTAGCGTAGCCAAAAACGTTCTGCCGCTCGTGGTCACGTTCAACAAGGCCCCAGCCCATTTTTTCAAGGGACCCTATTTCGCATCTCTCCCTGCGCCGCGCACGAAGAGGGATGCAGGTAAACGGGAAACGTTTTATTGCCTTTTCGTCGGGCAATTACTAAGGTACGGCCAAGCATCTGACTCTCAGCTGTTCGACCGTAAACGCATAAACGAAATGCCTAAACTGTCATTTTTAAAACTAAACTTAATCCTACACAGACGTATAATTCCAAGAGATAACAATTGTCTTTTACAATAAGCAAGCGTTACGCGTCTCTGCCAACGGGTTGTTGTTTGGGAATAATGGCTTACGACTAATAAGCACGACGCATGGATTTTCACATGTTTCTTTCCTCACTGCTGTCATTGCCGACACCGGCACGTTCTGTCAATTCCGTATCGCTACAATTACTACGTATATCAAGCTCTATGGGAACAGAACTGTCAGGCATCAATCTCAATCGCTCATGAGCATATTTAAGTACTCGATTTATAGATTTCAGACGGTATCTGTCATTAGGCAAAACTTCTACTATCTTATACGGACCGCGGAATTTAGCATCCAATTTCGTCTGATTCCGTTCATGATTTTCTATAAGAACGTAGTTTCCGACCGAAAATCTAATAATTTCTGCTTTACTACTATCGAATCGTGTCTTGTCTTTCGCGGCGTTTCGGTCGATCGCTTGGGTCGCTTGTTCTCTGATATCCGAAAGGTCTAACTCTTCATCCTCATTATTAAAGACTGATAAAGACATTGGTCTGGCAACTTTGCCTATAAGCAATTCTAAGGGGCTATGCTTGGTAGTACGATTCGCTGTACAATTCAATGCTAATTGGATACTTTCAAGAGACTCTTGCCAGGACTTGCTATTATTTAATTCTACCGCTGTTAGCATATTTCTAAGCGTACTCATCGTTCTTTCTACCTGACCATTGGCACGACACGTACCCGTAGCGATTAGGTGCAGGTCAATATTATGGGTCTTGCAGAAGTCACGAAAGTTACTGCTTGCGAAACATCTGCCCTGGTCGGCAATAATTCTGGACGGAGCTCCAAACAAATTTACACAGTAATTTAGTGCTTTAATGGCACTAGCCGCGTCTATACTGATTGTATGTCGTAAAATGACAAACTTGGTAAACGCGTCGACGAACACAAACACATACTCCTTTACGTTATTTTTGCCGCTAAGTTTTCCAGTAGCATCGACATGAATCGTATGCCACGGTACGCTTACCTTTGGGATGGGATGCAACTCGGCTTGCGTTTTACCGGAGTGAGGCTTTGCTAATTTGCAAGTGATACAGTTTTCTACAAATTTACGAACGTACTTAGACATATTAGGAAACCAGTAATGTTGATAAGCCATCTCTAATATTTTGTTCCAACCAAGATGCATAATGGACTCGTGAATATTATTAATAACGGACCATCTAAAATGTACAGGAACTATGGGCAAATATTGACTGCGTTTCTCACGTTGTATTTTTCTATGCAAAACTCCCGATTTTAACAAATATGTCCTAGCAGTATCAGAATCCATTTCATTGTTTTCTAATTGAGAAATAATTTTGCTCAGTCCGTCATCTCGTCGTTGCTCGGCCTGTAACCAATTTTCCGATATTTCAGCCAAATTAACCCGTTTCTGTTCAACTCGTTCATGACTCTCATTGATCGGTAATGGGTTTCGCGAGAAGAAATCCGCGTGACTCATGCGCTTTCCTTCTCGGTATATAATGTCAAAATCATATGCCTGAAGGAACGCCCACCATCTGTGTACCCGGGGAGTAAGGTCAATTTTTGTACGCGAGGCTTTAAGCGAGTTGCAGTCAGTGACGACTAGAAATTGTCTTCCTTGCAAGAAGTGACGGGAATGCTTTATGGCATTAACTACGGCCAACGTCTCCAGCTCATATAAGTGATATCGCGATTCGGCGTCGGAGGTTCTCTTACTATAATACGCGACCGCATGAGACTTATTGTCTACCTTTTGTATTAGGACAGCACCGTAACCACCCGAACTCGCGTCAGTATGTAGTTCGATTGGATATGACGGATTGAATAACATTAATGCCGGTTCATTTGTTAGTTTTCCAATAATTTCCTGTCGGATCTTTTCGTGTTGCGGTTTCCACTCTATTTTACCACGTTTTTATTAGCTCGCTTTCTTGTTTGTTTGTCTGTTTGTCTGTTTGTCTGTTTGTCTGTTTGTTCGGTGGCAAATTTTGCAATTGATTTTAAACTAACTTCCTGATGAGCTAGAGACTTGAAATCGGTTACATGGCTCAGAACTGGATGACAATGCATTATTCAAAAAAAAAATTGTTAAAAAGTCTATCCGTTTCGGAGATATAACAATTAAATATTTACCTTTTCACCCCCCCGCGAAACCTACGTCATCGCGTTCAACGGTCGCCACGCCGCGCGACAGCGCTCCCTACTCCACTACCCGTTCCCTCTCTCACTCATCCCCACTCCACTGACCCGATTCGCACCGAAGGAGCTCAGTGTGCGTCAGTGTGCGTTTGAGTTCCGTGCGGTGTTTACAAAGTCACTACGTATTATTATACTACAATGTTTGTTTACCAATCGAAGGGACAGTTACACCGAGATTTTCGGTCGAACCTTTATCTTTGACATTTTACCACGGCGTTTCGATATGATGCGGTCCCAATACCGTCTGAAATTTACTACATGTCTCTGTTATAATCTCGAAATAATGTCTACAAAAAAGGAGCAGTTCGTTAATGATGATTTTCACAGAGAAGTCGCCAAATCACCAGGTATGCCATTAAATATTTTACCACGTTTTTATTATGTCGCTTTCTTGTATGTCTGTTTGTCTGTTCGGTACAAATTTTACAACTGATTTTAAACTAAATTCTCGATGAGCTAGAGACTTGAAATTTTAAACATAGCTCAGTACTATATGACAATGTAGTATTTAAAAAAAATTTTTTAAATTTACAACAGGCTACGCGTTTAGGAGATATGAACTATTAAAAATTTAACCGTTACACGTCCCCGCGCGACGACCGGTAGTGCCCACTCGGTTCCCACTCCACTGACCTGCTTCGCACCGAAGCAGCTCAGTGTGCGTTCGAGCTCCGTGCGGTGTTTACAAAGTTACTACGTATTAGTATACTATAATGTTTGTTTACCAAGCGAAAGAACAGTTACACCGAAATTCTCCTTCGAACCTTTATCTTTGACATTTTACCACGGCGTTCGTTTTCGATATGACGCGTCGCAATACCGTCTGAAATTTACTACATGTCTCTGTTATAATCTCATCAAAATGTTCAAAATCGATTATAAAATTTCACACATGCAAGACTAAAAAGCAGAAAATAATTATTTAAATAAAAATAAATTTTTTAAAAATACCACGTTTTTAAAACGGACTAAAAAGTATAAAATAAAATTTTTAAAATCGCCACGTTTACAAAACGGACTAAAAAGTATAAAATAATTTTTTCTAGCCCCATACAGATTCCTAACCCCTGAAAATTTGTGATTGTGAATTTTTAATAGCTAAGAAAATACTTGTAAGATTTAAAACGAAAAACGTGGGGCGCAAGATAATACATAGTAAGGAGTGTAGAGAGTAGCTGCCGCTGAGAAATCTCGTACAACACTTCATATCATTTGCAGTGCAATAAAGTTGTTAGTGATTTAGTGTTCATTCATCAATTATCTATTGCATGCGCCCCACGTTTTTCGTTTTAAATCTTACAAGTATTTTCTTAGCTATTAAAAATTCACAATCACAAATTTTCAGGGGTTAGGAATCTGTATGGGGCTAGAAAAAATTATTTTATACTTTTTAGTCCGTTTTGTAAACGTGGCGATTTTAAAAATTTTATTTTATACTTTTTAGTCCGTTTTAAAAACGTGGTATTTTTAAAAAATTTATTTTTATTTAAATAATTATTTCCTTTTCCCGTAGTCAGTTTGTATAGTGGCGATGTGATCTGCGAAAATTTAGGTATAAACTGTCTGAAATAGGAAGCAAGGCCGATAAATTGCCTGAGCTGAGTCACCGTTGAGGGCGGAGAAGATTCCGTTAACGCTTTTACTTTGCGCGGATTTGGCCTGATTTCTCCTGCACTCACTTCAAACCCCAAATAATCTACACGCGATTTTAGGAATGCACATTTATTTAAATTGAGTGAAAATCCCGCTAATTTTAATTTCTGTAGTACTATTTGTAACCCCTCTAGGAACTGTTGTATAGAGTCGGCCGGAATCATAACGTCGTCCAGGTAGCATACTGCAAATGTATTTCCGAGTTCAGAAAGGGCTCGGTTTATGGCCCTTTGAAATACTGACGGAGCATTGCGAAGCCCAAACGGCATGGATAAATACTCGTATTGACCATCCGGGGTAACAAATGCAGTTTTCTCTATCGAGTCTTTATAAATAGGGATTTGGTGGAAACCCGACGCCATATCTAATGTCGTAAAATACTGTGCGCCACTTAACCGCTGGATTTGGTCGCTTATGAGCGGTAAGGGGTACCTATCGGGGACTGTATTACTGTTCAGTTCTCGATAATCAACACATAAACGGTCGGAACCATCTTTCTTGTTTACGAGAATTATGGGACTGGCAAACGGAGAACAGCTGGGCCTAATGATCCCAGCCGACAAGAGCTCGCTGATTTTGTCCCTCACGGTTTGCCTCTCGTCGGGACTAAGTCGGTATGGTCGTCGTTGCACAGTACGATTAGGGTCTATTAACTTTATTAGTAGCTCTCCCGAATTTATCTTACCCGTAGGCGTACCGATGACAAACGATTCGGAAAATCCATTCAACAAATTGATCTGTGCTTCCTTATCGGGACCGACTATATCCGTGTCAATACTGTTAAAGATATCAATCTTCTTGCCGACTTCACAAATCTTTATCATCTTGTCCCGCTTTAGAATAAAGTTATTCGCCGAAATTTCAACTGAAGCCCTTGCGCTATTAAGTCGCGACCAATCAAAATACTACTGCTCAAGTGTTCATCCGGTACAATATGGAAAAGAATTTCGACACTGTGATCGAGTATGACCACCTGAGACAGTATCTGTACGCTACTCATCACGTTGGCGTTGCCCAGACCAATTAATCTTGTTAGATTTTCAAATCGCTTACCGGAAAATTTATTCGCTACCGATTCTTTTATCAGAGAGCATTCCGCACCCGTATCGAAACAAAACTTGTAGACCTCACCCGATTCCGCAAGTTCCGCTGTTACCGGCGCGATACTGCACAGGTTGATCCGCCGTTCCGTGGATACCCTTGGATGCGACCTTCCATCCTCCTTTTTGCACTGTGGAGCAATATGACCGTCCTCTCCGCACTTGAAACATGTCACCGGCTTTTGTGGTGGTCCACGGTTGCCTCCGCTCGTACCAGGCTTGAGTCCTAGCATCCGTCTCGCTCCTGGGCGTCGATGACAGTCCGTAGCCTTATGTCCTTCCTTGCCACATGAAAAACATGTGACACCACTCCTCGTCTTCTTGATTTCCGTCGCCTTTGGGTCCTTTCCGTCGGCGGTAGCTGACCGTTTACGGAAACCGAAGGCCATTAGCTCCTTTTGTAACGAAGCGCGGTTATCAGTGTTCGTAGTAAACGCAACGCGCTGCAGCCGAGGATCTATTTGCACGCAATGTGCTAACGTTGAAGCAATAGCGATTTGCTCCGTTGACATTTTTGTATACAGATTTGTAAACGCGGCCAGGACTCGGTTCGCGTACGACGGCATAGACTCGTCTTCTCGTGGTTTCTCCCATTGATCCTCATCATTGCACCGGCAGGAGTTTCGAAAGTATCGTATTGGGCTAGGAACATTTTCCTGAATTCACACCAGTCCATGCCCGCATAATTTACTTGTGCCATCCACGCGGACGCACCACCTTTCAACGCCCTGCTTAAAGCCATAATTAATTCACCGCCTTGTATCGGTCGCTCCGCGAGGCAAACATCTACAGTTCCGCACCAAGCTTTCGCACTGTGGTCTTCATTGTCGGGGTCGAACTCTGGCAAAAATATCCGGGCCTTTGTGGGTACTGGTTGCTGCACTATTGGACCTTGCATCCGTCCCAATAACATCTCGAACATGAGTTTCCAATTTGTCCCATCGTTCTCGGACGAGTTCCGTTCGAATCCCACTTCTGATGTCGGAGGCTGATCGATATGATCGATATGATATTCTCCATCGAACCCACTGGGGTTTGACCGGAGACGTTCTTCACCGGATCACTCATGGTTTTCGCACGCGTGAACTTAAATAAACCGGGATACAACAATCACCGTTTCACCCCACAATCCTCGACCCGTAGCGCAACGGCGAGACACGTCAACGAGTCCACGAGCCTGGCAGAATCTCCTTACACGGTCTCACGTCTGACTCTCTTCACTTCTACTCGCGACGACTAGCTGTCCACAAAACTCAAACGCTCTTCACGGTAGCGTAGCCAAAAACGTTCTGCCGCTCGTGGTCACGTTCAACAAGGCCCCAGCCCATTTTTTCAAGGGACCCTATTTCGCATCTCTCCCTGCGCCGCGCACGAAGAGGGATGCAGGTAAACGGGAAACGTTTTATTGCCTTTTCGTCGGGCAATTACTAAGGTACGGCCAAGCATCTGACTCTCAGCTGTTCGACCGTAAACGCATAAACGAAATGCCTAAACTGTTATTTTTAAAACTAAACTTAATCCTACACAGACGTATAATTCCAAGAGATAACAATTGTCTTTTACAATAAGCAAGCGTTACGCGTCTCTGCCAACGGGTTGCGTCGCTTCCGTCACGTCCCGACATATACAGGGTGTCCCAAAATTCGTGAAAATCCCGGAAATGGGAGGTTCCTGAGACCATTTGAAGCGACATTTTCCTTTGCAAAAATGTTATCCGCGGCTTTGTTTAGGAGTTATTAACGAAAAACACGGACCAATCAGAGCGCGACCTAGACGCGAGTTGGTTCAGTCGGCCTGGCGCGCCAAGTGTCGATTGGCCGACTATGCCAACTTGCATCTAGGTCACGCTCTGATTGGTCCGTGTTTTTCGTTAATAAGTTCTAAACAAAGCCGCGGATAACATTTTTGCAAAGGAAAATGTCGCTTCAAAAGATCTCAGGAACCTCCCATTTCCGGGATTTTCACGAATTTTGGGACACCCTGTATATATATTACTTACTTTCATGTACTACTTGAGAGAATATTCCATTTTGTCTCTTCGAAAAAACCTTATTACAATTTAGTTTTTATGCAGCATACTGGGCGGGAATCGAACTCGGGACCTACCGTTTAACTTCTTGATGGTTTCCTCTGAGCCATGCGAACCTTTACTGTTAGATTCATTACTTTTTATTCTTATAGGCTCAAATCATATCAAATCATATATATTATTATATAAAAAATATTTTAACAGAAGTTTATCTCTTCTAATAATTATATAACCTAATTATTTAATTATTTACCTAAAATATTTTTTAGGTAAAAATCAAACTACTTTTTTTTAATTGTTACGGATAGAGAATAGATTCCGTTCGTTTTCTCATTGGAATCTCTTCCAGATCGTCTCTGGCAGGAAGCGTCCTAGATAACCTTTCATATCGTAGTTGAACCCTTTGATTTAGTACCGAGTTTTTAGCCCGATCTCATTAGAGGCGACAAAATAAGAGTCTGGCCCTATGCCCTAATCTCTAAGCGCGATTAGATTATGAACAGAGTATTCTATTCATTGTAGGGGTATACAGGGTGTCCCAAAACTCCTTCAAGTCCGGGAAATGGGAGGTTCCTTAGGTCATTTGAAGCAACATTTTCCTTTGCACCAATGTCAACCGCGGCTTTGTTTAGGAGTTATTAACGAAAAACACTGACCAATCAGAGCGCGCCCTGGGCCGCCGCGCCGCGCCGCGCTCGCATCAGAGCGTTGGTGGTACGCCGTGACATCGCAACGAACAAGAGTTTCTCGATTATGTGAATGCTCTCCGATTTCAATGAGCTTTGGATATGTAGTCAAGGCCATTATTCTGAACAACATTTCTCTTTAGAATTTGTGGCTGTAGGCTTTAGTTTACGAGATTATCGCGAGAAACTTTACTTGTAAATTCATTATGGGTGTTCATGATAACGGACACGGCCTGCTAATGTCTCCGAAACTAAAGCCGACCGTCAACCATTTCAAAGGAAAAAGATATTTAAAACGTCGAGTTTTATAACATTATTTCAAGGTCATTGAAATCGATGAAGACCCGGATCATCCTTACCCGACTTACGGCAACTTTACCCGAACGAGAAAAGAGGCAGAAACTGATTGTTTTAAAAACTCACTTATTCAGCCGTAAATCCATTTGCTGCTGCGAAATGTGTGTCACTGGGTCACTCGGTGACGAACTGCACAGATGTCCTCGGGTATACGGCAGTAACGAAAGGTAAGGGACGTACGGCCAGGTCGACGAACTGCACAGCCGGTGGTAGATAGTAGCGCGGTCAAGTCGACGATCCAGAATTTCATTTTCACTTTCGAATCGATAAATAATTCGTATGTTTATTTCATACAGATGCCTTGAAATTTGTCCACACTCACAATCACTGTTCACATTTGTCTACACGCATAGTTATGCACTAATAATAATTTCCATATCCCTTGCACTGCTGCACAAATCACAACAATCAGGTAATGCAATCACTAGACTGCGGATTTCATGCATTTGTAGCAAACATGAGTAGGTACATTTTAAGACAGTAGGGAGATTAAAATAATTTCAAAACACCTATGTATTATTTTCAACTTCTTAAAGTGATCACAGTAAGAATCAAATATCTGTCTGGCTGCTGTAATAGCGGCAACCAACTTTCATTTTGCATAAAGATCCGCCGTCTAGTGATTAGTTTAAATATCACTATCAAAACACAGCTAATAGCAACCGTTAGCTTTGAATTGACAAATCTTTGGAGATGTTCTCTCTACCGCGGCTCGAACGACACTGATTTTCCGCAAGATTTTTCTAAAGATTTTAGGAAGGGCATTTAGAGTGTCGAAATTCGAAATACACGCTGTAGCACAGTTACGAAAACGACGGGACGGTTAGACGAAAAACAGGATACGAGAAGGACCACTGTAAGATTTATGGCAATCACATGTTTAGTTTCTCCTGCAGATTGATACGCAGGGTCGATGGGTAACCATTCGAAAACGTCGTCTGTCCTTCTTTTAGAAAGCTTCTTAAGAAGGTATAGGACAATAGGGATGCTACGCTGACCTGACATTTTTACCCCTTGTTGGGTGAAAGGACCGATGACGTTTTCGAACGGTTACCCATCGACTCTACGTACCAATCTGCAGGAAAAACTAAACATGTGTTTGCCATAAATTTTACAGCGGTCCTTCTTGCTTCCTGTTTTTCGTCTGACCGTCCCGTCGTTTTCGTAAACGTGCAACAGCGTCCATTTCGAATTTCGACAAGCTAAATGCCCTTCCTAAATTCTTTAGAAAAATCTTGCAGAAAATCAGTGTCGTTCGAGCTGCGGTAGAGAGAACATCTCCAAAGATTTGTCAATTCAAAGCTAACGGTTGCTATTAGTTGTGTTTTTGATAGTGATATTTAAACTAATCACTAGACTGCGGTTATGGAAATTATTATTAGTGTATAACTATGTGTGTAGACAAATGTGAACAGTGATTGTAAGTGTGGAAAAATTTCAAGGCACCTGTGTGAAATAAACATACGAATTATTTATCGATCCGAAAGTGAAAGTGAAATTCTGGATCGTCGACTTGACCGCGCATCCCTTAGGCCTTATTACTATCTACCACCGGCTGTGCAGTTCGTCGACCTGGCCGTACGTCCCTTACCTTTCGTTACTGCCGTATACCCGAGGACATCTGTGCAGTTCGTCACCGAGTGACCCAGTGACACACATTTCGCAGCAGCAAATGGATTTACGGCTGAATAAGTGAGTTTTTAAAACAATCAGTTTCTGCCTCTTTTCTCGTTCGGGTAAAGTTGCCGTAAGTCGGGTAAGGATGATCCGGGTCTTCATCGATTTCAATGACCTTGAAATAATGTTATAAAACTCGACGTTTTAAATATCTTTTTCCTTTGAAATGGTTGACGGTCGGCTTTAGTTTCGGAGACATTAGCAGGCCGTGTCCGTTATCATGAACACCCATAATGAATTTACAAGTAAAGTTTCTCGCGATAATCTCGTAAACTAAAGCCTACAGCCACAAATTCTAAAGAGAAATGTTGTTCAGAATAATGGCCTTGACTACATATCCAAAGCTCATTGAAATCGGAGAGCATTCACATAATCGAGAAACTCTTGTTCGTTGCGATGTCACGGCGTACCACCAACGCTCTGATGCGAGCGCGGCGCGGCGCGGCGGCCCAGGGCGCGCTCTGATTGGTCAGTGTTTTTCGTTAATAACTCCTAAACAAAGCCGCGGTTGACATTGGTGCAAAGGAAAATGTTGCTTCAAATGACCTAAGGAACCTCCCATTTCCCGGACTTGAAGGAGTTTTGGGACACCCTGTATAAACCCTTAGATTCTCACTCTCTTGGGTTAGTACTTCAGTAGACACGTATCGCGTCACGTCGTGCTGTAATTTCGGAAAAGCAACTATAGTGAGATCGGGCTAAAGTACCTTTCGGATCAAAGTTTTTTAAAGTTGTTTCCGAGTCCCCCGCATTGCCAGTGCGTCAAAAAACGAACATCGTTTTAGGTAAATTCCTTTTTCTATATCTTTCTTTAAATTCCAACCGCGACAGTTACACACCTGTACCACAGATTTTTATAGTTACATTATATTTGTGTTGTTTGGAAATTAGATTGAGATTATTAAACCCATTATTATCGTCCAAAATCCTAATATAATAATTGAACGTTCTCACTCGATACAACCCTACCGCTCGGGTTGTATCAATTAGATTATATTAGTTACGAGGCCTACTAACTATCCTAGCGACTCCCTGATTTCGCATCAGGTTCGTTCGCTATTTACCAATTATTCAAATAGAGATTTTTCCTACCTAGTGGCTCCCCAATTTCGCATTGGGTTCGTCCACGAAACCTATACCATCCCAGCGGCTCCCTGATTTCGCATCAGGTTCGTCCGTATCCTAACAGCTCCCTGATTTCGCATCAGGTTCGTCTGTGCTTTTATCCAACTTCCCAGCGGCTCCCCAATTTCGCATTGGGTTCGTCCGCGCTGATTCTACAACCTCCTAGCAGCTCCCCGGTTTCGCATCGGGTTCGTCTGCGCGTCGTTCCTAGTGACTCCCCAATTTCGCATTGGGTTCGTTCACGAAGTTTCACCTTCCTAGCAGCTCCCTGATTTCGCATCAGGTTCGTCTGTGTTTGACTCCATTCCTAGAGGCTCCATGACTTCGCGTCAGGTTCGTCCTCGTCGTCTATAATCCTAGCGGCTCCCCAATTTCGCATTGGGTTCGTCCGCGTGCCCTTATTAACAAACTGATACCATATTCCCTGGGTTTATAATCCTTCGCCGGCCACTCGTGCTGCTCGCGGCCCTGGCTCGTAACATAATGAAGCATAGTATCAGTATATTAACGATTAAGAGATATACATATTTTCGTAAGTACTTCAATCGTTTCTGCCGTGAAAACGGCGTTGCGAAAGAGGCAACTTTTACACGTCCATAAAGGCACCTCTGCTGAGACGACGTTTTCACGTTCGAAGGCAGGTGCCTTTTATGCATCTCATTTCTAATCTGAAAATGGCGTCCCGAAAGAGGCAACTTTTACGCGTCCTTAAAGGCACCTCTGCTGGGACGACGTTTTCACGTTCGAAGGCAGGTGCCTTTTATGCATCTCATTTCTAATCTGAAAATGGCGTCCCGAAAGAGGCAACTTTTACGCGTCCTTAAAGGCACCTCTGCTGGGACGACGTTTTCACGTTCGAAGGCAGGTGCCTTTTATGCATCTCATTTCTAACGTGAAAACGGCGTCCAAGAAAAGATGCCTTTATGGACGCCTAAAAAGCGTCTTACTGAGACGTGAGACGTAAAGACATAAAACGGACATGAAAACGGCAACTTAAAGTCATCCTGTGCTATCTGGGTTAATGTCCACCTTAAAGATAAAAAATGTTTAGGATTTAATGAATCAGGAATAAGAGTAATACCTACTTGATAATTGATGAAATTTCAACAAAAATTGATGAAATCCCAACAAAAACATTCTGTAAACAGGAGACAAGTTCTTATGGCCGTAAAATGTTGTGAGATCTAACAAAATACGGCCAAGTTCGTTAGCTTAGAAATACCTCTTGCAATACTGAAAAAAGCGTTTGTAAAAATTAGTTTAAAAGAACGCTATTTAATTTTTAATGAATTACATGGACGCTATATTATTTAAACTTGGCCGTTACTTTTTAAACCAATGGCCACAAAAGGTGTTAGGTAGCGGCCAAGTTTGAATAATTTAGCACTCCATGTAAGTCATTAAAAATTAAATAGCGTTCTTTTAAACTAATTTTTACAAACGCTTTTTTCAGTATTGCAAGAGGTATTTCTAAGCTAACGAACTTGGCCGTATTTTGTTAGATCTCACAACATTTTACGGCCATAAGAACTTGGCTCCTGTTTACAGAATGTTTCTGTTGGGATTGACATTTACGAACATAACAAGATTGTAAGGACATTTTTGCTTCTTATTTCCGACTGCTGCAACCTCTTGGCTCCGCTTCCTTTTTTTTAAATGTTATTTAACGTCGCTTTTCGAACTCCTTTCCGGAATTATTTCACGACGGGACCTACAGTTTTTATAAGGTGGGTTCCGAACCACCTTGGGCACCACAGTCAACAGAGCACATGGAGTAATTCGAGAGGTGCCGGCGTCGGGGATCAAACCCGCGACCACGGAGTCCGTAGGCGCGCGCTCTACCCACTGAGCCACTGCGTGCCCTGGCTCCGCTTCCTGCTGTCTTTTTTCAAACTCTCTGGGCCTGTTTAAAGTCAGCGATTCCACGCTGGTAGCAGCGGCTGAAAATAAAATATATTTTTAAGAAAAAAGATATACTAATTACAGTAATAGGATGAAATGTATAGCTATGAATGTAATAATTTAATGTTCTATATGTAGAGCGATTTTTTTTAACTTCCCGATTTTATAGGGAAGTTATTGTAATTACCCCGAAAATCGAAAATCGATTTTTTAGCAGATCTTCACGTTTCATGGTCATTGGAGTCATTTTAGACTATTTTTATCAAAATGTTCGTATGTGTGTGTGTGTGTGTGTGCGTATGGCCGTTTCTATGTAATCAAATTTTTCGTTAACGTTTTCAGAAAAAGTAACAACGCGATCAGGATAATGAATGATGCAATCGATGTGCCCCGTCGTAACTTAGAGCTGATTAGATTTTGGTCTATATTGGTCAAGTAGTTTTTTAGATTTTTACTTTTTTTTCGAAAAGAGTTGATTCTACAATGCAATTTATAAGGGAGGACGGAAATTTTCCACCAAAGAAACAAACGCAATTACATAAAAAATTTTTTTCTTAATTTTTTTTTAGATTAAAAAAAATTTTTTTTTTAAACTGATGCTAATGTTACCGCTTGGAATAATCGAAAGTTATTCCAATGCAAGAGTGGGTTAATCATCGCTACTGTCGACAATACCTTTTCAAAGAATATCAATGAGTGTGCAAACTAATTTATATTACAATCTTTCATAATACAATCTATTCAAAACGAATTGTTACCTGCAATTTTTATTCAACAGACTACGTACGTCGTTTCATCGGTAGGACGCACCGTTGACAGACATTAACGTTTACTTAATATTGTAACGTCTTAGTACGCTGGTAATGGTGTTTTAGCATCTTCAAAAGCGTGCGAGTTATTCATGTGACCTGTTTCTAGTGCCCCACCCTGTATATATACATATATATTATAATTTATTAGGACGGATATATATGTATAATTTGATTGTATCCAGAATTAATATTTATACATATATAATGAATTCATATCATGTTGAAATATAATTATTTTGAACGACGCTGCTGGCGCGTTGGAATTTCGATCATCGCGTGCTGTGATATTTTTAACTTCCCTATCCATAGGGAAGTCCCGAAAATCAAAAATCGATTTTTTAGCAGATCTTCACGTTTCATGGTCATTGCAGTCATTTTAGACTATTTTCAGCAAAATGTTCGTATGTGTGTGTGTGTGTGCGTATGTATGTTTGTATGGTATCAAATTTTTCGTTAACGTTTTCTGAAAAAGTAACAACGCGATCAGATTGATGAATGATGCGATCGATGTGCCCCGCTGTAATTTAGAGCTGATTAGATTTTGGTCCATTTTGGTCAAGTAGTTTTTTATTTTTTTAGTTTTTTTCGAAAGGTGTTGATTCAACGATGCAATTTATACGAGAGGACGGAAATTTTCCACCGAAGAAACAAACGTAATTACATAAAAAAATTAAAAAAAATTTTTTTTAATTAAATAAAATTTTTTTTTTTATTTATGCAACTAATGCTAATGTTACTGCTTACAATAATCGAAAATTATCCCAATGCAAGAGTGAGTTTATCATCTCTACTCCCGAGAATACATTTTAGGAGAATACCGATGAAAGTACAAAGAAAAACGATGTTGGCGATATTGGCGAAGGAGTAACGAATCGGGAAGTTCTTTGTGTGACTCTCCAAGAGTCACCAAATAAAAAACATTAATAGCAGTAGGCCCTACTAGCCATGCGTACCACTAGTAGTAGTAGTAGTAGTAGTGTTTATTGCCGGGGAGGGGCGGTTCGGCCGCCCCTCGCTTCCTTAGGGCACACCGGTTCTTTCATCACCAGTATCACAATTGGCGCCGGTCGGCACTCGGCCATAGACATATAGAGATAGACTGCGCGGCCTGTACGAAGCGTTGAAGACCACAATGGCGGCGCGCGAGAGAGAGAGCATTAGCCGGGGGGCATAGCGTTCTCTTTCTAATTGATGTGTTGGTGGGGAAAGATTCCCCTACTTGCTTGCTATATAATGTAGATTTCTACATAGTATTGATTAATTTGTTAATATTTATTTGGATTTTGACATTTATTTGTTTTTTGGTTACCTACCATCGAATTGTAAAATAATAACAATGAGAAAAAATATTTAAACCAGTATACATAAGTGCTTTATTCAAATTTATAATGAGAAATTCAGAATACAATGAATTTGTTGTATTAACGCATTATATAATCTAACATTATATCGCATTTGCAATTCCTAATATAAAATTTTATTTTATTTCGGTTGCGTTGTACTATTTTCGAATGTAACAGCTACAAACAATTATGTCTTTTATTTTACTTACTTATGAAAAGTAACGTCAGGAGCATATTGGACCTTGCAGATGCAACACCTTTTAACCATTTTTAAAATAAATATAGGTTCACTTAATGAAATCCAATAAATAAACGCGTGTCTTTGAATTCTAATCTGTTATTATAACCAAAAAAACAAATAAATG
The DNA here is from genome assembly GCA_933228785.1 of Lasioglossum pauxillum. NCBI lineage: Eukaryota > Metazoa > Arthropoda > Insecta > Hymenoptera > Halictidae > Lasioglossum > Lasioglossum pauxillum. The sequence goes on along the minus strand of OW121703.1, from coordinate 23,410,219 downwards.
TCAAAATCCAAATAAATATTAACAAATTAATCAATACTATGTAGAAATCTACATTATCTAGCAAGCAAGTAGGGGAATCTTTCCCCACCGACACATCACTTAGAAAGAGAACGCTATGCCCCCCGGCTAATGCTCTCTCTCTCACTCTTTGTACCGCGCGCCGCCATTGTGGTCTTCAACTCGCCCATAAGACGGCGCAGTCTATCTCTATATGTCTATGCACTCGGCCCTTTAGCGGGTTGCAATTGTCCTCGTTTTTCAGCCGTCCCCTCTGTTTTATTCGGTCCGGGCCATTTTCAGAGTCGTCGACTTACTAGACGGGTCGGTCATCATTGATGAGCGGGCCATGCTACCTAATTTTTGTGAGTTTTAGAGCTGTTTTACGGCTCGGTGTGAACGTCGGGACCCCTCACCTTCAGACCTGCAGGGTGTCTCGCCTGCCCTTTCAGACTCCCCCCACTTCACCATATTTTCATGTCGAATGTGTCAAGTGTTTGAAGCCTGTCCCTATTCCCTTTCCAGATAGTCCAGAAACCTGCCGACACCCTCCCCTAGGGCTAATCCCTCCGCCTATGCTGTGAGTCCATTGGGAGTACAAATGCAAGGGACCGCGTATTGTTTTTTGACCATTGGGAAGAAGTTACTGCTACTTCGGATCCAATCCGACTTCATCGAAATCTCGGCTGGGCCGAGATATCAATTCCATTCGGTCTTCACCTGCCGACCTACTTCGCGATGGGGTTGAGGAGGAAGGGTTCACCAACTTCACCGAAATCTGTCTCCTCAGAGATTTGATATCAGGTTCATCGGGATCTTCCTTCTTGGGTGGGCTTGACACATCCTAGAAAATATGGCTGATTGTTCGGATGTGACCACCATCCTCGGTTCTGGTCGGTGTTCAGCTATTAGCTCCGTCCACCCGGCCTTTCCCTTAAAGGTTTTTAAGTGATGTTCCGTTTGCGTTTTTGATTCCGTTTTTTTGGTAGGGTCCATGCCCAGTTTCCTCAGTAGTACCATTTGTTCGCTGACCACCCCCTTCCTTACTCTTATCCCCCAAACAGAGGAGATAGGGCCGGCGGGTACCTTTATGAGGCGGGATGACCAACTTGGGCTCCCAATAGTTTACCGATTCCCTGGATAAAGGGGGAATCGTTGCCGTTGGTTGCCCCATGACCACGACAGTAGGCACTGAGCCCGCAGCAGGAGAAAAAACCACCTTGGAAAGGGTATAGCCGGATAAGATAGTCCAAAATGCCCTTGAGCCGAATTTTATCGATAATGTGCCACTCGATAGAACTCCAAGAAAAACCATACTGTGCAAAGTTTCAACCCTATATCTCGATCGGGAGGGTAGTTATGGGGTAAAATTGAAAAATCAGTTTTTGGCTTATTTTCCCTAGTTAATGACGTTTAGAAATTCTGAGAAAAATCTGACACATGTCAAGAACCCAAATACTTTGCAATTGGTTTCAGATTTTTAAAGTGAAAATCCTGCTTGTAAAAAATCAAAAACCTCAAAAAAATCGAAAAAATACAGATTTCACATGGAAGTTCTAGAGTGACAACATTTATATTTTTACAGTAGCAGTATATTGTCATAAGTATTGTTCATGAATTTTTTCAGATTATTTGGTTTGGTGCGCCGTTGTTAAAAAAAATAAAAACTGATATTTTCGACGTTTTTTCCGCGAAGAACTAAGCTAACCTTAAAATTATTACGTTCTATTTGTTCTGTAAGTCTATCAGGCACTGATAAACCTTGAACATTATTAAAGAATAATTAAACAATGAAATCGGCTTGATTAGTATTTTTACTATGTCAGCGTATTACATCTGGAAGTATTAAACACAATCCCAACAGCTCGGTTGGCTCAGAGCGTTAGGCGCTCGACTGTTGATCTGCTTATACTAGGTTCGCGCCCGGCATACGTATATACTTTCTTTTACTTGATTAATTCTTTTTTTTATGTCTAACTATATAATAATCAATGGCATGTTTGTAGATTTCTTTTCTATATGTAAAAAGGCGGCACTTATTGCAGAGTATATCACCAACAGTCACTTCTTAATTTAAAATTCTAGACCACCTCATTGATTCTATAACTGTATTTATCTGTTTTCTTGTACCGCGTAATTTCCGAACTAGAATGTTACAATTAATACACCTAACACGCGAGGTTTTGGTATCAACGATTTATATCCTTTCACTTGCCATGCTGATAACACTCAGAAAATAACTAAAGAACTCAGAAATAATTCACTCACTACAATCTTCACCGTTCGAAGCTCGGTCCAAGAATGACCAGAGTTGTTTGGAATAACAATTTTCACATTTCGGTGTATCCTTTTCCCCTACCCGAGTCTGGAGGGGGAAAATACAGCTTTTTGACCGTACCATTGCCCTCAACTACACCCGCGACCGATAAACGATTAACAGGTAACGACAACCCTAGTAATCCGTTACCTGGTACTGATGATCGACAGAGTCATAAAGCGAGTAGAGAAAAGAAAAGGTGAACATTAAGGTAAAGGTAAACGGACGGGCTAAAGGTACAAAATAATAAAACACGGACACTTTGTCCGTTTTTATAAAACTTTTACAAAACCGTTTTCTCTATAACGGAGTATTTAAAACTCGAAGACACGTATAGATTTACTGCAGAAAATATTTAATACTACCAGATTTAAGAAGATGTGTAACTAAAAATTGATGTTAACAATTGCTCAAAAATTTTTTTTGCGAATTTTACCTTAAAATTAATTTTGTAATATCTAGATATTGCTTCTAAAAGAAATCTACAAACATACCATTGATTATTATATAGTTAGACATAAAAAAAAAGAATTAATCAAGTAAAAGAAAGTATATACACGTATGTCGGGCGCGAACCTAGTGTAAACAGATCAACAGTCGAGCGCCTAACGCTCTGAGCCAACCGAGCTGTTAGGATTGTGTTTAATACTTTCAGATGTAATACGCTGACATAGTAAAAATACTAATCAAGCCGATTTCATTGTTTAATTATTCTTTAATAATGTTCAAGGTTTATCAGTGCCTGATAGACTTACAGAACAAATAGAACGTAATAATTTTAAGGTTAGCTTAGTTCTTCGCGGGAAAAACGTCGAAAATATCAGTTTTTATTTTTTTTAACAACGGCGCACCAAACCAAAAAATCTGAAAAAATTCATGAACAATACTTATGACAATATACTGCTACTGTAAAAATATAAATGTTGTCACTCTAGAACTTCCATGTGAAATCTGTATTTTTTCGATTTTTTTGAGGTTTTTGATTTTTTACAAGCAGGATTTTCACTTTAAAAATCTGAAACCAATTGCAAAGTATTTGGGTTCTTGACATGTGTCAGATTTTTCTCAGAATTTCTAAACGTCATTAACTAGGGAAAATAAGCCAAAAACTGATTTTTCGATTTTACCCCATAACTACCCTCCCGATCGAGATATAGGGTTGAAACTTTGCACAGTATGGTTTTTCTTGGTGCTCTATCGAATGGCACATTATCGATAAAATTCGGCTCAAGGGCATTTTGGACTATCTTATCCGGCTATACTCTTTATGCCACCCCGGGAATCGAACCCTGGCCTTCCTGCCACGAATCAGACACTCTACCACCTGAGCCACTGACCCGCCGTATGCGTACCACTAACCCTCTCGCAGGAGCTGTCTTACCCGCGAGCTCGCGAAGCGAGCGAGCAAAAACATCCCTATTCGCGAGCGAGCGAAGCGAGCAAGCAACAATAACCCTCTAGTTTTAAATTAAATGAAGTATTTTTTAATACATCAATCGATGCAACTGGACATTCGTTATAAAAAGGTAGTAACCTATGTATGTATGTCGAAAAGTTATTAGTTCACGAGATATTACAATTTAAATAACTCTAAAACACCACTACTGTCGTACTAAAGACGTTAGCGTTTACTTGCTAGTATAAATTGAAGAGTTAAAATTGAAATTGAAAATGAAATTAAAGATTTTAAATTAACGAATTGAAATTGAAGTTGAAATTGAAAAATTGACGTTGAAATTAAAGAGTTGAAATTAACGAAGTGAAATTGAAAAATTGAAGTTGAAATGGAAGAGTAGAAATTGAAGTTGAAATGGAAGAGTTGAAATTAAAGTTGAAATTAAAGTTGAAATGGAGAAATTGAAATTGATAATGAAGTTGAAGAGTTAATATTGAAATTGAAGTTAAAATGGAAAAATTGATGTTGAAATTGAAATTGAAGAGTTGAAATTAACGAATTGAAATTGAAAAATTGAAGTTGAAATTGAATAATTGACGTTGAAATTGAAGAGTTGAATTAACGAAATGAAATTGAAAAATTGAAGTTGAAATGGAAGAATAGAAATTGCAGTTGAAGTGGAATTGTTGAAATTGAAGTTGAAATGAAAGAATTGAAATTGAAATCGAAATTAAAGTTGAAATTGAAAAATTGAGGTTGAAAATGAAGAGTAAGAGTTGATATTGAAATTGAAGTTGAAATTGAAATTGGTGTTAGCGTTTACTTACTTCTGTAACGTTTTAGTAACCCAGTAATGGTGTTTTAGAGTTATTTAAATTGAAATATCTCCTGAACTTTTCGACATACATAGGTTAGTACTTTTTTATAACAAATGTCCAGCTGCATGGATTGATGTATTAAAAAATACCTCATTCCATTTAAAAAAATATCGATGACCTTGAAATCTCGTAAAAAATGACCTCGAAAATTTTTTCCCTTACACCGTTACATGTGGCCCTTAAAACAGTGTAACTGTTTCAGGTGACCTGTTTATAGTGCCCCACCCTGTATAGCGGTGTGTGAGTGTGCAACCTCATTCACGCGTGAGACAAGTTTGTGGTATCGGGTTAATATCTGGGCAACTGTATAAACACAATAAGTCATGCTTAAACTCAATGGAAATATATTTGTTCCTTCATATGAGAGAATTTCGAAATTATATACAAAACACAATAGTTATTCCATTAAGCCTTTTGGAACGCAATGTTTACAATGTATGGGAGATTCAATATTTTTGAAACGTGCCGACTTTATTCCACTTCATCGTTACTTATTCTATATACTGTAAAGCCTTGATCTAAGAAATACCATCGGATCCGTGTTGTTTCTTAGATCATGTGGTTTTACTATTTCTTTGCGACCTTGCCGACCGCGCCGAATGTAGAAAAGGACAACGCGTGTAAACAAGGCGAACTACATGTTTAGTGTGATTTTAATTAGAAAAATCCGACAAATAAGTTGGTATAAGTCCCATAAAACCTAATGAAAAATGAAGAAGTTTTGTAATTAAAATGTGAAATTTAAAAAAATTAAGACTTATATTTAATACTAAGAAATAATAAAAGAGACATGGATGACTACGTATTTTTATACAGAAATATATGTGAACGTACGATTCATACATGTTTAAAACAAGAATAAAAGTTTATAAGAGAAAAGGAAAGAAATTAAATACAGACGCCGAAAAATTGATTAATTATTAAATAAAAATAAAGTTATACAGAACAATAAAACATCTATGTGATATTGTTTTTATTACTAAAATATATAATTGATAATGTATCTCTTTTTTCTTTTAACCTACTTGCAAGTTAAAGCATTATCACATTATATGACAATATCATTAAATTATCCGATTCTGACCAACTGTGTACCGCGCCATTGCGCAATTTTGTCAATACAATGAATCATAAGTACCTACGACATTTTCTGTTTCGTTCTGCAAACGTTATCGATCAAACGAACAGGTTTTACAAAACGTGAGCAGACTATCGACACGTGAATATATATACAATGATGATCAAACGTTCTGAACTTTGTATTCAGCGTATTGCATTCGTTTTGTTAATTGCATTCGTGACATCAATCGTTCTGCAATTCTGCACTTCTTTTACCAGGAAGACACTGGTAGTCTATAAGTTGTAGATTGAAGTCGCTTGTTGGCACACTACGATGCTGAGAAGACTGTTGACTTCTATGGGGCTGCTGCTGACAACGACGCAGCCTCCAATCCCACGAATCCATCAAGAGCTTATCTTATCCGATGTAGTGAACACCACAAGCGGACCCGTACAAGGTGTTCAAAACACAACAGTATGGCACTCGCTCCAATTCACGGCCTTCATGGGGATCCCGTACGCGGAACCACCTCTTGGTCCACTTCGATTTAAGGTAATGCTGCATGCGCAACAACCTTCTTCACTTATCTATAGACATCGGATTTGTGCATTTATAACAAAAATGAGTAGTTGTAATTTAAAACGGTACAGTCAAACATGTTTTAGTGCGGTCTTTTTTTATGCGATCTGTTTTGTGCTATTTTTTGTGCGATTTTTTGTATGCAGTATATGTATGAATATCGAGATTCTGTTCGCTCTTACGGACGACGAATAGGTGTTCAATATTGTCTCTGGCAGGAACCGTCCTAGATAAACGAACAGAGCTACCCTAGATAAATCTACATAGCTGTTTAGTTTAGTTTAGGGCCCAAACATACGTACGACCAACTGAATGTTGACAAACTACGAATGTTCACTTGAAGGGTACTGACAAGTACCACCCGTCATTGCAAGGATATATAAGCCCTCGCATTTCTACTCTCGTGGGCTAGTACTGTCGTAATCACGAATCGTGTCGCGTCGTGCTTCATCTCGGAAGTCAACTACCCGTGAGATCGGGCTAAAGTTCCCTTCGAATCAAAGTTTAACCGTATAGATTCAACAAGTTCGGTGTAAAATCTATTAGGCAGTGATAAGGTTGCACCAAGATCCCCGCATTGCCAGTGCGTCAACACCGTGCATCTTACAAGGGAACATATTCAGTTGATACAAACCGATTTTGGTGAAACTTATGAGAGATATAGTTCTTCGAAAAATATTTAACACGTGTTTTTTTTATCGGCAACCATCCACTCTGAAGGGGTGAAAACAGCCCTCAAAGTTGGGGGTGAGAACCATATTTTTTGAGATATTTCGGAAACCACTGGTCGAAAAAATTCGATTTGTTTTTACTTGTGTGTTTTTTAATGGACAATGTAGTCGTGTAAGAAAATTTTAACAAACGTTTTCCGTGTAAACAATATATTAAAAATTTGATTTTTTTGTAGATTCTCGTATTTATTGTTACTTAATTTTAATGTTTTGGGTGTGTGATCTTTGATCCAAAATAGGGGATACGTGTTTCAGGATTTTTTTTGCCATTTAACAATAATTATGCATAATGAAAGTCTTGCACCTGGCGTGCGGAGAAAGGAATTCTGGCTTGTTGTTTCAAAATATAAGCATTTAGTATAAGCGTGTACAGTATTTTGAACAATACCACTCGATTATATGTCGTTTATTGTTTTATCAGTATCTAAAGAAGATGGCGCAGGTAGCAGCGAGATGCGGTGCTAAAGTACTAACTACCGCGGCGGAGTAAGGCTATCGACTTCTATAACCAATTCGCCTGAGAATTTTTGCGGTCGTTGGGCCTTCGGTCAAAATATACCTGCAGCATTTTTAATCTGTGGATTCTTAAAGTAATCGAAGTTGGTGTTTTCCTCGTTGTATATGGTAGCTCTGAAAAGAACTGATTTTGAAAGAAGAGCTGTGCGTAAAGATTATTCTATATAATTTTGGCAATAATGGTACTTACGGATGAAATGAGAAAAACATAAATGTGACTAAGAACATTTAAGTACAACTACATTTGAACAATGGAAACACGTCAGAGTATCTAATTTTGTACGAAAACAAAAATTCACAGGCGAATTGGCTATAGAAGTCGATAGCCTTACTCCGCCGAGCTGGTTAGCACTTTAGCACCGCATCTCGCTGCTACCTGCGCCATCTTCTTTAGATACTGATAAAACAATAAACGACATATAACCGAGTGGTATTGTTCAAAATGCTGTACACGCTTATACTAAATGCTTATATTTCGAAACAACAAGCCAGAATTCCTTTCTCCGCACGCCAGGTGCAAGACTTTCATTTTGCATAATTATTGTTAAATGGCAAAAAAAATCCTGAAACACGTATCCCCTACTTGGGATCAAAGATCACACACCCAAAGGGTATAGCCGGATAAGATAGTCCAAAATGCCCTTGAGCCGAATTTTATCGATAATGTGCCATTCGATAGAGCACCAAGAAAAACCATACTGTGCAAAGTTTCAACCCTGTATCTCGATCGGGGGGGGGGGGGGGTAGTTACGGGGTAAAATTGAAAAATCAGTTTTTGGCTTATTTTCCCTAGTTAATGACGTTTAGAAATTCTGAGAAAAATCTGACACATGTCAAGAACCCAAATACTTTGCAATTGGTTTCAGATTTTTAAAGTGAAAATCCTGCTTGTAAAAAATCAAAAACCTCAAAAAAATCGAAAAAATACAGATTTCACATGGAAGTTCTAGAGTGACAACATTTATATTTTTACAGTAGCAGTATATTTTCATAAGTATTGTTCATGAATTTTTTCAGATTTTTTGGTTTGGTGCGCCGTTGTTAAAAAAAATAAAAACTGATATTTTCGACGTTTTTTCCGCGAAGAACTAAGCTAACCTTAAAATTATTACGTTCTATTTGTTCTGTAAGTCTATCAGGCACTGATAAACCTTGAACATTATTAAAGAATAATTAAACAATGAAATCGGCTTGATTAGTATTTTTACTATGTCAGCGTATTACATCTGGAAGTATTAAACACAATCCCAACAGCTCGGTTGGCTCAGAGCGTTAGGCGCTCGACTGTTGATCTGCTTATACTAGGTTCGCGCCCGGCATACGTATATACTTTCTTTTACTTGATTAATTCTTTTTTTTTTATGTCTAACTATATAATAATCAATGGCATGTTTGTAGATTTCTTTTCTATATGTAAAAAGGCGGCACTTATTGCAGAGTATATCACCAACAGTCACTTCTTTATTTAAAATTCTAGACCACCTCATTGATTCTATAACTGTATTTATCTGTTTTCTTGTACCGCGTAATTTCCGAACTAGAATGTTACAATTAATACACCTAACACGCGAGGTTTTGGTATCAACGATTTATATCCTTTCACTTGCCATGCTGATAACACTCAGAAAATAACTAAAGAACTCAGAAATAATTCACTCACTACAATCTTCACCGTTCGAAGCTCGGTCCAAGAATGACCAGAGTTGTTTGGAATAACAATTTTCACATTTCGGTGTATCCTTTTCCCCTACCCGAGTCTGGAGGGGGAAAATACAGCTTTTTGACCGTACCATTGCCCTCAACTACACCCGCGACCGATAAACGATTAACAGGTAACGACAACCCTAGTAATCCGTTACCTGGTACTGATGATCGACAGAGTCATAAAGCGAGTAGAGAAAAGAAAAGGTGAACATTAAGGTAAAGGTAAACGGACGGGCTAAAGGTACAAAATAATAAAACACGGACACTTTGTCCGTTTTTATAAAACTTTTACAAAACCGTTTTCTCTATAACGGAGTATTTAAAACTCGAAGACACGTATAGATTTACTGCAGAAAATATTTAATACTACCAGATTTAAGAAGATGTGTAACTAAAAATTGATGTTAACAATTGCTCAAAAATTTTTTTTGCGAATTTTACCTTAAAATTAATTTTGTAATATCTAGATATTGCTTCTAAAAGAAATCTACAAACATACCATTGATTATTATATAGTTAGACATAAAAAAAAAGAATTAATCAAGTAAAAGAAAGTATATACACGTATGTCGGGCGCGAACCTAGTGTAAACAGATCAACAGTCGAGCGCCTAACGCTCTGAGCCAACCGAGCTGTTAGGATTGTGTTTAATACTTTCAGATGTAATACGCTGACATAGTAAAAATACTAATCAAGCCGATTTCATTGTTTAATTATTCTTTAATAATGTTCAAGGTTTATCAGTGCCTGATAGACTTACAGAACAAATAGAACGTAATAATTTTAAGGTTAGCTTAGTTCTTCGCGGAAAAAACGTCGAAAATATCAGTTTTTATTTTTTTTAACAACGGCGCACCAAACCAAAAAATCTGAAAAAATTCATGAACAATACTTATGACAATATACTGCTACTGTAAAAATATAAATGTTGTCACTCTAGAACTTCCATGTGAAATCTGTATTTTTTCGATTTTTTTGAGGTTTTTGATTTTTTACAAGCAGGATTTTCACTTTAAAAATCTGAAACCAATTGCAAAGTATTTGGGTTCTTGACATGTGTCAGATTTTTCTCAGAATTTCTAAACGTCATTAACTAGGGAAAATAAGCCAAAAACTGATTTTTCGATTTTACCCCATAACTACCCTCCCGATCGAGATACAGGGTTGAAACTTTGCACAGTATGGTTTTTCTTGATGCTCTATCGAATGGCACATTATCGATAAAATTCGGCTCAAGGGCATTTTGGACTATCTTATCCGGCTATACCCTTTCAACTTTTTTTTTGTATTTCGATTCCCACTATGCGATTCTTGTAGAGTTTTTCGCGCTCATTCCGAATCTGGCCTTAATTTTTTTCCTATACGTACAGTTTTTGAGAAAATGGAGTTTAAAAAAAAGACATATTTTTCAACTTTGAACAAATATTGTGATGTTATTATAAAAGATATTAAATTATTTTTTACAGCAAAAGATTCCTTAGAGTTTCCCGAATACAGTGATATATAATATTAATGCATTATCATTGTTTAAACATGTTTAAACAATCATTAAAGACGGAGAGACACCACTTTCGCACCAATTTTTGACGATATTTTTGAATTTATCTAAAAAAATAAGGGTCCAGCGGAAAATCGAACTATGCCACGCGATAGAGCAGACTTTTATCTTGAGAAACCCTCCCTTGAAGTTTTTGCGATACCGACGTTTTTACTGAACCAGAAGGCAAAATATCTTCGCCCGACATGAGTTGCCGCCAGTGGCGCTCGGGACGAGATACGGCGCAGCGACGGGATACGGAGCGGCGTACGACCGTTGTAGTGGTGAGCGCCACTGGCGGCAACTCATGTCGGGCGAAGATATTTTGCTTTCTGGTTCAGTAAAAACGTCGGTATCGCAAAAACTTCAAGGGAGGGTTTCTCAAGATAAAAGTCTGCTCTATCGCGTGGCATAGTTCGATTTTCCGCTGGACCCTTATTTTTTTAGATAAATTCAAAAATATCGTCAAAAATTGGTGCGAAAGTGGTGTCTCTCCGTCTTTAATGATTGTTTAAACATGTTTAAACAATGATAATGCATTAATATTATATATCACTGTATTCGGGAAACTCTAAGGAATCTTTTGCTGTAAAGAACAATTTAATATCTTTTATAATAACATCACAATATTTGTTCAAAGTTGAAAAATATGTCTTTTTTTTAAACTCCATTTTCTCAAAAACTGTACGTATAGGAAAAAAATTAAGGCCAGATTCGGAATCAGCGCGAAAAACTCTACAAGAATCGCATAGTGGGAATCGAAATACTTTTTGGCTGTTGGACAGTGTTATACTAGTTACGAGGCTTACTAATTATCCTAGCGACTCCCTGATTTCGCATCAGGTTCGTTCGCGACATTCCAATTGTCCAAACAGAGATTTATCCAACCTAGTGGCTTCCCAATTTCGCATTGGGTTCGTTCACGAAAACTATACCATCCTAGCGGCTCCCCAATTTCGAATTGGGTTCGTTCACAAAGTTTCACCTTCCTAGCAGCTCCCTGATTTCGCATCAGGTTCGTCTGCGTTTGACTCCATTCCTAGAGGCTCCCAGACTTCGCGTTAGGTTGTCCTCGCTGTCTATAATCCTAGCGGCTCCCCAATTTCACATTGGGTTCGTCCGCATACCTTAACTAACAAATTGATATCATATTCGTAGGGTAACAACCCTTCGCCGGCCACTCGTGCTGCTCGCGACGCTGCACTATGGTCTGGAAACCCGTTTTTCGTGGCCAAAAGTCAATTTTTCAAGATAAATATTTTCAAATAATTTTTTTGGAACAGAGTAAGAACCATCCAAAACTTCCAAATCCAAATTATTATTCATTTCCGATTATTCATTGCTGAGATATAACGTTTTGAAGACAAACTTCGTAAAATTCAGATTAAACAAAACTTTTAAACTAGAGGGCTATTGTTGCTCGCTCGCTTCGCTCGCTCGCGAGTAGGGTTGTTTTTGCTCGCTCGCTTCGCGAGCTCGCGGGTAGGACTGCTCTTGCGAGAGGGTTAGTGATACGCATGGCTAGTAGGGCCTACTGATATTAATGTTTTTTATTTGGTGTGTGACTCTCCAAGAGTCGCATAAAGAACTTCCCGATTCGTTACTCCTTCGCCAACATCGCTAACATCGTTTTTTTTTTGTACTTTCATCGATATTCTCCCAAAATGTATTCTTGGGAGTAGAGATGATAAATTCACTGTTGCATTGGAATAACTTTCGATTATTCCAAGCGGTAACACTAGCATCAGTTAAAAAAAAAATTTTTTTGAAATTAAAAAAAAATTTTTTTTAACCAAAAAAAAAAATTAAGAAAAAATTTTTTTTTATGTAATTGCGTTTGGTACTTTGGTGGAAAATTTTCGTCCTCCCTTATAAATTGCATTGTAGAATCAACTCTATTCGAAAAAAAACTAAAAATCTAAAAAACTACTTGACCAATATGGACCAAAATCTAATCAGCTCTAAGTTACGACGGGGCACATCGATTGCATCATTCATCATCCTGATCGCGTTGTTACTTTTTCTGAAAACGTTAACGAAAAATTTGATACCATACAAACGGACATACGCACACACACACACACACACACACATACAAACATTTTGATAAAAATAGTCTAAAATGACTCCAATGACCATGAAACGTGAAGATCTGCTAAAAAATCGATTTTCGATTTTCGGGGTAATTACAATAACTTCCCTATGAATCGGGAAGTTAAATAGTCATCATAGGCTATCAAAATACAAGTTTAAATGATAATTTCGTATGTGTCAGCAGGTATATTTTAGGTGTGTAATACTGTTGTTAGCATCTTTTTATCCATAAACAAATAGTGACAAGTTTAAACAATATAAACTTTAAGAAAGGTTTTAAAAAAACTGCACAAATCGGCATAAATGGAATCTTCTGCATATGAAATTATAGACATTTCTGAATATAGTGTATAAAGTTTCATTTACCCGTTTCTGCCCGTTTTAGTTGTACAACATTTTTAATAAATAGTAACCGGGATTTTCAGGCGCTCCGAACGCGTTCGCTTGCAGCTTCTTGACAAACTTTGAGAACAGTTTTACAAAAACGGCACAATTCTGAGGGGTGAGAGGGAAACAATTTTTTGATCAAAAAATAAGGTCAACCCTAAATGTATATGGATGTATATTTATTGTTTATATCATTCGTATTTATATTTTATATATTTTTATAGTTTATGTACATTTATAGTTTATTTATCTTATTTCTGCTAGTATTATTACTTATGTTATTCTTGCGACAGAATAGTATTGTTAACACGATTTTTAAGACATTTCCTACGATCTGCCAAAAAAATGTTTCCAACAAAAGTTGATCAGTATTTACATATCTATAGATTTCAATACACAAAATTTAAAAAAAATCTTTTGTTTATAAAAATGGGAATCACGTCAATTTTTTAAATGTTACTATATATTTCTGACTTTATAATATTATTGCTGGTGTCGAAACGAATTCAATGACCTAGCATACTATAACCTTCAACTTTAAATAACGCTAAAATACTTTTGGCCACGAAAAACGGGTTTCCAGACCATAGTGCGCTGGCTCGTAACACGCCATATGTAAGTTTGCCGCGAGGTTAGGTCAACCTCAACGATGCACAGTGGGCTGTATGCCTGATTTCAGCGGTCAAAATTCAATTTTTAAAACTTTACATAAATTGTAAAATTTTTGTGGGTTGAGTTAGTTGAATATCTGAGGAACAATCTCCCATCATTCGTTTTCCCATTCATGTATCCATAAAGCACTGAAAGTCGGAAGTTTGAAATTCTGTTAACACGCTTTCATTTTTCAACGAATTCACCTATTAGTAATTGTTACCTTATTTACATATACTAACAGATTTTCCTTTTATCGAAGTTTTTTTAGCTAAGTATAAGGTATACTTTTAAAAGAAATTCACTTTTGTCCTATATACATTTTTTTAGTTATTAATATTTAAAGATAACCAACGATTCAGTCACCTTCTTTTTATTATTCTAATACTTTGGTAATGACTTTGTTATACCTCCAGCTGCGACCGGGTGTCTTATTCTGTGCCATTGTGTTCTTTGAAGTTTTCTGATTAAGATACAAGAAAAAAAGGCTGTTACTACGCGCTACTCCGTGTTTTATAGTTGATCTACGAAAAAATGGCAATCGCGGCGCGCGGAAATCGCAGTATTTCTCACATCCTGTATTAACTTAAAGAAATACTAAATAATAATAATAAACACATAATATATACTAAAATAAGAAAACAATATACACATGAAATTTAAATAATATACAGGATGGGGCAATAACTATGTCTACTTTGAATATTGCCTTTATTTGTAATAATATGAAAAAATACAGTTATTTCTGTTGAGGTTTTCGGGTGTAAGCCGTGTCCTAAAGGAAGAGATTTCCCAACGTTTCGCAAGCATTGCAGCTAGCTTCATCAGGGGGTCGGAAGACACACTGATACTGGTGGACCAGTATCAGTGTGTCTTCCGACCCCCTGATGAAGCTAGCTGCAATGCTTGCGAAACGTTGGGAAATCTCTTCCTTTAGGACACGGCTTACACCCGAAAACCTCAACAGAAATAACTGTATGATGCCGGGCCGTGAAAGCCTCAAATCTCTTATAATATGAAAAAATGTTATGGACAAAATTTGCACGGTATAAAGGGGTACATGTTGTGACGTAAACATTTTCTGCGTGGGTGGAGGCATAGAGGAGATTTCAAGGTCACCTTGATTTTTTTAAATCGAAAGACCTACTTTTTGTATCATGAATCGATAGACTATAGAATTCTGAGTAAAAATGTATTGACCGATGTTAACGTGATATTATCGAAACAATTTTCTTTCTTCTTTTGATAATATCTCATTAACTATTACGTTTAGGGCATACGAAGATCAACACTTTTATACTCAGAATTTGATACTCTATCGATCTATGGTATAAAAAAGGACATTCTGTTTAAAAAAATCAAGGTGACCTTGAAATCTCCTCTATGCCTCCACCCACGCAGAAAATGTTTATGCCACAACATGTCCCCCTCTGAACCGTGCAAATTTTGTTCATAACATTTTTCGATACTATTATAAATAACGGAGATTATTCTTTGTAATAACTGTTTTAAAAAGATATTTTAAATGTAAATGATTACATTTTTCGATAGTGTACATAAAATAGACGAATAACGTTAAAATATTGATTATAATCCGCGGTACTTGATTGAAAAATAGCTAGAAAATTTACAATCTAATACGCTCCTCTTTATGGACAAATTTTGCACTCAAAACATCCGTTTCAGCAAAAACGGTATACAATACAAAAAGTAGAAATCTCAAGCTTTAAAATGGTTGTTTTTTCATCAAATTTAGATAAATTTTAGCAAAGTTACAGCAGTTTTAATATTGAGCGAATTTTGAACTAGCTGTGGCCGCTGAAATCGGGCACACAGTCCACTGTGCGATGTTGACACTACTTTTTTTCTATCATTGTGTACATACCACAGACCTAAGGACTTATTAAGAATTATTAAGAATTATTCTTTAATAGCAAAAGCTTATCACCGACTACATGGTAACAAAAAACAAATGAACTCTAATATCTTTAAGTCACGAAAGCGATTTCGAACCAGTTCAAGACAAGAATATGCGCGGTTTGGACTACGACGAGTAGTGTTGGATTATGTATATTTTGAAAGTTTCTCCATGTTTAAAATGAGAAATTAAAATTTTTTAAAATGTTTCGATGTGTAATTAATTATTTATTTTGTTTGGAAAGCACTTTCTCGCTATTTCGTAAAGCTTTGACATATTTTCCAAGTGAGACTTTTTTTATACAGTCCCTCTCCACCGCATAAAAAAGTTTTCTTTAATATATTGTGAAAAATTATTTGTTATAGCTATTTATGAAGTTTGGGAATATTTTTTCATGTGCGATTTTTTTTCTGCGGTTCCTATCTACCGCACAAAAACAGGTTTGACTGTATACACATTAGAAGAATTTAAGAACACTGTTATATTATTTTCAACCCACTAAACGTATTAAGAAAGAAAATAAATTTCCATATCACTCCAGTTTGTTGCAATCCAGATAGAGAATTTTTATTTTGCATAAAGATCCGTTATCTGGTTATTTGTATTGCAATGACATTTTTCACGATCTTCTTCAGGCTACAGTGTTCATTAGCGTGGACTAGGGTTTGCAATCCAACGCCATTTTCAATCCCGCTGGTTAATAATAATAAGTGCGATTATGTTGTTTCATTCTTGCAAAGGTTTAGTTCATTTTAAATTAGTCGTTTTGTCTATAGAAAGGTAATATTCTGTTATATCTTCTATGATGTTCTGAATGCTTGAATCATCAGCAATCGTCTAAAGATCGGTTTATATCAGCCAGCCCAGGCTTCTGGCGCTGTTTTTCAGTACTTATACGTTACTGTCAGCATTCTAAGGCAACTTGAGAAGGGTTCGAGATGCTCGAACAAAGGCCAAGTGCCGAAGATCGTGTCATTTACTACCAGAACCCCAGACGTTCCCAGAACTTTCTACTCCTCTCTACACCTAAGGAGATATCTATGTCAAAGCCTGCCAGAAACCCGGAAAATATTCTCCTCGAGAATGTTCGATCACTGGCGGCACGAAGGCAGAATATAACATTTATTTTAAAAGCTGTTAGGGGTGTGCGGGTACCCGAGCCTCGGGTCAAGTCGGACAATGATCAAGTCGGGTTGAGTCGGGATCCCGAAAGTTTACAAAGTTGGGTACCCGCGATTTCGGGCCCCGAAAGTTTGCAATATTCAGGTACTCGAAGTTAAAGTTGTATTCATATAAGTATAATGCTGTTTTATGATTTTTTAGTTCTATCTTTTATTTTCACTGACAGGTTCAGAATGATTTTTGTATTTCTAGTACAATCTATAATAAAATAAAAAAGATATTTTAGAAAACATTATGTGAAATAATAGTATTTTATTCTAATTTCAAGGGTAGGAAGCATAATTGTTATAAAATATTCTATAAATATTTCCAGCTTCAGACAACAATTGTTCGCTGGATACTTGAGTGGCAGGAATGCCAAGGTAATGTCTTGCTGTTTCTGAAGATATAGGTAGTCATTTACAATTGTATTTCCACCACTTCCAATATTGCAAACTTTCGAACGAAATTTTCGAAGTGTTCGGCGTCGACCGACGGTCGGAGGCGCCTGACGCCGGGACCGCTCAGAATTGAGCGCACGCAGGACAAACAGGAAGGAGCGGGAGATATTGAAAACTTTCACAAGTTATGCTCACTATTGAATTTATTGAAGTCCGTTATTTCGGCGCAAACGATTCGAGTTTGTCCTGAACGGAGATCTTGACCGTGCTATTTCTGCCGTCGGATCGCGACGGAAATCTTGAGCGGCGCTTGAACCAGAGCCGCCACGAAAGGAAATCTTCACCGCGAGCGACGGAAATCTTGCCGCGGGCAGAGGCACGATGCGCGAAAAGAGCTGAAATCGTTCTACGCGAACGGAACGATTGACTGGAAAGAATTCTGAGCGAGTACGTAGCGTAAGCAGACGAGGTGATAACCGCGATGTTATAACAGAGAATGTTCCCTCGCCTGGTCTCCGACAAACGAGGGCCCTAATTATCATTAAGCGAAGACAATGTGTTTGAAACCGATTGGCCGAGACTGTCACCTGATTTCGAGGAGACTCGATGTTGTTGATGTTCTATCTTTAGAACAACGATATCCCGTTCTCGACTCACGGTAACGCGTGATCGAAACGCGACTCTTCACGGTTATAGAAAAAAAACTGCGGAATGTTCGGCTTGTCGCTTCCAACCAGAATTTCGAACACGAAGATTAAGGTCATTTCATGGTCATGTTATTGTACATATCTAAATGTATTTTTCGATCAGTTACACTACGCAATAAAAAATAATGTAGTTATGTGTTGTCACGCCGTTCACCGACTCCCTTCGAAATCGGTAACCGGACTCGGGAAATTATGGCCGAAAGGCCGGGCCACGCTCGGTCGCGCGAAACGTGGTCCTCCCGGGACAAACAGCCACTCGCAGACTAGAAATAGGACAATATTTAATCGACCGAAGATCGATACTCGGGCGCCAGGCACGTTACCGTACCACGCGAAACTTTTGTCTCTACACGAACTTCTTTCGAATCTGCGAGGACTGCGTGGATGCCTTGGATAGCGATGGCACAGGCCAGGATTCCACGTGGGAAAAAGGACGGGGCATTCCCCGCGACGGGAACGTTTCTCACAGGCGAAATGAATAGAATGATTTCGGGGCAAATTACTACCGTTTATTGAGAACGGGATGTCGCTACAAGCCACCGGTATGAACCGGCGGCAGTCAAAATATTTGCCGGCGCGTCGTCGAGAATCTTCGGCGGTAGATCGGCCGCACGCGCGTGACTTCTACTCTTTCGCGTCGAGCTCGGTAGTTACAGGCCTCCGCGTAAATGATACAAGCCCAGAAGGGCACGAAATCTACCGAGCCCCGATGGAATACGCGATCTACTACGATTTGACTAGGCGAGGACGGCAAAGAACGCGACGAGAACGAAACGGGCGCGTCGCGTCGTCCCACCGTGGAACGTCTCGAGGATCTCCGAATACGAATCGAAAACGAAATATCGTACGCCCCGTATCACGCAGCATTCGGGGACGCTACGATACACGGCCCGGCGTTCCTCTCGGGAGAGCTCGTCCCGGTCGTTGGACACGCCGGAGCTCGTGGCACACGACGCGAGGTTAGATTTTCTGTCAAAACTACGCCCCGAGCCAACAAGAGTATTCACAATTTTCTAACAACGAAAGCTGACCGGTACTTACCAATGCGTGGACTGGCTTCCTTCGGAATTGTCGCACGATACTCTTACTTTTAATCTATTCGCGATTTCAATTCGATACTGTGTCTGGCGTAATCGCAGTCCTTCGGCCTAGTGACCTACTTCGTGTTGGCTCGGAACGCGGAAGCGAGGCATCCCCTCTACTTCCTCATCCATTTTCGCTGTGGCGACACTCGGGGCCTATCGCGTGGCTCCTCGCTGCAGGGCCGAATCTAAAGGATTCGGACCCGTGCCTTCGAAAATTGTTAATTTCTCAAGGCGGCGTCCGCTAACGCTGCGAGGGCGGTAAGGGTGGACGCGAGCCATTCCGGGTGGGCTCTCATGGCCCTGCCCGGGCGAGAATCGACAAGGTTGGGCCGTTGTTCGTCCCTTTATCGTAAATGCCTCGTCGATGTCTCCGGGTTGACGGATCCGGGCTCGGTCCAATCTCCGTTGTCTTCTCCGTACTCGCCGGCTTGCGATAGGTTCTCCGGGTGTCTGTTCTCGAACTTTCTCGCCAATTAGCAGCGGAAGATGGGCATCGAAATCTCCTATGGATAGTAGCCGGATCTGAAACCTCGTGTCGCGCCCAGCGGCGCGACATTCAAGCGCGATAATACTATTCCACTGGGACTCGGCCGTCTCCAGGGAGATCGATCGCAACGCCCGTTTCGGTTCCGATGGTCGAAAAAGTGACCCGGTCTCTGTTAGAAGGTTCGGAAAGACGTCGGCGAAACCTGCCACGTCACAGTGTCAAAAAACATCGATGTCTTGGATAACTCCGAAAAAATGACATTCGGGAAAAATATTTTTGTCAGATATTTGGTCCATTGACACCGTGCATGCACGTTATGTAACAAATATTTTTTTGCATCACAATAAACCAGCGGTTTCCAACCTTTATGTTACTATGCCTCCCTAAAAAATTTTTTTTCCGCGCCTCCCTATCTTTCAATCGATATAATAATATAGTCACGTTGTGTATAATAATAACTTTATTACAGAAAAATACTGAGAACTACAATTAACAGAATAATAACAAGGTTTTGCTATAACAATACGAACATGCATATTTATTTTTATATTAAATTACTAATTAAACTACATCTACTGCATCAAAATTTAGTGCGAGTGTTGTTGTTGTTTATTGGCACAAAGTTTATCAAATCTTGGGGGCAATGTGGAGAGTGCCACTCGTAACTCTTCTTCGACTATTAACCTGGTTCGATATTTGATTTTCATTGCAGCCACTGCTGAAAAGCTCGTTTTGCATAAATAAGACGTTACAAACGGTAGGAGCGCATGCATTGCTTTGCAATACAAAGATTCATACTTTCCACTAACAATACGATTCACCCAAAATTGAATTATGGTTTCATTTTGTAACTTTTGTTTCAGTGAGCTGTCGCATGATAATTCTATAAATTTTTCCTTTTCGATGGCTGTCAGCTCAAATTCGTCTTCTTGATTGTCAATAAATGGATTTTGTATCCAAAAAACCTTTCAGAAATCAAAGTCTATGAAATAATTTGAAAAATGCAGCACCGAACCATCCAAGTGTTCGATAAAAAGATTTTTGCTCGCTTCAAGGCTGTGTCCCAGAAATCTTTTGAAAGTGAAAACATATCTAACTCATTCTTTTGTAAATTTGATTTCCATAACTCCAGCTTTTTAATGAAATTTTTTACTTTGTCTTTTTGAACAAGGAGATGCAGATCCCTGCATCGATTTATTTAAACCGCTCAATTTTCCAAAAATTTCAACCAAATAGGCCAGTTTAACAATGGAATTATCGTTCGTCCACAAATGTGCCTCTTCATGGCGGTTTTCTTCGAGAAAGGTTGCTATTTCTTCTTCGAGCTGAAACACCCTTTGAATCACTTTTGCACGAGATAGCCAGCGAACTTCGCAATAATACAGAAGTGAGGTATAATTAGCTCCCATATCAACACACAGCTTTTCAAACAGCCTAGCTCTCAAAGAACTGTTTTTAATGTAGTTTATAATTTTTATAACTTTCGTAAAAATGTTGTTCAGTTCCTCGCTCATATGTTTTGATACTAAAGCTGCTCTGTGAAGCATACAGTGCGTCCAGATAGCATGCGGTGCTTTCTTTTTGACCAATGCTTGAAGACCTGCTTTGTGTTCGGGCATCGAGTGAGCTCCGTCGGTGCACAGTCCAATGCAATTATTCCACGTTATGTCGTTTTCGTAAAAGAAACTGTCTATTAAATTAAACATCTCAATGGATGTGGTCTTTCCAGGAATGGGTTTGCAAAATAATATATCTTCTAATATATTATTTTCCGCAACATATCGAACTTATGCAATTAAATGGTCATCTTTAGCTATATCTACTTGAATGGAGAATTTTGAAGTACGCAGCTGAGAAACTAATTGATCGCAAATATCTTCAGATATATCATTGATTCTTCTTCTAACTGTATCATCAGCAAGCGGAATTTGTCGCAACTGTTTTACATACGATTCGCCGAACAGAAAGAATGTAAGTAAGAAAAATATAAGAAAAATAAAAATAAACATTACTTCACTGAATTTGTGCTGTTACGTTACGATATGAAGTTTATTTATTTGTAGATATTATGGTATGAATATTAATTGTTTATTAAAAATTTTGGCGCCTCCACTGGCAATAGCCCGCGCCTCCCCTAGGGGGCGCGCCTCCCTAGTTGGAAACCGCTGCAATAAACTGAAGAGATATTTAGGTGGCCTTACTTAAAAGGACCACTGTATGTATATTTAATAAAGAATCAAATTTTACTTTATGAGATTAATGCATTAATGCAGTACTTGCTTCGTTTCCATACACATATTATGTAGTTGTTTTTATTTTGGTCTTTATCAAGATCAAGAATTATCCAAACGCACGAATCAAATAACTTTCATCCTCATTGAGGGACTTAATTATTGACAAATGTTTATTCCCACAAATCCGTATTAAATTTTCAAGAATTCAAGAAAGAATGAAGGAATAAACTATAGAAGACAATTGTATTAAAAATATTTATTATTCCATTTTGTGGATTTTCAGGCTCCAGTTCCAATAAGACCATGGCGAAAGGTTTTTAAGGCTGTAAAGGGGGATACTGTGTGCCCACAGATGGACTTCTTCATAAGAGATTATATGGGTGTCGAGGATTGTTTATATCTGAACGTGTTTACTCAAAAGGTATTTTCCTTCCCTTCATTCGTAATGCTTTGTTAATCTGGAGCAAGCTATTATACAGGGTGATTGAGAACTGGCGGTACAATCGAAAAGAGAGTGATTCAATATAAACTAGAGGGCTATTGTTGCTCGCTCGCTTCGCTCGCTCGCGAGTAGGGTTGTTTTTGCTCGCTCGCTTCGCGAGCTCGCGGGTAGGACTGCTCTTGCGAGAGGGTTAGTGATACGCATGGCTAGTAGGGCCTACTGCTATTAATGTTTTTTATTTGGTGTGTGACTCTCCAAGAGTCACACAAAGAACTTCCCGATTCGTTACTCCTTCGCCAACATCGCTAACATCGTTCTTTTTTTTGTACTTTCATCGATATTCTCCCAAAATGTATTCTTGGGAATAGAGATGATAAATTCACTAATGCATTGGAATAACTTTCGATTATTCCAAGCGGTAACATTAGCATCAGTTAAAAAAAAAATTTTTTTTTAATCTAAAAAAAAATTAAGAAAAAAATTTTTTATGTAATTGCGTTTGGTTCTTTGGTGGAAAATTTTCGTCCTCCCTTATAAATTGCATTGCAGAATCAACTCTTTTCGAAAAAAAAGTAAAAATCTAAAAAACTACTTGACCAATATAGACCAAAATCTAATCAGCTCTAAGTTACGACGGGGCACATCGATTGCATCATTCATCATCCTGATCGCGTTGTTACTTTTTCTGAAAACGTTAACGAAAAATTTGATTACATAGAAACTGACATACGCGCGCGCGCACGCACGCACACACACACACACACACAGCCACACACACACACACACACACACACACACACACACACACACACACACACACACACACACACACACACACACACATACGAACATTTTGCTGAAAATAGTCTAAAATGACTGCAATGACCATGAAACGTGAAGATCTGCTAAAAAATCAATTTTCGATTTTCGGGGTCATTACAATAACTTCCCTATAAAATCGGGAAGTTAAAAAATACAGTAATTCCTTGATCTAACAATAAGAGAAACAGTCGGATCCGTGCTATTTCTTAGATCCTGTGGTTTTACTATTTCTTTGTGACCCTGCCGACCGCGCCGAACGTAGAAAAGGACAGTGAGTGGAAACCAGGGACTGAAACGGTTCTGAAAATAACTGTTTCAAACTATTATACAGGGTGTCCCAAAATTCGTGAACTTCCCGAAAGGGGGTGGTTCCTGAGACCATTTCAAGCGACATTTTCCTTTGCATAAATGTTATCCGCGGCTTTGTTTAGGAGTTATTAACGAAAAACACGGACCAATCGGAGCGCGACCTAGACGCAAGTTGGCACAGTCGGTCCGGCGCGCCAACTGTCTATTGGCCGACTGTGGCAACTGACGTCTAGGTCGCGCTCTGATTGGTCCGTGTTTTTCGTTAATAACTCCTAAACAAAGCCGCGGATAACATTTTTGCAAAGGAAAATATCGTTTCAAATGGTCTCAGGAACCTCCCATTTCCGAGAAGTTCAGGAATTTTGGGACACCCTGTATAACAGTTTGAAACAGTTATTTTCAGAACCGTTTCAGTCCCTGGCTTGTACAAGTCAGACGTCACGTCCTTCGATATTATCGCCTGCTAAAAGTTAGCCGCTGATTTATTGAATCAAATAATTTCAACATTTTTGCTGGGTTGTGTTAAGATCGTACTAAAGTAATACTTTAAAAAAATAATAAATAAAGAAGTTATGGTAAATAATAGTTTTGGACATGCAATTAATATTTAAGTTTGTAACAGTTATCCAAACAGCATATAATCGTGTATTTGAGTTTTGCTAGCCTAGCACAAGTCTACCCAACTGCCAGTTTCTTCAGCACAACGATATTAGGGCACTTCTTGTCCGTAGTTGTGCTGTCTTGTGCTAGACTTTCACAACTCAGATATATGATTATATGCTATTTGAATGACTGTTACTACCTTAAACGTTAATTGCAGGTCCAAAACTATTATTTACCATAACTTCTGTATTTATTATTTTTTTTAAGTAATTAGTCCAGTCAATGAATACTCATAAGGGGGTTGTAAAGGGAAATGGAAGGAACACAATTTTTAACTTTGGGCCTGTGTTTGGACTAGTTAGGAGGTAAACATACTAAAAATCCCCACATCTAGGAGGTGAGCGGGGTGCAGGGGGCACGTAGAAGGTCCCCTTTTTCGGTTTTCCTTTTAAAGAAAATAGCCGGGTGAAATTCGCCCCCGGCGGGAATTTAATCGAGCTTGAACCATTCGATAGCCTACCCAAAAAGACCCATCTCTGACAAGTTTCGGCCCCATATCTTATCTGTAAGGATAGTTATTGAGAAAAATCGAAATGCCAGTTTTTGGCCCATTTTCCCTATTTATTGGCAATTAAAAATTCTGAAAAAAATCTGACACATTTCGGATACCAAGCCACATATTAGGTATCATTTCCAGATCCAAAGTAGACCTCGTACCACTTCAGAATTAATTTAGCAATGAGATATTATCAAAAGTATTATGCTAAATTTTTTTCAGATTTTTGTGGGTGGTGCAACAATGTTAAAAAAAAATAAGATCCACTTTTTTCGGCGTTTTTCCTAAGTTATACTTATTTTTTCTGAATCCAAAAAATATATTATGTAATATGTTCCAGACATTAAAATTTGCGTAGTATAAAAAATGAAATTAATACTATGTAGAAATATCCCAATATTTCAAAAGTAATTTCAACTGCGCCTATAGCTATATGGCCAGCGGCTATATGGTCTCGACTGAGTATGGGGATTTTCAGATATGAAATCTGCATTTTTTTCGTGTTTTTCATTTTTTACAACTATAGTTTGCAACGAAAAAATCTGGAAATGATACCTAATATGTGGCTTGGTATCCGAAATGTGTCAGATTTTTTTCAGAATTTTTAATTGTCAATAAATAGGGAAAATGGGCCAAAAACTGGCATTTCGATTTTTCTCAATAACTACCCTTACAGATAAGATATGGGGCCGAAACTTGTCAGAGATGGGTCTTTTTGGGTAGGCTATCGAATGGTTCAAGCTCGATTAAATTCCCGCCGGGGGCGAATTTCACCGGGCTATTTTCTTTTTCATAATTAGTGAACTTTGAGCGCGGATATCTCGGAAACTATGCGAGATAGCGCAAAACTGAATTCAATCAATC
Source organism: Lasioglossum pauxillum (assembly GCA_933228785.1). NCBI lineage: Eukaryota > Metazoa > Arthropoda > Insecta > Hymenoptera > Halictidae > Lasioglossum > Lasioglossum pauxillum. Next base: position 23,384,783 of record OW121703.1, on the reverse strand, counting down.
TTGTGGCACATTTTGTCAGCTTTAATTTTGTATGGGATGGTCTTATCGCTAGGACGCATAGTTTCCGAGATATAAGCGGAAAACCGAAAAAGGAGACCTTCTACGTGCCCCCGTGCACCCCGCTCACCTCCTAGATGTGGGGATTTTTAGTATGTTTACCTCCTAACTAATCCAAACACAGACCCAAAGTTAAAAATTGTGTTCCTTCCATTTCCCTTTACAAGTTTTCGTTGAGTGGACTAAATACTCTAGCACAGTCGTGAGCACCCCGCAGCGTATTGTGCGCCAAAAGTGGAAACATAAGACTACGCGTGGCCCGCAACCAGTGATGCCAGAACCGTGGTACTGTGGTACTGAACGATACCCCCTCCATAGCCTACTATCGCCCCTTCGTTCCTTTCCAACGCGCCCGCACGCTACACTCACCAGCGTACCTCTACTGTATCCGTGTGCGCTGCTCGTACGCTGCTTGTGCGCTTGCGCCAGCCACAATCTATTTTTAGCGCCTTCCATGTTGTATTGTTTTGCGGCAACGAAACTGAAATTCGGCTTTCGAGCCGTCGAGCGTACGAATCGCAATCTGGAGCTAGCCTTCGAGTCCCCGTGCAGCGATATTTCTTTTTCATTACTTTCTTTATTTTCATTCCTTTTTTTTATTTCATTATTTAACCTTCCAGAAAATTAAAAATGTAAAAACTATGTTAAAAATATGTTTTCATTTTAAATAGACACGTTTTATTGCTATTATTCATTTCAATAGAAACGTTGTATTTATTTGGACTAATTGGAGAATACAAAAATGCAGACAGTATTTTTTAGTTTACGAAACAATTTGTAGATTTATTAGTTGTCAATTTTACAAGCATACACAAGTTTATTTGACCTTCTGTCTTGCTGTAATAAAAAAATACAGTCAAAATTATAATTATAATAGCATTTCATAAAATATCGAGGTTATTGCAAACTCATCTTTTTTCGCAATGAAGCTCTACTTTCATTGCTTCTCTCGAATGTCCATTTCCTTCCGAGGCAGTGGCGTTTCTAGATGTAAACAAAAAATGTTGACATAAAATGTATCATAATTAAACTACAATTATTCTAATCACGTGGAATGTAGTACATATTACGTTTTAGTTACCTGGATTTTCTTCTTCGACGTTAAGCTTACTGCTAAGTTTACTGCTTCTCCTAAATTGCGTATACAGGGTGAATTCGATAAAGCAGGACACCTAAATATCTCCGTTACTTTTCGTTGTACAAAAAAACTTCGTAGGACAAAGTTACACTGTTTGAAGGACCACATATAACGGTGTAAGGGGAAAAAAAATTTCAAGGTCATTTTTATGAGATTTCAAGGTTATCGATGTTTTTTCAGATGGAATGATATATTTTTGTTAACGTAATGTTGTAGCTGACGAAATAACGAATTCATGCATGTAACACAATATGACCTTCAAATGACCTTCAACCCAGAAAAATGGTATAAATAAAATTCAACGTGTAAGATTCATTTGATGTATTTCTGTTACGCCAAATGTTCAAAAATATTCCCTTGAGCTGCTATACATTCAAATGTATCGCAATACACAACATAATAATAGATTCGGTGTTGACAGGAGGACAATTATGATATACCTTCACCTATACGTTCGTACAGAATCGTGTTTATCCACTACTAATTACTCAGAAGACCTTCTTGCTATCAGATTTCCACAATTTCTAAGATTTCTCGATCAGTTTATCGATGAACGTTTCACAATGCATTACTCGGAGGAAGATAAGATCGATATGATTTTCATTTATTGAGAAAGTCGACAGTATTTAAGAGAAGCCGTGCAGTTGTACAAGGACCGATTTCCTAATCGTAATTGTCCATCAGTTTCCGTTTACTCCAATTTGTTAAATAAATTTCGTGAAACTGGTAGTGTCGAAAATAAAAACCGTACATACGTGAGGACTGTAAGGAATGAAGCAAACACAATTAATGTTCTGGCAGCAGTGAATACAAACCCTCATGCTAGTACGAGGCAAATCGCACGAGGAAGCGGCAGTAGTCAAAAATGTGTAGTGCAGATACTCCAGGAACACAAATTTCACCCCTTTCACCTATCAATTCATCAAGAACTTCATGGTAGAGACTTTGTAAATCGTGTAAACTTTTGCCAGTGGGGATTGAGACAATTGATAAACGATAGAGCATTATTTAATCAAGTATTATTTACCGATGAAGCTTCGTTTACAAATCACGGGCAAATAAATTTAAAAAACCTGTATTATTGGTCATCTGAAAATCCGCGGTGGTTACGGACAGTCGACAAACAAAGACCATGGTCCGTCAATGTTTGGTGCGGAATTTTAGATAACCAAATAATTGGGCCTCACTTTATTACCGGAACATTAAATGCAGAAAAATACATTGCATTTTTACGAGAATCGTTACCAATTCTCCTGGAAAATACACCCTTGAACATTCGTGAAAATATGTGGTATCAACATGACGGATATCCGGCCCATTCTTCCCGTGTCGTAACACAATTCTTAAATAACAAGTTTCCAAATCGTTGGATTGGACGTAACGGACCCGTATTATGGCCAGCTCGCTCATCAGACCTTACACCCCTTGATTTTTATCTATGGGGAAAACTGAAAGACGATGTTTATAGTGAACCACCAACGACTATAGACGAGATGAAAGAAAGAATCGTCCAGGCTTGTGCGACGATTTCCTCAGAAATAAATTACGCAGCAGTACGTTCTGTAACTTCACGGCTGAATGAATGTGTAGCAGCTCAAGGGAATATTTTTGAACATTTGGCGTAACAGAAATACATCAAATGAATCTTACACGTTGAATTTTATTTATACCATTTTTCTGGGTTGAAGGTCATTTGAAGGTCATATTGTGTTACATGCATGAATTCGTTATTTCGTCAGCTACAACATTACGTTAACAAAAATATATCATTCCATCTGAAAAAACATCGATAACCTTGAAATCTCATAAAAATGACCTTGAAATTTTTTTTCCCCTTACACCGTTATATGTGGTCCTTCAAACAGTGTAACTTTGTCCTACGAAGTTTTTTTGTACAACGAAAAGTAACGGAGATATTTAGGTGTCCTGCTTTATCGAATTCACCCTGTATACGCAATTTAGGAGAAGCAGTAAACTTAGCAGTAAGCTTAACGTCGAAGAAGAAAATCCAGGTAACTAAAACGTAATATGTACTACATTCCACGTGATTAGAATAATTGTAGTTTAATTATGATACATTTTATGTCAACATTTTTTGTTTACATCTAGAAACGCCACTGCCTCGGAAGGAAATGGACATTCGAGAGAAGCAATGAAAGTAGAGCTTCATTGCGAAAAAAGATGAGTTTGCAATAACCTCGATATTTTATGAAATGCTATTATAATTATAATTTTGACTGTATTTTTTTATTACAGCAAGACAGAAGGTCAAATAAACTTGTGTATGCTTGTAAAATTGACAACTAATAAATCTACAAATTGTTTCGTAAACTAAAAAATACTGTCTGCATTTTTGTATTCTCCAATTAGTCCAAATAAATACAACGTTTCTATTGAAATGAATAATAGCAATAAAACGTGTCTATTTAAAATGAAAACATATTTTTAACATAGTTTTTACATTTTTAATTTTCTGGAAGGTTAAATAATGAAATAAAAAAAAGGAATGAAAATAAAGAAAGTAATGAAAAAGAAATATCGCTGCACGGGGACTCGAAGGCTAGCTCCAGATTGCGATTCGTACGCTCGACGGCTCGAAAGCCGAATTTCAGTTTCGTTGCCGCAAAACAATACAACATGGAAGGCGCTAAAAATAGATTGTGGCTGGCGCAAGCGCACAAGCAGCGTACGAGCAGCGCACACGGATACAGTAGAGGTACGCTGGTGAGTGTAGCGTGCGGGCGCGTTGGAAAGGAACGAAGGGGCGATAGTAGGCTATGGAGGGGGTATCGTTCAGTACCACAGTACCACGGTTCTGGCGTCACTGCCCGCAACCGGCAACGAACGCAATATTAAATACTTTATTGCGTCGCGCGGTGTCGCAATCGTTTTTCTCCTTTTTGTGTTTTATTCCTTATATTACAGTTTTAATATTCGAGCACAATGTAGCATAACTGTTGAAATTATTTATTTCAACAAGTGGCTAATTTCTAGGAGGCGATATTATCATGCTTTATTGGAACTTTGAATTAATTCCTCATTATCGCATGATTAACTGTTTTAACTTACACCATTTTTGTATTAAATGGCTCGTGTAGTTCGGGAATGGAACGCAACTGAAACCAGTCATGGTCTGGATCTATGGTGGAGCATTCTTTAGTGGATACAGCGACCCATCCTTCTACGGGCCCGATTTCTTAATCGAACAGGGCGTTGTCGTTGTCAGCTTTAATTATCGTGTCGGTCCAATGGGTATGTTAACTTATTTTCTGAAATTCGTTGTAAGGATCAAAGTACCAAGCCATTGAACTCTCGACGAATTCTCTACCAGAACTATCTTACAAACTAGCCGTTCGCTCGCTGACTCATTCCTACGAAAATCATTCTTTTTCATTCTCACAGTTCGCTTTTAATCTAAACTAAACTAAACTAAACACAGTCTCCTTACGCAACACTCGACCCAATCATCTAAATATCCTCTCGACGATATCGCGCAGCACCAGTGAAGCTAGATGGAATCCAAACGGATGCCATGTACTCTCCTTCTTTTCCCCTTCCACTATCTCAGTCCAGCACCATGCGCACACTCCAACTTCATCCACTAACAATAAGACCGTACTAGACCAGTGTCGCCAGTTGATGACCAAGTGGTCATCAATTAATCTCCTCCTTTTCCCCTTCCATTATCCCGTTCCAGCACCACGCGCACTCTCCAACTTCCCCCACTACAACCGTAGACCAGAGTGTCCGTGCCGTAGACTGGACCCGTGTCGCCAGGTCGCCAACAATCGAGGGGAATCAAATACCCCCTCTCCGATGACCAGTCCAGTCTACGGCACAGTCTTACGCCGCGAACGCGCAACGTGTCACATATTACTCACAGATATACAGGGTGACCCACATAACTCTGAACAGCTCAATATCTCCGTTACTTTTCGCTGTACAAAAAAACTTCGTAGAACAAAGTTACACTGTTTGAAGGGCCACATATAACGGTGTAAGGGAAAAAATTTTCAAGGTCATTTTTATGAGATTTCAAGGTTATCGATGTTTTTTTAAACGGAATGAGGTATTTTTTAATACATCAATCGATGCAGCTGGACATTCTTTATAAAAAAGTACTAACCTATGTATGTCGAAAAGTTAGTAGTTCAGGAGATACTTCAATTTAAATAACTCCAAAATACCATTACTGTCGTACTAGTAGTAGTAGTAGTAGTAGTAGTAGTAGTAGGTTTTTAAACACCAGTTGCACAATTGGCGCTGCCGGCACTCGGCCCTTTAGCGGGTTGCAATTTTCCTCGTTTTTCAGCCGTCCCCTCTGTTTTATTCGGCCCGGGCCATTTTCAGAGTCGTCGACTTACTAGACGGGTCGGTCGTCATTGATGAGCGGGCCATGCTACCTAATTTTTTGAGTTTTTGAGCTGTTTTACGGCTCGGTGTGAACGTCGGGCCCCCTCACCTTCAGACCTGCAGGGTGTCTCGCCTGCCCTTTTAGACTCCCCCCCCCCCTTCACCATATTTTCATGTCGAATGTGTCAAGTTTTTGAACCCGTCCCTACACTGTTTCCGGATAGTCCAGAAACTTACCCACACCCTCCCCTAGGGCTATTCCACACCCTCTAGGGCTAATCCCTCCCTGCCTATGCTGTGAGTCTATTGGGAGTACAAATGCAAGGGACCGCGTATTGTTTTTTGACCATTGGGAAGAAGTTACTGCTACTTCGGATCCAATCCGACTTCATCGAAATCTCGGCTGGGCAGAGATATCAATTCCATTCGGTCTTCACCTGCCGACCTACTTCGCGATGGGGTTGAGAAGGAAGGGTTCACCAACTTCACCGAAATCTGTCTCCTCAGAGATTTGATATCAGGTTCATCGGGATCTTCCTTCTTGGGTGGGCTTGACACATCCTAGAAAATATGGCTGATTGTTCGGATGGGACCACCATCCTCGGTTCTGGTCGGTGTTCAGCAATTAGCTCCGTCCACCCGGCCTTTCCCTTAAAGGTTTTTAAGTGATGTTCCGTTTGCGTTTTTTGATTCCGTTTTTTTTTTTGGTAGGGTCCATGCCCAGTTTCCAGTTTCCTCAGTAGTACCATTTGTTCGCTGACCACCCCCTTCCTTACTCTTGTCCCCCAAACAGAGGAGATAGAGCCGGCGGGTACCTTTATGAGGCGGGATGGCCAACTTGGGCTCCCAATAGTTTACCGATTCCCTGGATAAAGGGGAAATTCGTTGCCATTGATTGCCCCATGACCCCGACAGTAGGCACTGAGTCCGTAGCAGGAGAAAAAACCACACCTTGGAAATTTATGCCACCCCGGAAATCGAACCCTGGCCTTCCTGCTACGAATCAGACACTCTACCACCTGAGCCACTGACCCGCCTACTGTCGTACTAAGGCGTTAGTGTTTATTTACTTGTGTAACGTCTTAGTACGACAGTAATGGTATTTTGGAGTTATTTAAATTGAAATATCTCCTGAACTACTAACTTTTCGACATACATAGGTTAGTACTTTTTTATAAAGAATGTCCAGCTGCATCGATTGATGTATTAAAAAATATCTCATTCCGTTTAAAAAAACATCGATAACCTTGAAATCTCATAAAAATGACCTTGAAAATTTTTTCCCTTACACCGTTATATGTGGCCCTTCAAACAGTGTAACTTTGTCCTACGAAGTTTTTTTGTACAACGAAAAGTAACGGAGATATTGAGCTGTTCAGAGTTATGTGGGCCACCCTGTATATATATACACTATGGATGCGGTATTCGGGTTTTGGCCAGGTCCCGAATTGAACGTAGAATACAATGCCAGCGCCGCCAGGGAGTGCCCGGTGTACTGTATCCTCCGTACTTCTCTTCATCTCCGTGATCCTCTATACTTCGCCATGTCTTACGTCCCTTTAGGTGGCGCTGCTTTCAATCGAGTTGATTGGACGAATTCGAACACCATGGTGTCGATGGCGTCCAATCAACTCGATTGAAAGCAACCGAGTTGAAAGAAAAAAATTGAAGTTCAATCGAGTTGAAAGCAGCGGCAGCGCCACCTGAAGGGACGTAAACACATGGCAAAGTATAGAGGATCACGGAGGTGAAGAGGAGTACGAGGGATACAGTACACCGGGCACTCCCTGGCGGCGCTGGCATTGTATTCATACGATCAATTCGGGACAAAAGGCTGTGCAGCTAGCTTATGGCAATACCGCATCCATAGTATATACAGGGTGAGGCGCTAGAAACAAGCTACCTGAATAACTCGGCTGCTATTGGTGTTAGGAAGAAATGCATAAGATGGAACTTGCTTGGTTTCGAGGGGTCATTAATCTGATGTTAGTAGCTTTTCTGTAGGTGGACGCGTAAAGGACATATAAAGGTCACCTTCATTTTTTTGAAATAGAATGGTATATTTTTTTATGTACTATCGGGTAGAGCCGTTTATGACGCGTACAATGACCTATGGGTCAAGGTCATTCGTGGTCTGGGTTAAGCCAATTGTGATGAAAAATAATTTACTTTGAGGAAATGATCGACCATCGCTGATTTATATATCTAACAGTACTACACGACTAATACAAGTGCTCAAACAGGCGACCTTGAACATTGATGCATGCTCTAAAGCGTTGCTTAACGGATAATACAACCTGTTGAATTTCAGTTAGGTTTATCGCGGTACAGGCCCTTCTTATACGCTCTACTTTCATATCTTCTCTAGTTGTTGGTATCTCATTATACACTTGCTGTTTTAATTTTCTCCAGAAATAGAAGTCCAGAGGTGTTAAATGTAGAGAACGCGCAGGCCATTTATGATTTTCTGCACGACCAATCCAACGATCTCCGAATTTCACGTTGAGGAATTGAGAAATTACACTGTCCAACAAATTTCAACTATTGTATTTTCATGTCCCCTAATTACTGTTGGGTCCTTCCTATAGAGTTTTTTGCGCTGATTCCGAATCTGTTTTTAATTTTTTTCCTATACGCACAGTTTTTGAGGAATATGGCTTTGAAAAAAACATATTTTTCAACTTTAAACAAATATTGTGATGTTATTATAAAAGATATTGAATTGTTCTTTATAGCAAAAGATTCTGTAGACTTTTATTAATGTTTAAACATGTTTAAACAATCATTAAAGACGGAGAGACACCACTTTTGCACCAATTTTTTAGGATATTTTTAAATTTATCTCAAAAAATAAGGGCCCAGCGAAAAATCGAACTATACCACTCGATAGAGCAGACTTTTATCTTGAGAAGCCACCCTGTCAAGTTTGGATCGTCGACGTTTTTTTCGAACCAGAAAGCAAAATATCTTCGCCCGACATGAGTTGCCGTCAGTGACGGTCGGAACAAGATACGGCGCAGCGACGGGATACGGAGCGACGAACGACCGTTGTAACGGTGAGCGCCACTGGCGGCAACTCATGACGGGCGAAGATATTTTGCTTTCTTGTTCGAAAAAAACGTCGACGTTTCAAACTTCAAAGCGGGGCTTCTCAAGATAAAAGTCTGCTCTATCGAGTGGTATAGTTCGATTTTACGCTGGACCCTTATTTTTTGAGATAAATTGAAAAATATCCTCAAAATTTGGTGCAAAAGTGGTGTCTCTCCGCCTTTAGTGATTGTTTAAACATGTTTAAACATTAAGCAAAATTAAAACGATTTCGGCGCATTGGTTCGATCAAATGTTACTAATTACACAATTTGCAAAATGGGCACAATAATTTGTCTCAACGTTTCGATCTCAATCTAGATCATTATCAAGAGAATACCAAAAAAATTAATATATCTTGTGTCTGTAATGAAAATTAACAAAAATATTAGTCATTGCATTTAAGCCAGAAAATTAACTAAAATATAACATTTTTTTTTTAAATTTTAATATAACCATCAAATAACCAAAGTACTTTCCTACTCACTTGCGTAGTGTACATAAAATTGTTTAACATTGCGGTGAATTAGAACACTTTATAAGAGAACATTTGAAATAGAGAACATTTAAAGAAAATATTAGAGGTGCCGTGCGACCACATGTTGCTGCCTAGGCAATCACCACAGTAGTGAGGACTGTATAGACAAGCAGACGACCAATGGTCGACAATGTATCGATTTGCGTCTGAGATCGCAATAAGGCGGTAAATTCAAATCACAACCTTTTCCCATTTCCGCACATTATACCTATATAGGTAACAAAAAATGAGCTACGTCAAAGAATTTGCCACTAAACCATACATATATGTGCACATACATGTAAAAATGTGTAGAAAACTGAAAAAATTATTATTCTGTTTAGAAAGATTTCATCATAATCATTACTGGTTCAGTAACGTTGCGTACAGTTCATGTATCTTTGGTGTTTCATACCGCAGATTTACGCTACTATTTTTCATCATATGAAAGGTTTCTAAACTTAGCCTTTTGTATAAGTTGGGTTCTCGGTCAACTACTTTTACATTTTCAAAATCAAACGGGTGGTCAAATTCTACTGAGTGCTTAGTCAACGCGGTGTGATTTGTAGGTGGTAGGAAAATATTGTGTTTGTGCTCCTTTAATCTAGTGTCTAAACGTCTAGATGTTTGTCCTATATAAACCTGGCTGCACCCTTTGCAAGGTATGGAATATACAATGTTATGGCTTTTTAATAAATGCAATTTATCTTTAACATTTGGAAAATGACACTTTAAGTATTGTGGAATTTTAAAGATGGTATGTATTCCAGCTTTTCTGAAAATCCTTTTAATGTCATCAGAAACGCTCTCAATATAAGGAATCACTACCGTGTTCTTCCAATTTATCGGTCCTGTTTTTTTAATTCTTTCCTCTTTACGTTTACTGACGTAAAGAGGGTGATAAATTTCAAACACTCTTTCCTTGATAATTCTCAGAAGTAAGCTGTCAGGATATCCATTTTTTTTGAGAGTGTTTCTGATTAATTTCAAGTTGTTAGATCTGAAAGTGGGATCAGATAATATAATTGCACGATCAATTAAACCTTTGATTAAACCAACCTTATGTTGCATCGGATGAGCAGAGAGATAATTAACGTATCTCCCTGACCATGTTTTCTTATGATACCAGTTGGATATTAACTTATTATTAAATTTAATAACGTTAATATCCAAGAAGTTTAAGCTGGAATCTTTTTCTAATTCATGAGTGAACTGTAATCTACTATGAAAGCTATTAAATGTGTCTATTAATGTTTAAACATTAATAAAAGTCTACAGAATCTTTTGCTATAAAGAACAATTCAATATCTTTTATAATAACATCACAATATTTGTTTAAAGTTGAAAAATATGTTTTTTTCAAAGCCATATTCCTCAAAAACTGTGCGTATAGGAAAAAAATTAAAAACAGATTCGGAATCAGCGCAAAAAACTCTATAGGAAGGACCCAACAGTAATTAGGGGACATGAAAATACAATAGTTGAAATTTGTTGGACAGTGTAATTTCTCAATTCCTCAACGTGAAATTCGGAGATCGTTGGATTGGTCGTGCAGAAAATCATTGTGGGGGAGCTAATATAATATTGATAATTATAAAGGAGCTCTACCCATATGAAAGAGAGGAGGAAAAAGGAAGGAGCGTTTCGTCCTAGGCCCGCTAGAGGACTCATCAGTAAGGCTATCTAGCGGGCCCTGCCTTAGACGTGTTGGGATGTCGGAAGGCGATTGAGGACTGTATATATACAAATGATTGAGGAACCGAGTACTTGCGGGAAAGGTCTTCAACTATCTGTCCCTCTTGTGGCGCATGTAGGAAGTTGGCCGCCACATTACCCCCCTGCCAGTGAATAACGATACTAAGATCGGGAGGGGGGGGGGTGAAAATCGGTAAGAGAGCGCGTTGCTCGAATTGTATACGCATCGTGATGGCGAGACAGTGAGTCGCTCAAGCCTATCGAGCCGTAGATGCTGCTGTCCTAGCATGGCCGTTCGAGAAGGAAGCACACGGGTGCCACACTAGGAGAGGGATTACGTATTCTCGGCGATTAAAGTAGTGCCCACTCGATTGATGCGTGTAGTAGTATCCTCCTAGGCTCCATGTTGTCCTCCGTGTTGCGTTTTTATGCTCTAACGTCGCAGGGTCACCAATGTGGGGGAGCTAATATAATATTGATAATTATAAAGGAGCTCTACTCATATGAAAGAGAGGAGGAAAAAAGGAAGGAGCGTTTCGTCCTAGGCCCGCTAGAGGACTCATCAGTAAGGCTATCTAGCGGGCCCTGCCTTAGACGTGTTGGGATGTCGGAAGGCGATTGAGGACTGTATATATACAAATGATTGAGGAACCGAGTACTTGCGGGAAAGGTCTTCAACTATCTGTCCCTCTTGTGGCGCATGTAGGAAGTTGGCCGCCACATTACCCCCCTGCCAGTGAATAACGATACTAAATCGGGAGGGGGGGGGGTGAAAATCGGTAAGAGAGCGCGTTGCTCGAATTGTATATGCATCGTGATGGCGAGACAGTGAGTCGCTCAAGCCTATCGAGCCGTAGATGCTGCTGTCCTAGCATGGCCGTTCGAGAAGGAAGCACATGGGTGCCACACTAGGAGAGGGATTACGTATTCTCGGCGATTAAAGTAGTGCCCACTCGATTGATGCGTGTAGTATCCTCCTAGGCTCCATGTTGTCCTCCGTGTTGCGTTTTTATGCTCTAACGTCGCAGGGTCACCAATGTGGGGGAGCTAATATAATGTTGATAATTATAAAGGAGCTCTACCCATATGAAAGAGAGGAGGAAAAAAGGAAGGAGCGTTTCGTCCTAGGCCCGCTAGAGGACTCATCAGTAAGGCTATCTAGCGGGCCCTGCCTTAGACGTGTTGGGATGTCGGAAGGCGATTGAGGACTGTATATATACAAATGATTGAGGAACCGAGTACTTGCGGGAAAGGTCTTCAACTACCTGTCCCTCTTGTGGCGCATGTAGGAAGTTGGCCGCCACATTACCCCCCTGCCAGTGAATAACGATACTAAGATCGGGAGGGGGGGGGGGGTGAAAATCGGTAAGAGAGCGCGTTGCTCGAATTGTATACGCATCGTGATGGCGAGACAGTGAGTCGCTCAAGCCTATCGAGCCGTAGATGCTGCTGTCCTAGCATGGCCGTTCGAGAAGGAAGCACATGGGTGCCACACTAGGAGAGGGATTACGTATCCTCGGCGATTAAAGTAGTGCCCACTCGATTGATGCGTGTAGTATCCTCCTAAGGCTCCATTGTTGTCCTCCGTGTTGCGTTTTTATGCTCTAACGTCGCAGGGTCACCAATGTGGGGGGAGCTAATATAATATTGAAATTATAAAGGAGCTCTACCCATATGAAAGAGAGGAGGATAAAAGGAAGGCGCGTTTCGTCCTAGGCCCGCTAGAGGACTCATCAGTAAGGCTATCTAGCGGGCCCTGCCTTAGACGTGTTGGGATGTCGGAAGGCGATTGAGGACTGTATATATACAAATGATTGAGGAACCGAGTACTTGCGGGAAAGGTCTTCAACTACCTGTCCCTCTTGTGGCGCATGTAGGAAGTTGGCCGCCACATCATAAATGGCCTGCGCGTTCTCTACATTTAACACCTCTGGACTTCTATTTCTGGAGAAAATTAAAACAGCAAGTGTATAATGAGATACCAACAACTAGAGAAGATATGAAAGTAGAGCGTATAAGAAGGGCCTGTACCGCGATAAACCTAACTGAAATTCAACAGGTTGTATTATCCGTTAAGCAACGCTTTAGAGCATGCATCAATGTTCAAGGTCGCCTGTTTGAGCACTTGTATTAGTCGTGTAGTACTGTTAGATACATAAATCAGCGATGGTCGATCATTTCCTCAAAGTAAATTATTTTTCATCACAATTGGCTTAACCCAGACCACGAATGACCTTGACCCATAGGTCATTGTACGCGTCATAAACGGCTCTACCCGATAGTACATAAAAAAATATACCATTCTATTTCAAAAAAATGAAGGTGACCTTTATATGTCCTTTACGCGTCCACCTACAGAAAAGCTACTAACATCAGATTAATGACCCCTCGAAACCAAGCAAGTTCCATCTTATGCATTTCTTCCTAACACCAATAGCAGCCGAGTTATTCAGGTAGCTTGTTTCTAGCGCCTCACGCTGTATATCAGTGATATTACTCTACCCTGGTCATCAGAGAGGCGGTACCTTGTATTTCCCTCGAGTGCTGGTTTGGTCACATTCTGACGACACTGGACTGGACTGGTCATCAGAGGGGGTACTTGATTCCCCTCGATTGCTGGTGACCTGGCGACACTGTCGTAGACCACGGTGCCCGTGCCGTAGACTGGTCTGGTCATCAGAGAGGGAGTACTTGTATTCCCCTCGATTTCCTCGATCTGACTTCACTGCACAGCACGCAATCCGATCCATTCATTCAAACATACTTTTGACTTAACCTAAACACATGGCGAAGACGTGGCGCCAGCTTGTCGCTACCACGGAAGAATCTGTGCAAAATTGCAATGCGGTTTCCGCCGCCTTTGAAAATCGAATGCGAACTTTTGCCCTCATTCAATACTTTTATGTTTTTAATAATATTTAATAATATTGTAAAACCCCTGAAGTCTGAGATGGGTACTTTTGGCCCCACTAGTAGTTCTAATTATTAAGAATAGCATTGTATGGTAGTGGTATTGTCTTTGATGGAGTGTATTTTCAGGATTTTTATCGTTGGATCATTTCGATGCTGTGGGCAACGCCGGCCTGAAGGATCAGGTCCTGGCTTTACAGTGGGTGCAGGACAATATCGCTGCGTTTGGCGGTGACCCGAAACAGGTGACCATCTTTGGCGAAAGTGCTGGCGCAGCCTCCGTAGGGTATCATATGATATCGGAAAAATCACAAGGTACATTTTACAATAATCACTTTCTTTTGACGTTTTACGTTTACTAGGCGTAATTTGCATTATTCGGCAGCATGTAGTTGTCGTTGCTTCATGAAAATAGCTACATGCGCAGCTGTATGCTTTCGAATAATGCAAATTACGCTGCCAAATAATGCAAATTACGCCTCGTAAACGTAAAAATAGGACTTTTGAGGACGATCGCGGCCTAGACTAATCTTTTATCTAGCGCTTTTGACTACTGAAAAACCCCATCTTTGCATTATTGAGAAATGAGAAGGCACATCTCGGACCTTTGCAATCCTGAAAAAACGAGTCTACTCCTTAAATTGGCGGTATGGAGTAACTTTAGGACATAGAAAATGATAGCGAGTGAAAAAGAAAGAGAAACTGCGACCGCGACGGTCGGAAAAAATTCAAAATTTATTGTGTTGTTTAAAATACCAATGCGATGCTAACTTTTTTATTTCCAACTTCTCTAAAATGAGTCGTTTAAAGACCTCCAACGAGCTGTACCTCCGTCAATTTGCAATATTCTAGTCTAATTCCTTAAGAACATATTTTCGAGATGTTAAGTTGTTTTTTAAACATGTGCTACATATAGCATACATATGTTAATGTACAATTAACACATTTTACAAGTAATCCTTAATGTACAGTAAATATGGGCTAAATTGTATCTTATTCGGTGTTATTTTAATCAGAAAAATGTCGCAAAAATATTGGTAAAATTTCATTAAAACTAAGTAAAAAATAAAGAAGTTTCAGTATTGCACTAGTATTGTGTCACCGATACGCTATTTTTTGTTGCGCCTACGGCCGCGCGGTCTGTGTTTACATGCTGTCCTTTTCTACGTCCAGCGTGGTCGATGAAGCCACAAAACAATAATGTCCTGCTCCGATCTATGCCACAATACAGAACCGAGAATTAACTTACGAGGAGATCTCGCGTATCGAGAACGCCGGATCGCAACGAGTTTTTGTGTGGACATAGCTTACGCATCCTCATGAACTATCCAATTGATTTTAGCCGCCAACGCGAACCCGTTTTCACATATACTTCTATATACTTCTATATTTTACATAGATAGATAGGTAGATAGATAGATAGATAGGTAGATACTAAATTATTATTTATTATTCATAGTCATTAAACAAATTTTCTTTCCAACTGTCCTCGGCAACGATATTAATATTAATGTGTCGTCTGTTGTGCTTTATTTGAAAAGATTTAGTTTGTGGGCGCGCAGTGGCTCAGTGGGTAGAGCGCGGCCTACGGATTCCGTGGTCGCGAGTTCGATCCCCGACGCCGGCACCTCTGGAAATACTCCATGTGCTCTGTAAACTGTGGTGCCCAAGGTGGTTCGCAACCCACCTTATAAAAAATGTAGGTCCCGTCGTTAATGACGATAGCAGTTGATGTGACGTTAAATAAATAATGATGATGATGATTTAGTTTGTTTACGTCGAATAAGTTGAACCGACCTGTAACTTGCAACAGTTTACAGAACGATTCGCTGGCAAAATCAGTTTCAATGTATTTGTTGTCGCTAGAAGTTCTGTCGCTGGAAGGATATATGTACATACTACTAGTTTAAATCTTTAGTTTATTTCGTAGTATTCTTATAATGAGTTCTATAGAGGGTGACATAGTGAGTGATCCTGAAGAAGGCCCATCCCATTCTGATGGAAAATCAAGTATCCAGACGAAGTCTCAAAAAACATTAACCATATTAGACTGAAGATTTTTTAAAATAATTCCTGAGAAGTGTACAAATGAGCAAGTCGTGGCAAATTGTGTGAAATGTGAACCAAAGATGACAGAAATTAAAGGCAAAATGTGTGCTTCATCTAATTTTCTATCTCATTTAAAAAGAAAGCACTCCCAACTTGTGGAAGAATACAAAGAACATGTTGCAAGCAAGATACGAAAAATCAATAATTTAACTTCAAAATACATTAGGAAGAAATCAACTCGACAAACTACATCTCAAGAAGATCTAAATAAAGACCTTACGTTATTTTTTGTGCACTCGATGATACCTCTCAGAACAATAGAAGATCCTTATTTTCTTGCCATGTTGAAAAATCTTGGTGTAACAACAAAATTTAATATTATTAGTCGCCGTTCTCTTGGGAGAGAAATAAATATATTATTTGAGCAACAGAAAGAACAAATTAAAAGTACATTGAAAAATATTCAATATGTTTGTACAACAGCTGATGTTTGGTCATCAAAAAAGAGAAGTTTTTTTGGCGTTACAATTCACTGGTTAGACTGTAAAACGTATGTACGAAGGTCAGCATGTCTTGCTTGTCGGAGGCTGTGAGACAGACATACTTCCGACAAAGTAGCTGACATGTTAAATATTATTCATTGTGAATTCGGTTTAACTACAAAGAAAATTGTTGCCACTGTGACAGACAATGGTAGTAATTTTGGAAAAGCCTTTAAAATATTTGGAGCGAAAGAATTGATTAATTTAACCTCAAGTGAAAATTCTTCTAATGGCAGTGAGGAAGACGATAATAATATGCGTAAGAAAACTAATAACGAATATGTCCCATTGTTCATTCCTGAGAAAACTGTTTCTTCATTGCCTAAACATTTGAGATGCTGTGGTCATGTACTTAATTTATGTGCAACAACGGATATGAATAAAGGTTGAATCATCTTCTTTAGTTGATATCCACAGGCAAATTTTCAAAAAGTGCACGTCTTTGTGGAACGCGACTGGAAGACCCAAAACATCTGAAATTATCATTAAAATTTTGGGACATACTTTATCCAGGCCCGGACAAACACGGTGGAACTCGACGTTCGATGCATTAGAACAAATTTATAAAATAAAAGATAAAACTGGTGAACTTTTCCGAGCTCTTGAAAAAATTTCCAACCGTTGAAAGAACATGAATTTTGTTATATATGGGAGTATTTAAAATGTTTACGACCAATTGCACAAACTTTAGACGTTCTTCAAGGAGAAAAGAATATCCATTACGGAGTAACTTTACCTTGTATTTTGTCATTGTAGCGAAAACTAATACATTTAAAAGGAAAGGACTGGGTGTTTTGCAAACCAGTAATTAACACATTAGTAAAAAGTTTTGAATCAAGGTTTGAAAACAATTATCTCAATTTTAGTTCTGATACAGCAAGGAAAGCATCTATAGCTTCCTTTTTACACCCACAGATGAAAAACAGATGATTGGCGTTTGTTCCTAGCAAATTTCATGACTCTTTACTTCATTATTTCAAGAAAGCTGTGACCAAAAAAAGTTGTGCAATATTACACGATACAGAAGATATTCCCGCTACTTCAAATTTCAGAGACAGTAAACTTGAAAAGTTTTTAGATTTTGATGTAGTAAATGAAGTACAAACTAGTCCTGAAGTGGCTGCATCAAAACATCTAATAACACAATATTTCCAAGATCCGAAGTCGGATTTAAATAGTTTGGATGCTACGCGGCTATAAAACGTATATTTATAAAATATAACACACCTTTACCATCATCGGCTCCAGTCGAGCGAGTATTTTCTTTGGCAACTATGACCAATACGCCAAAATCGAACAAACTATCTGACAGTATGTTTGAAAAAAGAGTAGTTTTAAAGTCAAACATGAACTGCGAATTATCGATTGGAAAAGCAAATTGATACAAAAAATACTTAAATATTACACATACGGGTAATCATGATATTAATTTCGCCACGTGTTCATTGTATACATATACACAACACAAGAAATAAGAGGAGACCAAAAACTATTTAATTGATTTCTACCTCAATCCAAATAATAAATAAACTTTTATTTGCAAACAAGAAATAATAAATAGATTATTTATGGAATTATTTAAATAACTTTTATTTAAATAAAAAGTTTAGTTATTATTTGCAATTAAAATCACACGTTTATTTATTATTTAATTACACTGTCCAACACCAAATTTGTTCCTTAATTACTGTTGGGCCCTTCGTATAGAGTTTTTTGCGCTGATTCCGAATCTGTTTTTAATTTTTTTCCTATACGCACAGTTTTTGAGAAACATGACTTTGAAAAAAAAACATATTTTTCAACTTTAAACAAATATTGTGGTGTTATTATAAAAGATATTGAATTGTTCTTTATAGCAAAAGATTCTGTAGACTTTCCCGAATACAGCGATATCAAATATTAATACATTATGATTGTTTAAACATGTTTAAATAATCACCAAAGGCGGGGAGACACCACTTTTGCACCAATTTTTGAGGATATTTTTCAATTTATCTCAAAAAATAAGGGTCCAGCGGAAAATCGAACTATACCATGCGATAGAGCAGACTTTTATCTTGAGAAACCCCGCTTTGAAGTTTGAAACGTCGACGTTTCTTTCGAATCAGAAGGCAAAATATCTTCGCCCGACATGAGTTGCCGCCAGTGGCGCTCACCATCACAACGGTCGTTCGCCGCTCCGTATCCCGTCGCTGCGCTGCGTCTCGTCCCGAGCGTCACTGGCGACAACTCATGTCGGGCGAAGATATTTTGCTTTCTGATTCGAAAAAAAACGTCGACGATCCAAACTTGACAGGGTGGCTTCTCAAGATAAAAGTCTGCTCTATCGAGTGGTATAGTTCGATTTTCCGCTGGGCCCTTATTCTTTGAGATAAATTGAAAAATATCCTCAAAAATTGGTGCAAAAATGGTGCCTCTCCGCCTTTAGTGATTATTTAAACATGTTTAAACAATCATAATTTATTAATATTTGATATCGCTGTATTCGGGAAAGTCTACAGAATCTTTTTCTATAAAGAACATTTCAATATCTTTTATAATAACATCACAATATTTGTTTAAAGTTGAAAAATATGTTTTTTTTTCAAAGCCATGTTCCTCAAAAACTGTGCGTATAGGAAAAAAATTAAAAACAGATTCGGAATCAGCGCAAAAAACTCTATAAGAAGGACCCAACAGTAATTAGGGAACATAAAAAAAGTTGAAATTTGTTGGACAGTGTTATTTATTATTTTAAATAAAATTTGCCCAACACTGCATTCAGTCACTGTTTTACCGAGACAGTCACTGTATAGGTAAAACAGTGACTGAATGATCAGAAACAGACGGTAGCGCTCCTAGCTAAAAATGCCCTGGAACTGATACTTGTATCGAAACCCACCGTTTAGGGTGTACTTCGTATTTTTCAAACTGTGTGTTTAAAGACGTATAGTTTAACATAACAAAGGGGCATCGTTAAGACAATCGTTGGCGGTAGACCCGCGCAGGTATGTCTCGTTTTATGGTTAAATCGTTACAGAACTCTCATTCGTACTGCGTGAAGAAATATACAGCAAAAATAATTTTCGTTATAATACTTACCACAGCGAATATGTTAGATTTTTATCAAACATATATCTTGTACATCGTAAAACTAGATTACTTGTCATTTATTATATTAGAAATAATGTGTAGCACGTAGAAAAATAAAATAGAAAGTGAAAAAAAATATTTATAAAAAATGCCGGATACGGGATGCGAACCCCGACCAATCTCGTGGTAGAGATTCGCTCAATCCGCTCGCCACTGACCGTTGTGACAAGAGGTTTTCATTCATGGAATATAACGCACACGTCGCATTTTAATATCCATTATTTCGAAAACGGGTTCGCGTTGACGGTTAAAACCAATTGAATAGTTCATGAGGGTGCGTAAGCTATGTCCACACAAAAACTCGTTGCGATCCGGCGTTCTCGATACGCGAGGTCTAAAAATAAAGAATGATACTATACTATGTACATTGTTCATCTACATCTTTAAAACAATTAAAACTTAAGAGTCCTTAAGAATTCTTTTTGTTTACCATGTTAACTTGAATTTTTTAATTATTTCTGTGAAATGTTCAAGGTTTATCAGTGCTTAATAGACTTACAGAATCAGTAAAACGTAACAATTTCAATGTTAGCTTACAAGAGAACATATTCAGTTGATACAAACCGATTTTGATGAAACTTATGTGAGATATAGTTCTTCGAAAAATATTTGACACGTGTTCTTTTATCGGCAACCATCCACTCTGAAGGGGTAAAAATAGCCCTCAAAGTTGGGGGTGAGAACCATATTTTTTGAGATATTTCGGAAACCAGTGGTCGAAAAAATTCGATTTTTTTTAATTGTGTGTTTTTTAATGGACAATGTAGTCGTACAAGAAAATTTTAACAAACGTTTTCTGTTGAAACAATATATTAAAAATTTGATTTTTTTGCAGTTTCTCGTATTTATTGTTAGTCAATTTTAATGTAAATTTGGCGAAACGTATCAAGTTGTAACTTATGAGTTTCATACCATGTCACGATTTTTGATAAATAAAAATATTAACTTTCAGTCACCGGTGACTGACACTGAACTTTCCGTTTGGACTTTTCGTAATTAAATTAAATTTAAAAGATTGCATTCTATTAATAAATGTCGGGATCATATCACGAATGTACTTAAAAATAATACTTTGCAAATAAAATTTTAATGAATTTTATTAAGTTCGGTGAAATCGTTCTTCACCGACGACCTTTCAATCTTCTAATAATTTACTACGGAGGTTTGAAATTCGATTCTTTGATTCTCATCGCCTTCGAAGTTCCGAAGTTTCGAAGTTTCGAAGTTCCGAAGTTTCTGAAATCGAAGCTTCGAAGCTTCGAAATCTTCGACCTTCGAAGGAAAGTTACAGCCCTAGTCGATAGCCTTACTCCGCCGCGGTAGTTAGCACTTTAGCACCGCATCTCGCTGCTACCTGCGCCATCTTCTTTAGGTATTGATAAAACAATAAACGACATATAACCGAGTGGTATTGTTCAAAGTACTGTACACGTTTATACTAAATGCTTATATTTCGAAACAACAAGCCAGAATTCCTTTCTCCGCGCCAGGTGCAAGACTTTCATTATGCATAATTATTGTCAAATGGCAAAAAAAATTCTGAAGCACGTATCCCCTATTTTGGATCAAAGATCACACACCCAAATTTATATTAAAATTGACTAACAATAAATACGAGAAACTGCAAAAAAAATCAAATTTTTAATATATTGTTTAAACAGAAAACGTTTGTTAAAATTTTCTTGCACGACTACATTGTCCATTAAAAGCACACAATTTTTAAAAAATCGAATTTTTTCGACCACTGGTTTCCGAGATATCTCAAAAAATATGGTTCTCATCCCCAACTTTGAGGGCTGTTTTCACCCCTTCAGAGTGGATGGTTGCCGATAAAAAAAACACGTGTCAAATATTTTTCAAAGAACTATATCTCACATAAGTTTCATCACAATCGGTTTGTATCAACTAAATATGTTCCCTTGTTAGTTCTTCGAGGAAGAAACGTTGAAAATCTGCAAAAATTCGTGAACAATAATTATAACAATATATCGATACTGTAAAAGTATAAATGTGCTCACTATAGAACTTCCATGTAAAATCTGCATTTTTACGATTTTTGTTGAGGTTTTTGATTTTTTACAAACAGGATTTTCAATTAAAAATATGAGACGAATTGTAGAGTATGTATTTGGTTACTTAACATGTGTCAGATTTTTCTCAGAATTTCTAAACATCATTAACTAGGAAAAATAGGCCAAACACTGATTCTTTGATTTTACCCCATAACTACCCTCCCGATCGAGGTATGGGGTTGAAATTTTACACAGTATGTTTTTTCTTGATGCCTTATCGAACGACCTACCGGCCATATAAGTCGGCTCAAGGGTACTTTTGATCAGGTTATCCGGCTGTACAGGGTGAATTCGATAGAGCAGGACACCTAAATATCTCCGTTACTTTTCGTTGTACAAAAAAACTTCGTAGGACAAAGTTACACTATTTGAAGGGCCACATGTAACGGTGTAAGAGGAAAAAATTTCAAGGTCATTTTTATAAGATTTCAAGGTTATCGATGTTTTTTTAAATGGAATGATACATTTTCGTTAACGTAATGTTGTAGCTGACGAAATAACGAATTCATGCATGTAACACAGTATGACCTTCAAATGACCTTCAACCCAAAAAAATGGTATAAATAAAATTCAACGTGTAAGATTTATTTGATGTATTTCTGTTACGCCAAATGTTCAAAAATATTCCCTTGAGCTGCTATACATTAAAATGTATCGCAATATACAACATAATAACAGATTCGGTGTTGACAGAAGGACAATTATGATATACCTTCACCTGTACGTTCGTACAGAATCGTGTTTATTCACTACTAATTACTCAGAAGACCTTCTTGCTATCAGATTTCCACAATTTCTAAGATTTCTCGATCAGTTTATCGATGAACGTTTCACAATGCGTTACTCGGAGGAAGATAAGATCGATATGATTTTCATTTATTGAGAAAGTCGACAGTATTTAAGAGAAGCCGTGCAGTTGTACAAGGACCGATTTCCTAATCGTAATTGTCCATCAGTTTCCGTTTACTCCAATTTGTTAAATAAATTTCGTGAAACTGGTAGTGTCGAAAATAAAAACCGTACATACGTGAGGACTGTAAGGAATGAAGCAAACACAATTAATGTTCTGGCAGCAGTGAATACAAACCCTCATGCTAGTACGAGGCAAATCGCACGAGGAAGCGGCAGTAGTCAAAAATGTGTAGTGCAGATACTCCAGGAACACAAATTTCACCCCTTTCACCTATCAATTCATCAAGAACTTCACGGTAGAGACTTTGTAAATCGTGTAAACTTTTGCCAGTGGGGATTGAGACAATTGATAAACGATAGAGCATTATTTAATCAAGTATTATTTACCGATGAAGCTTCGTTTACAAATCACGGGCAAATAAATTTAAAAAACCTGTATTATTGGTCATCTGAAAATCCGCGGTGGTTACGGACAGTCGACAAACAAAGACCATGGTCCGTCAATGTTTGGTGCGGAATTTTAGATAACCAAATAATTGGGCCTCACTTTATTACCGGAACATTAAATGCAGAAAAATACATTGCATTTTTACGAGAATCGTTACCAATTCTCCTGGAAAATACACCCTTGAACATTCGTGAAAATATGTGGTATCAACATGACGGATATCCGGCCCATTCTTCCCGTGTCGTAACACAATTCTTAAATAACAAGTTTCCAAATCGTTGGATTGGACGTAACGGACCCGTATTATGGCCAGCTCGCTCATCAGACCTTACACCCCTTGATTTTTATCTATGGGGAAAACTGAAAGACGATGTTTATAGTGAACCACCAACGACTATAGACGAGATGAAAGAAAGAATCGTCCAGGCTTGTGCGACGATTTCCACAGAAATAAATTACGCAGCAGTACGTTCTATAACTTCACGGCTGAATGAATGTGTAGCAGCTCAAGGGAATATTTTTGAACATTTGGCGTAACAGAAATACATCAAATGAATCTTACACGTTGAATTTTATTTATACCATTTTTCTGGGTTGAAGGTCATTTGAAGGTCATATTGTGTTACATGCATGAATTCGTTATTTTGTCAGCTACAACATTACGTTAACGAAAATATATCATTCCATCTGAACAAACATCGATAACCTTGAAATCTCATAAAAATGACCTTGAAATTTTTTTTTCCTTCACACCTTCATATGTGGCCCTTCAAACAGTGCAACTTTGTCCTACGAGGTTTTTTTTTATACAACGAAAAGTAACAGTGATATTTAGGTGTCCTGCTTTATCGAATTCACCCTGTATTATTTCAAAGAATACACCAGGCATGTTTAGAACTTCCTCGATCGGAGGCATTCTCTAGGAATACCCGTGAAATACCCTCACTTTTCCGGGCCGCGCGTCTCGCTCCCCTTGGCGGCCATAGTTGCTCCGAGCACTATGGCCGCCACGGGGAGCGAGACGCGCGGGCGGGAGAAGTGGGGGTATTCCTTGAGAATGCCTCCGATCGAACTTCTGAACATGTCTGAAACAGTGTTCCGATTAGTGTCGCCAGGTCGCCAGAAATCGAGGGGAACCAAGTACCTCCTCTTTGATGACCAGTCCAGTCCAATGTCGCCAGATGAGCGCCGCGCACGCGCAACGTGTCACATTTTACTCTACTCTGGTCATCAGAGTGGAGGTACCTTGTATTCCCCTCGAGTGCTGGTTTGGTCACTTTCTGGCGACTCTGGTTCCGATTGAACCCACCGTTATTCGCGCATGCGCGGCAGTTTCAGCCTCAGTAACGTAATCATTTCAATGAAATCGGGTAGCTTGAGCACCCCGCAGACTTTTAAAAAAGACTTTTAAATGTATTAACAATACTTACCTCGTTCCGCGTTACGCCTCTCGTCCATCAGTCGTCCCGCCAATAACACCGGTACATTCCTGCCAATATAACTGCCTCAAGGCGTCAGGGCCCTGGCCGCTCTGCTGCGTCATTATTGATACGCTACTGTCCTGGCCGCGCATACGCGAAAAACGGTAGGTTCAATCGGAACACTGGTCTGGAATACACCATGCAGTTGCTGATTGGTAGTTGAGAGTTGTTGATGAATAGTAGTCATTGGTAGGTTCCCCAGTCATGTAATTCTATAAAATTTTTCGGTTATGAACAAGAGGTTTGATTTTCGACTAAATTGTGCATGGTTATTATTATTTGTTTTACTAGGACTCTTTAAACAAGCAATCCTACAGAGCGGGTCGCCTTTATGTCAGTGGGCATATCACACGCATGCCAAAGCTTACGAAAGTGCTCGCGATCTCGGCGGCCGTCTTGGCTACACCGGACTGACAACAGTCGGACTATTAAACGTCCTTCGTAATACTCCTGCGGAAACTTTAACTCGCAAATCTCAACAAGTAGACTTGGTAATAACACTCAATTGTTTACTTTATATGCAATACTCGAAACGCTTAGATTAGAAATTGTGTTCAAGTGCCCTGTTCCTGTCAATTCAAAGTACGCTATAATTTAACATGTGTAATTTAACTTAACCATAATTCGGTTAATACAATTTTTGTATATAGATTGAATATAGACACACTGATTGTGATGAAAATGTGAACAACAGATGTCGGATAAATAGTTGACACATGATTTTTTATCGGTAATTGTTAATGTTAAAGAGATAAAAATAGCCCTCAAAGTTGTGGATGAAAAATATATTTTCGTCAATTTTTCAGTACATAAAGAGTGTAAGAGGAACATTGATTTTAGGAATTGTGTGTGGAACTTTTTTAGACATACAGGGTGTCCCAAAATTCGTGAAGGACCCGAAAGGGGGTGGTTCCTGAGACCATTCTAAGAGACATTTTCCTTTGCACAAAAGTCAAATTCGGCTTTGTTTAGGAATTATTAACGAAAAACACGGACCAATCAGAGCGCGTCCTGGCCCGGCGCGCCACGCCGCGCTGGCAAGCGAGTGTCGGTGGTACGCCGCGACATCGCAACGAGCAAGAGTTTCTCGATAATGTGAATCCTCTCCGATTTCGATGAGCTTTGGATATGTTGTCAAGACCAGGATTCTGAACAACATTTCTCTTTGGACTATTTGGCGGTCGGCTTTAGTTTACGAGATGATCGTAAAAAAAGAGAAGAAGCAGAAACTGATTGTATTAAAAACTCACTTATTCAGCCGTAAATCCATTTGCTGCTTCGAAATGTATGTCACTGGGTCACTCGGTGACGAACTGCACAGATGTCTTCAGGTATACGGCAGCACCGAAAGGTAAAGGACATACGGCCAGGTCGACGAACTGCACAGCCGGTGGTAGATAGTAATAAGGCGTAAGGGATGCGCGGTCAAGTCGATGATCCAGAATTTCACTTTCACTTTCGAATCGTTAAATAATTCGTATGTTTATTTCACACAGATGCCTTGAAATTTTTCCATACTCACAATCACTGTACACATTTGTCTACACACATAGTTATGTACTAATAATAATTGCCATATCCGCAGTCTAGTGATTAGTTTAAATATCACTATCAAAAACACAACTAATAACAACCGTTAGCTTTGAATTGACAAATCTTTGGAGATGTTCTCTCTATCGCGGCTCGAACGACACTGATTTTCTGCAAGATTTTTCTAAAGAACTTAGGAAGGGCATTTAGCGTGTCGAAATTCGAAATACGCGCTGTAGCACGTTTACGAAAACGACGGGACGATGAGACGAAAAACAGGATGCGAGAAGGACCGCTGTAAGATTTATGGCAAACACATGTTTAGTTTTTCCTGCAGATTGGTACGTAGAGTCGATGGGTAACCGTGCGTATACCTGAAGACATCTGTGCAGTTCGTCACCGAGTGACCCAGTGACACACATTTCGAAGCAGCAAATGGATTTACGGCTGAATAAGTGAGTTTTTAATACAATCAGTTTCTGCTTCTTCTCTTTTTTTACGATCATCTCGTAAACTAAAGCCGACCGCCAAATAGTCCAAAGAGAAATGTTGTTCAGAATCCTGGTCTTGACAACATATCCAAAGCTCATCGAAATCGGAGAGGATTCACATTATCGAGAAACTCTTGCTCGTTGCGATGTCGCGGCGTACCACCGACACTCGCTTGCCAGCGCGGCGTGGCGCGCCGGGCCAGGACGCGCTCTGATTGGTCCGTGTTTTTCGTTAATAATTCCTAAACAAAGCCGAATTTGACTTTTGTGCAAAGGAAAATGTCTCTTAGAATGGTCTCAGGAACCACCCCCTTTCGGGTCCTTCACGAATTTTGGGACACCCTGTATATTGAAAATTTCATTTTCTGCACAGTTCGTTACTAACAAGGGAAGTTGCCCAACCGTAACAATTTTGTAACATTTATTTGTAACTTCTGTAACATTTTTTAAACAAATTTTCTAAAATCAGTTTACAGTAATAAATTCGCCATTCGAAGACGCACAAATTGGACTTTGAAATTTTCGTCTGGGCCTAATAGTTTCCGAGATATTCAATGAAATGGATTTTCCCAATCCTACTTTGAGGGCTATTTTCACCCCTTTAACATAAGGGAGCTATAAAAAAATACATGTGGAATGTTTTTTTGAGTTCTACAGGGTGAGGCACTAATTATTGCCACCTACAATAACTCCGAAAGTATTATATGTAGTAGTAAAATAGTGTTCGAAATAAAAGTTGAATCGGACAGCAGGGGCTGTAGTATGGCGTTAATTTTTTATTGCTATGTGGATTCGTTTCAAAGATGTGAAGGTCACCTTTGGTTTTTTAAATAGATGTTATGTTTTGCTACCTGTTTTCTGATAGCGGCTATTGAGACAAATCCAACGAGGTACAACATGAAGGTCTTTGAAGGTAAGGTGATTTATGACAAAAAAACCGAAATAAATTTGCATTTACAGAAGGTGTTCACAGTGATTGGTATCAACGCAATGCTGCACTCTTCGTATTACGGATTGAGTAGTATTTTCTATCACTTCGGCTCTTATCTATTATAATTTATTGTACATACAAATGTATTTAAATGTACGGCGTGTAGGGTGAGAACGTTGAGGATATCTTTCAGTGTATCTACTGAACCTGGCAATGACAAATAAATACTTCTGGACGATATCGCAGGACATCAATAATAAGAATGGTAAGATTAGTATCATTGAATCAAGCGATTATAAACGATGTATTTTTTCGAAAAACAAACCAATCTACTTCTCATTTACGGAGAATTCCAGCAAAATTCAATGAGAGCTACAGATTTATACGCTGAAAGATATCCTCAACGTTCTCACCCTACACGCCGTACAATTGAATACATGGCTGCTCTTTACTTTACCGGACTCAAAATTTGTGCCTTTCTCCTACAAATTATGATGTATTTGGTATGTAATCCAGTAGATTTATACGTGGGGTGGCTGTTGATCGAAGCTCCGGTCTTCTAGGATCAATGGTACAGGAGTTATGGTTGCTTAAAGATGAGCATTTTTCAGTGTTTTTGACAGGTAAGGGCGCCGCCATATTGATTTGTAGTGACGATCGCGCGCCGCTTACCGAGCAGAACCGCTAGATGGTAGCACGAGCACGCGTAATACCACAGACAAGATAGGCCTGACACCTAATGCATTTTGGTGTCCGTCGGTATCGGTGTGCTAACGCCCCGTTACCATTCAATGTCAACACCCAACGTCATCGACGAGATACTATTAAAGACTGCCAGCCCCTGTGCTATTCAGCGGACACGCAAGTGGGCACGGGGTTAACGTGGAACTTACAGTGATCTGAAAAGTTCTAAATATTGCCAAACTAGTGTCAAAACATCGTCTGAAATATGGCGGAGAATGTAACATTTAATAATAATCGATATGGTTTCGTGATAATTCGCCTTCTCACCGATGCGTCGCGATTAAAGTCTCCTCAGTGGTCTTCTTCACCGACAAAATGCCGTCGGTGACTTTCTGTTTCTCTGGATGGAGCCAGAATATATCCTAGAGGGCGTTAGAAACACCGAAATATTCGGGCGACACGAACTCCCATAAGGCTGGCAGTCTTTAATAGTACCTCGTCGGTGCCAACGTTACCAATTTTTGAGCATTTATTAGCACGAAGAAAAAATTTTATACTCCATTCGCATTACGTGTATTTAATATGATTCGGCGGGGACAAACATACGCGATGCTTCTTTTCTTTGTTTGCCTTTCTTTTGATGTTATTTTTGACGCCTTCCTAATGTGTTCGTTTTTATAGTTTTCTTATTACATTTCGATATACAGTAGTGGACAAAAATTTAAACACAGTCTACAAAAGACGATAACTATTTCAATATTGTACTATACGATTTGAAATTTTTTGGGAAGATAGAGCAACTAGTTTACTACAGGATGTAATAAGAAATTTTTTTCAAAAATTGCAATTGATCGGAATTGTTGAAAAATAATAAATGTAAGAACAAAGATAAAGAGATTAAATTAAAATTCAGCATAAAATTTTGAATAACGCAATAAAAAAATTTTAAATGCATTGAAATAGAAACATTACAAATATTTTACAATGTTAAATGAAAAGAAATTAAGTTCAATATAAGCTAGCGTAAGGTTATTAACGTAAGGAGATTTCTTTCTTATTAGCGTATTCGCTCTCTTTAGCCGAGTGGCCGGCGAGGGGTTGTTACCCTAGGAATATGGTATCAATTTCTTAGTTAAGGTACACGAACGAACCCAATGCGTAATTGGGGAGTGGGGAGCCACAAGGTTGGATAAATCTCTATTTGGATGATTGGAATGTCGCGAACGAACCTGATGCGTAATCAGGGAGTCGCTAGGATTGTTAGTAGGCCTCGTAACTAGTATAATTTAATTGATACAATCCGAGCGGTATGATTGTATCATGTGGGGATGTTCAATTACTCGATTAGGATATTGGACAATAATTACACTGTCCAACAAATTTCAACTTTTTTTATGTTCCCTAATTACTGTTATGTCCTTCTTATAGAGTTTTTTGGGCTGATTCCGAATCTGTTTTTAATTTTTTTCCTATACGCACAGTTTTTAAGAAACATGGCTTTGAAAAAAAACATAGTTTTCAACTTTAAACAAATGTTATTATAAACCGCTAAAACAGGCGTTCCAGGGGATACGGCGCAGCGAACGCCCGTTGTAGTGGTGAGCGCCACTGGCGGCAACTCATGTCGGGCGAAAATATTTTGCTTTCTGGTTTGAAAAAAAACGTCGACGATCCAAACCTGACAGGGTGGCTTCTCATGGTAAAAGTCTGCTCTATCGAGTGGTATAGTTCGATTTTCCGCTGGACCCTTATTTTTTGAGATAAATTGAAAAATATCCTCAAAAATTGGTGCAAAAGTGGTGTTTCCCCGCCTTTAATCATTGTTTAAACATGTTTAGACAATCGTAATGCATTAATATTGGATATCACTGTATTCGGGAAAATCTACAGAATCTTTTGCTATAAAGAACAATTCAATATCTTTTATAATAACACCACAATATTTGTTTAAAGTTGAAAAATATGTTTTTTTTCAAAGCCATGTTTCTCAAAAACTGTGCGTATAGGGAAAAAATTAAAAACCGATTCGGAATCAGCGCAAAAAATTCTATAAGAACCACCCAACAGTAGTTGTGGAACAAATTTCGTGTTGGACAGTGTTATTGGTTTAATGAATTTGCGTTCAATTATCAAAGAATACAAATATATTCTTATTATAAGAATTCGTATTACAATTGTGTAATTGTCGGGAATGGATTGAATTTAGAGTATAAATAATTGAAAGAAGATATTACCTAAACTAGGATGCATGGTGTTGACGCACTGGCAATGCGGTGGTCTCGGAGCAACCTTATCACTGCCTAATAGATTTGACACCAAATTCGAGGAATCTATACGGTCAATTTTGATTCGAAGGGGAGCTTTAGCCCGATCTCACTGGTAGTTGACTTCCGAGGTGCAGCGCGACGAGACGCGATTCGTGACTACGATAGTACTAGCCCACGAGGGCAGAAATGCAAGGGCTTATATACCCTTGCAATGACGGGTGGCACTTGTCAGTATCCTTTGAGTGAACATTCGTATTTTGTCAACGTCCAGTCGATCGTGCGGATGTTTGGGCCCTAAACCAAACAGCTATGTGGATTTATCTAGGGTGGCTATGTTCGTTTATCTTGGACAGTTCCTGCTAGAGATGATCTTGAACATCTGTTCGTCATCTGTAACAATGTTAGCTATATTATTGTGTGCCAGTGCTGCCATCTAGTGGATCTGCTCAGTAAGCGGCGCGCGATCGTCACTACAGACCAATATGGCGGCATCCTTACCTGTCAAAAACACTGCAGATTGCTCAACTTTAAGCAACCATAACTCCTGAACCATTGATACTACAAGATCGAAATTTCGATCTGCAGCCGCCCTGGGTACAAATCCACTGGATTACATACCACATACATCATAATTTGTAGAAGAAAGGCACAAATTTTGAGTCCGGTAAAGTAAAGTTCACCCGAATACATTTGTACCATAAATTGTTACAGCATGTGATTGGTTAAGTGTCAAAGTGATAGGAAATACTACTCAATCTGTGATGAGAAGATTGCAGCATGGCGTTGATACCAATCACTTTGAACACCTTCTGTAAATGCACATTTATTTCGCCTTTTTTGTCATAAGTGACCTTTGCCACTTTCAAAGATCTTCATGTTGCGCGTCGTTGAATTCGTCTCAATAACCGCAATCAGAAAGCAGACAACAAAACATAGCATTCTATTTAAAAAACCAAAGGTGACCTTCACATCTTTGGAACGACTCTACCTAGCAACAAACGATTAACGCGACAATACTGCCCCTGTTGTCCGATGCAACTTTTATTTAGAAAACTTTTCTACTATCATACTTTCGGAGTTATTGTAGGTGGCAATATAGTTAGTGCCTCACCCTGTATATCATACCAAAAATTTATAAAAATCGGCGTGTTACGGTTCGGTAACCCCTCCTTGTAAGTGTCCTCAAGTTATTTTTATTTTCTTGAAAAATCGCATGCTTGATCTATATATATTGTTATTAACATGTGTGGTGAACCATTACAGGGTATACTACCATTCCGACCAACGATGGAAAATCCTAAATTCGCTAAAAATGACGCATTTTTGACTGAATGTCCCGTACAGAAATACAAATCTGGAAACTTTAGTCGAGTGCCTATCTTAGTGGGTTATAATCATGATGAAGCACTATTCTTCTTAAATTGTAAGTATAGGATGCAGTACTTACTCGACTAACGATCCGATAAACACACAACTATCACGAGTAAACTGCGGATTTTATGCATTCGTGACAAACATCAGTAGATCCAATATAAATGCAAACCAATAGAAACATTTAAAGAACTTAAAAACGCTGTTGTATTGTTGGCCACTCTACTATAAAGCCGTTGAGGATGGCAACGAATGTATATCCCAGATAGCTCAATAACGTCTTGAAGACGTCTGTTGGACGTTCAGACGTCTTGAAGACGTCTCAAACGTCTTCCGAATGACGCCTGAATGTCCAACGTCTTAAAGATGTCTATAAGACGTTTTTGTGCTATCTGTGGTAAACGTCAAAATTGTTTAAAACGAATTAAATATTAACGGGCTGTCGATATATACAGCTTTAATTCAATTAAAATCAGAAAAATGTTCAAATTATAAAACAAACCTTTAGTTTGTAGAACTTAGAAAATATCACCGTAAAATGTAAAGACTATAAATTGTTGTGTTTCTTAGGTTGCTTCTCAAGTCATTACAAAGATATCCTGCAGCAGAAAAAACTTGTTCAGCCTCTACCCACTAAACAAAATGCTCGATTTTGGACGGCACCTGCGTCCGCAGAAGTAAAGTTTTCTGCTGGCAGAAAGAGCGGACAGCTGCTCGGGCAGGAGTGCCCTCAATCCTGCCCTCGTAAGAGGGCAGCACGGTCGCAATTGTGATTCTGCGTCGCACTAATATTAATGCAACACGTCTGAGGTACCTCGTCTGCGTTAGTGTCCTGTATAACGCCATTCGCTACAGTAGTGCGACCGTGCTGCCCTCTAACGTGGGCAGAATTGAGGGCAGTACTGCCCGAGCAGCTACCCGCAGCTTGTGCCGGCACGCCCTGCCAGCATAAAGCGGGCATCTGCGTCCGAATAAATATCGCTTTATGCTGGCAGGGTGCGCTGTCCAAAATCGAGCATATTCCGAGTATCCTGAACTTCAAGCGCGTTCTTCTAGCGTAATGCTTGTCATCTGGTGGCATTGTACAATTGCAGGCTGTGTGCTCGATATCTACTCGAGGCAGGCTTGGCTGACTGGGATATACTTGTAGGTCGAATACCTCAATAACCAAAATTTTAATTTCTGACATTCGTCTGTACGCGCAGTTGTATCTAGTTCTGCCGTCTGTTGGACCAGGACCCTGAATCTGCCTTTGTTTAAGGGGGCAGCACGATCGCACTGATGTAGCTAGTGCCGAATGCCGCTATACAGGGCAGCACCGTCGAACTGAATGTCGTTTTATAGGGTGTCACGCCGTTCACCGTTTCGCGAACGAATCGGTAAACGGGCTCGGGAAATTATGGCTTGGAGACCGGGCCACGCTCGGTCGCGCGAAACGTGGTCCTCCCGGGACAAACAATCACTCGCAGATTCGAAAATTGGCCATTCTTAATCGATCGAAGATCGGAAATCGGGCGCCAGGCACGTTGCAGTGTCACGCGAAAACTATTGACCCTTGACGGAATCTCTTTCGAATCCACGAGGATTGCGCGAAAGCCAAGGATAGCGACGAAACAGGTCAGGGTTCCACGTGGGAAAAAGGACGGGGCATTCCCCACGACAGGAACGTTTCTCACAGGTGAAATAATTAGAGATGATTAGGCAAAATGACACCGTTTATTACGGTCGAGATCTTAGGTTACAAGCCACCGGCGTGAGCCGGCGGCAGTCAAAATATTTGCCGGCGCGTCGTCGATAATTGTCGGCGGTAGTTCGGCCGTTCGCGCGTAGATTATTTCTATTCGCGTCGAGCTCGGCAGTCACAGGACTTCGCGTGAATGGTACAAGCCCAGAAGGGCACGAAATCTGCCGAGCTCCGGTAGAATACGCGATGTTATACGAATTGACTAGGCGAGGACGGAAAAGAACGCGAT
The DNA here is from genome assembly GCA_933228785.1 of Lasioglossum pauxillum. NCBI lineage: Eukaryota > Metazoa > Arthropoda > Insecta > Hymenoptera > Halictidae > Lasioglossum > Lasioglossum pauxillum. The sequence continues at coordinate 23,351,143 of OW121703.1, read as the reverse complement.
GAGAACGAAACGGGCGCGTCGCGTCGTCCCACCGTGGAACGTCTCGAGGATCTCCTATAAAATATCGAAAACGAAAGATCGTACGCCCCGCAACACGCAGCACTCGGGGACGCTACGATACATGGCCCGGCGTTCCTCTCGGGAGAGCTCTTGCCGGTCGCTGGACACGCCGAAAGCACGTGGCACACGACACGAGGTTATTATTCCCGTCAAATTACGCCCCGAGCCAACACGAGCATTCACAGGTTTTCTAAATATCGGAAACTGACCGGCACTTACTAATTCGTGGACTCCTCTCACGCAGCAATGGAGTCGCACGATACTGTTTTTCGAATACGCGAATGCAAATCGGTACTTGGTCTTTTCGACTCGTAGTCCTTCGGCCTAGTGACCTACTTCGTGTCAGCTCGGAACGCGGAAGCGAGGCATCCCCTCTACTTCCTCATTCATCTTCGCTGTGGCGACACTCGGGCCTATCGTGTGGCTCCTCGCTGCCGGGCCGAATCTAAAGGATTCGTACCCGGGTCTTCGAAAATTGTTTGCTTTCTCGAGGCTGCGTCCGATAACGCTGCGAGTGCGGCAAGGGTGGACGCGAGCCATTCCGGGTGGGCTCTCATGGCCCTGCCCGGGCGAGAATCGACAAGGTTGGGCCGTTGGTCGTCCCTTCAACGTAATAGCCTCGTCGATGTCTCCGGGTTGACGGATCCGGGCTCGCTCCAATCCCCGTTGTCTTCCCCGTGCTCGCCGACTGGCGATAGGTTCTCCGGGTGACTCTTCTTGAGATTCCTCGCCAATTAGCAGCGGAAGATGGGCCTCGAATTCTCCTAAGGAGCGTAGTCGGACCTGTAACCTCGTGTCGCGCCCAGCGGCGCGACATTTAAACGCAATAATTCTTTCCCGCTGGAACCTGTACGTGTCCAGGGAGATCGATCGCAACGCCCGTTTCGATTCCGATGTTCTAAAAAGTGACCCGGTCTCTGGTGGAAGGTTCGGAAAGACGTCGGCAAAACCTGCCACGTCACAAGGGCAGCACCGCCGGTGAGGGTAGGTCACACTAATGTGGCAGATGTCGGAAAAGTAAACTTTTATTGTACCAAATATACAGCACTTGTCCTTTTTACTGACAATTCGAAATACCGATTTTTGAATGCAGAATTTTATTTTGTGTACATGCAAAGAGAGAAAACGGGAGAAACAGCATCCGCCACATCAGTGCGACCGTGCTGCCCTCTTAAACAAAGGCAGATTCAGGGTCCAGCCGCCAGCATTCTCGCTTCGTTCTGCCCATACCCAAAACCCTGGTCCAACGGACGGCAGAACAAGTTACAACTCACTTGCCAGCATTTGACGCTTGCCAGCATTTGACCCAAATGCTAAATGTCTGCTATGACATCGGGTATTTTCCCAATGAATGAAAGATAGGTAGGCTGGTTCTGATGCCAAAAATCCAGGCACTGATGGATCCATGGGATGGAGGCCGTTATGTATTCTTTCGAACCTTGCCAAGGAGTTCGAGCACTGCCTCAAGAAACGCCAGCTGGCCTTGGTGAAGTTCGAAAGCAACCAATTCGGATTTTACCAAGGCACAAGCACAGTTCATGCAATCAATGAGGTCATCAAGAGGTGGGACCGCAGCAAGAAGAAGGGCCATTGCGCATGATACTGCTGGATGTGCGTAATGCGTTCAACGTGCTCAAATGGAAAAACATACTTCGGGCACTGGCGAAAAGAAAAATAACCACCAAGCTATTCAAGGTTTCAAACTCTTACATGGACGATAGATATGTGGCAGTTGCTGACAAAAACATAAGGGTCTATGCCGGTGTTTCACAGGGGTCGGTGCTAGGCCCTCTTCTTTGGAATATGCCCAGGTGTCGCGCTGTTCGGCTTCGCTGACGATGTCGCGGTAGTAGTATCTGCTCCCGACACGGTTAAGCTGTCGAACAAGGCGAATGAAGCTTTAAAAATCATCAAGAAATGGTTCGACATCAACGACCTGCAGCTCGCGAGTGAAAAGACCGAGATGGTACTACTTACGGGACGCAAAAAATCTACCGGCCTTAGGATTAGCCTTGATAATCATGAACTTCAACCACTTACATCTGCCAAATACCTTTTTTTTTATCATGTGGAAATGCCTTACGCGACCGCGCCCTCCCTCCAATCACCGCCATCCCATCGGCAGGGGGGCTCCACACGTCGCGGGGAGACGTCCCCCGCGCCGCTACCTGCACCACACCCGCCCCCTTCTCCTCCCAGGAGAGGAGGGCGATCTGCCAAATACCTGGGCATGATATTGGAGGGAAACCAAACGTTCGGCAAACATATTGAGTACGCGACGAAAAAAGCAACTAGAGTCGCTGGCGCTCTGACCAGGTTAATGCCAAATGTCGGTGGAGGCTCATACCATACTAGAACATTATACTATACAGTAGTGGAGTCGGTGCTACTATACTCATCGCCGGTATGTACTATAGCCATCAAAAACCGATGCAATATTCAAAAGATCAACGGAATACAGAGGATTGCACTGGCCAGGGTATGCAGGGCATACAGGACTGTCTCTCTAGATGCCATGTGTGTCTTAGCAGGATTCCTTCCCTGGACTCTTCTAATAGCCGAGAGAATAAGAATATTCAACGAATCCCTGAAAATGTCTAGATCTAGAAAAACTAGAGAAAGGCATAAGACGATCGACATTTGGCAAGAAAGATGGATAAACGCTCAGCACGGTCGAAACACTCACCGCTTGATACATAATGTAAGGGAGTGGATAGAGTGGGGCCCATCGATATTGGACTTCCGGATTATACAATTTCTCACGGGACATGGTTGCTTTGGCGACTACCTGTACAGGATAAAGAAAGCGAATAACGACAGCTGCATTGCCTGTGAAGCCGAGCGAGATAGTGTGGAGCATACCTTGGTTGCTTGCCCCAGATGGGAGACTCGAAGAAAGACCCTAACCGACAGGATAGGTGCATTTGGACCGACTTAGCTTGTGAATCTCCTGAGGGACAAGAGCAAGAGGAATGACGTTGTCGACTTCGTCAACGACATAATGAAGGACAAAGAAACCATCGAAAGGGAGAAACAAAAAATTGAGAGGAAAGAGGAACTAGACCGGCTGAACAGAAATAAAAGAAAACGGAACAAAAGAAAGCGGCAAAAGCGGAAAAAAAAGAAAATAATAATAATCTTATAGAGACAAATATATATATATAGGTGAATAAGTTACCTACAATTGCGCACCACGTTTCAATGTCTAACCTCAACAATTTATTTATATCTTGTACTTATACAGGGTGTCCCAAAACTCCTTCAAGTCCGGGAAATGGTAGGTTCCTTAGGTCATTTGAAGCAACATTTTCCTTTGCACCAATGTCAGCCGCGGCTTTGTTTAGGAGTTATTAACGAAAAACACTGACCAATCAGAGCGCGACTTCGACGCGCGATGGTACGAACAGCTCGGCGCGCCGGGAGACGAGCGTGGTGTAACGCCACGATGCCGCAACGAACAAGAGTTTCTCGAGATTAAGTGAATCCTCCCCGATTTGGCTGAGCTTTGGATATGTTGTCAAGACCAGAATTCTGAACAACATTTCTCTTTGGACTATTTGGCGGTCGGCTTTAGTTTACGAGATGATCGTAAAAAAAGAGAAGAAGCAGAAACTGATTGTATTAAAAACTCACTTATTCAGCCGTAAATCCATTTGCTGCTTCGAAATGTGTGTCACTGGGTCACTCGGTGACGAACTGCACAGATGTCTTCAGGTATACGGCAGCACCGAAAGGTAAGGGACATACGGCCAGGTCGACGAACTGCACAGCCGGTGGTAGATAGTAATAAGGCCTAAGGGATGCGCGGTCAAGTCGATGATCCAGAATTTCACTTTCGAATCGTTAAATAATTCGTATGTTTATTTCACACAGATGCCTTGAAATTTTTCCACACTCACAATCACTGTTCACATTTGTCTACACACATAGTTATGTACTAATAATAATTGCCATATCCGCAGTCTAGTGATTAGTTTAAATATCACTATCAAAAACACAACTAATAACAACCGTTAGCTTTGAATTGACAAATCTTTGGAGATGTTCTCTCTACGGCGGCTCGAACGACACTGATTTTCTGCAAGATTTTTCTACAGAACTTAGGAAGTGCATTTAGCGTGTCGAAATTCGAAATGCACGCTGTAGCACGTTTACGAAAACGACGGGACGGTCAGACGAAAAGCAGGATGCGAGAAGGACCGCTGTAAGATTTATGGCAAACACATGTTTAGTTGTTCCTGCAGATTGATACGCAGAGTCGATGGGTAACCGTTCGAAAACGTCGGCTGTCCTTCTTTTAGAAAGTTTCTTACGGAAGGTTAGGACAATAGGGATGCTACGCTGACCTGACATTTTTACCCCTTGCTGGGTAAAAGGACCGATGACGTTTTCGCACGGTTACTCATCGACTCTACGTACCAATCTGCAGGAAAAACTAAACATGTGTTTGCCATAAATCTCACAGCGATCCTTCTCGCATCATGTTTTTCGTCTGACCGTCCCGTCGTTTTCGTAAACGTGCTACAGCATGCATTTCGAATTTCGACACGCTAAATGCCCTTCCTAAGTTCTGTAGAAAAATCTTGCAGAAAATCAGTGTCGTTCGAGCCGCCGTAGAGAGAACATCTCCAAAGATTTATCAATTCAAATATTTAAACTAATCACTAGACTGCGGATATGGCAATTATTATTAGTACATAACTATGTGTGTAGACAAATGTGAACAGTGATTGTGAGTGTGGAAAAATTTCAAGGCATCTGTGTGAAATAAACATACGAATTATTTAACGATTCGAAAGTGAAATTCTGGATCATCGACTTGACCGCGCATCCCTTAGGCCTTATTACTATCTACCACCGGCTGTGCAGTTCGTCGACCTGGCCGTATGTCCCTTACCTTTCGGTGCTGCCGTATACCTGAAGACATCTGTGCAGTTCGTCACCGAGTGACCCAGTGACACACATTTCGAAGCAGCAAATGGATTTACGGCTGAATAAGTGAGTTTTTAATACAATCAGTTTCTGCTTCTTCTCTTTTTTACGATCATCTCGTAAACTAAAGCCGTCCGCCAAATAGTCCAAACAGAAATGTTGTTCAGAATCCTGGTCTTGACAACATATCCAAAGCTCATCGAAATCGGGTAGAAGATAGTACATCGATCGATTTACAATTACAAGTTTTTACACTTATCTCGTAAACTAAAGCCGGCCGACAAAAACTGTAAAGGGTAATGTTGTTCAGAATCATGGTCTTGACAACATATCCAAAGCTCAGCCAAATCGGGGAGGATTCACTTAATCTCGAGAAACTCTTGTTCGTTGCGGCATCGTGGCGTTATACCACGCTCGTCTCCCGGCGCGCCGAGCTGTTTGTACCATCGCGCGTCGAAGTCACGCTCTGATTGGTCAGTGTTTTTCGTTAATAACTCCTAAACAAAGCCGCGGCTGACATTGGTGCAAAGGAAAATGTTGCTTCAAATGACCTAAGGAACCTACCATTTCCCGGACTTGAAGGAGTTTTGGGACACCCTGTATATTGTATATATTGGCCCTAATTGTATATATATTGTACAAACCCTCGTTAAAGACAACTTTACTTCTTACAAGGAGACGGCGCGGTCGATGGGTCACCGATTTTCCTGAAACTTGCAGTATTTGAAGATGTCGTCTCCATATGTAATTTCGCAAAGCTATAGCGCGCAATACTCAAGATTTTCCGAGAAAATTGCATTTGAAAATCGCTTTACTCGGTTATAAAGAGTTTGCGTTAATGAGTCAACATGAAGATGAGTGGTGGAGGGCGTAGAGAGGAATACTAGTAATCTGTAGGTTGCTGGTTCAAATCCCCCGTTATCGTTTTATTTTTTTTTCTTGAAATTGATATCTACCTCAATTTTAATAAACCTAAAATCTATTATTTAAAAGTTATTTTTATTTTTCAAGTAGAAAATGCATGTTTCTTTTATTTGTGGGAAATGGGGAAATAAAATAAATCAAACATAAAAAAATAATACGAAATGTTACTTTATAATACAACTTACTGTATTATTGCACATGCTAGTATGTGTGTGTGACACGAGCCAGGGTGATATTTATCGTAAAAACATGGAAAACAATAATTTTTACGGATTTTAACACACACTATAAACGCAGCGTTCGTACAAGTGCACGTTTTTTTGAGGACTTCTATCGGAAAACATACTTCGTTCGCATTCATAAATATTTCTCTAGTATCATAGAGTTTGGACGCAAATCATGCATACTGTAACATAGTTATAATAATAATAATATAATAATCATAGTATATTATTATAATTTAATTATTATTTTCCATGTTTTTACGATAAATATCACCCTGGCTCGTTGCACCCACACATACTAGCATGTAATTAATAAAAAGCATGTGCAATAATACAGTAAGTTGTATTATAAAGTAACAATTTCGTATTATTTTTATGTTCGATTTATTTTATTTCCCCATTTCCGACAAATAAAAAACATGTATTTTCTACTTAAAAAATAAAAATAATTTTTAAATAATAGATTTTACGTTTATTAAAATTGAGGCAGATATCAATTTCAAGAAAAAAAATATGACAATAGCGTCGGGATTCGAACCAGCAACCTACAGCTTACTAGTATTCCTCTCTACGCCCTCGACCACTCCTCGTCATGTTGACTCATTAACGCAAACTCTTTATAACCGAGTAAAGCAATTTTCAAATGCAATTTTCTCGGAAAATCTTGAGTATTGCGCGCTATAGCTTTGCGAAATTACATATGGAGACGACATCTTCAAATATTGCAAGTTTCAGGAAAATCGGTGACCCATCGACCGCGCCGTCTCCTTGTTAGACTAAGAAGTAAATTATCCTCGCGTGTAGTAAGGTGAAGTGCCCTATGCCTGGACAGCATGTTTTTCTATTTTAAATTTTATCACTTTAAATAAACAAAAACAATTTCTTAAGAGTTTTAACATACAGTTCAGAGTTTGTAAAGTAATTTAAAATTAAAAAATCATTGTTTAGGTTAATATCTTAATTGTATTAACAAGAATAATTCAAACCTATAGTTGGACATATTAAATCCAATCTAAGCTGGTACCTGGACAGAAGTAAAGCTTATATCGGGACAAATTCAATTTACGAGTTGATCGAGCGAACATAACCTAAAACGTTGGTTGGTAGCGCTGTTGCGTATGACGAACACGGACCTAAGGACTGAGCGTAAAGTAGATTTATGGGTGAGAAGGGTTGACCCCAAAGACGGAAGGGGAATCAACTTGTCGGCCATTTTGGATGGCAGCACTGTGGTGCGCTCTATAGGCGACTTTAAATACTAGTGTAGCGTCTGTCCTCGTCTGTGCTACATCTCTAACATGGAACAGAACCTACATCACCTTTAGCAGGAAACAGAACCCACTTTACTGTTATTAAATCGGTGGCATGGATCAAAAATACTATTAAATAATAGTATTCCTTGAGAATGCCTCCGATCGAGCTACGAATCAACGACGATTCATCAAGTGTACAGACTACGACACTGACATTATGTACGTGTTGGTACGTGTTACAGTTACAGACGCTACACTAGTATTTAAAATAAGTTTGAATTTTAACGATCGTAAATTGTTGTTTATGCACAAATGATTTCGGCGCTACCGGTTCGATCAAATATATTCGTGCATAAACAACAATTTACGATCGTTAAAATTCAAACTTATTATCATGGATGGCGAAACTCTTACAAACAACCATAGTTTTTACGCGTCAATGTCAGAGAGGTATGGTATGGAAGTCGTTGAGAGTTTGAAAAACTGGTCCAAAACAAACATCGCAATAACCAAGATAAGTAACAGAAGATTATTTCTTTTAACATGGAGAAAATGTAATTTGATTCCAAATTTTATTCGTAATAACGTTATTAATAGATGTAATATCATCACCACTTCCTTTTCCACTCAAAACAAATTATTCAATCTGTTAAATAGAACCATGAAGAAATTATTAAACATTGCAATTAAGGATTCACATTGCTTATTATTGGAATCATTTAACAGATTACATGAACTTGATGAAGAACTTCGTTTCTTGATTCCTCAGAATGTATTGAGTAATTTTTATGAAAGAGAAAACATAAAACATTCACAAACATTCAAGAAATATAAAAAACGTTGTTTAAAAAAGATTGAAGATTTGAGGGACATTGAATATAGAAATATCTTTGATCGAACCGGTAGCGCCGAAATCATTTGTGCATAAACTAGTATTTAACGTCGCCTATAGAGCGCACCACAGTGCTACCATCCAAGATGGCCGACAAGTTGATTCCCCATCCGTCTTTGGAGTCACCCCCCCCCTGGGAAATGCACAGTCCATAGGTCCATGATGACGAATAGAAGATGCTTTGCGTAATATGTAGTATTCTTATCATAGATTATAGTATTGTATTATTTAACCAAATATATATTTATTTTCATTTACTGTTTTAATAAAACTTGTCATAATACAACTTTTAAGGTTAGGTAGTAATACTGATAGATTTAAGATGTAAACACAAAGTATTATTAACGTCACAACCAGGATACATTTTCTACATACGTTATTCAAGCTAATAGAAGACTAATTATACGTACATGTAGTTAAATAATTTGCAAACAATGCGTTGATTTTATTCACAAACACGTGTCCGGCTTCAGGCGTAAGCACATTGCGTATAAGCTTAGAGTGGGACAGCTACTGTCATCGCGTCCCAGTATGGAGTACTTATATTTGAAAACAGTCCTAATCTTGGACATCTAATATTTGGATTAATAATTATTATTTACGTTAAGTGTGATTGCCAATTTATTTTAAAATATCAATATTATTATGCGTGATAATTATTTTTTTTCTGAGGGCTTAAATTATATCTTTTTTTCTAACAAAAGTTCGAACTATAAATGCACATGATTCGCATGTAAATAGACTATTTTGTATACTGTTTTCAGATGAACTTTGAATTCATTTTTAAATTTCAATTGATGTCTTAATGAAATAATATTCACACCTACTTGTAGCTAAGGCCTCAGAATATATAATATAATTATTTAATCTCTTAATTACTGATTTTACTATGAAAATTCAATTGTCCAGATTTAGGTATCACTTTTGGACTGTCCAGACTTAGGGCACTTCACCTTAACGCCGGACAGGCGGGTCCTCGCGGAGGTGATTGAAACGCCATGCAATATTGGCGGTGAGGGTTTAGTGGTGTATGGGCAGGGGTGTAACGGGTCTTGTTCCCGGTATCGGTCTCTTTGCGTCGGAGTCCCTCTGTTGCTGATTAGCTCGCCGCGGCCAGGATTCGTATGCGGCAGAGAGAATGATCGGCTTCTGGAAGGACGGGGTGTATTGGAAAATAAATCAAGACACGTGGAATTTTAGGTTAACATGCGCTCACTGCGAACGAGTTTTATATTATCGTGGTCGCGAGAATTCGGGACGCGGGGTACGTCTACGGAGTTCCATGGTGACCAGGATTCAGCTGGTGACACACTGTGGCTGTGTAAGAGTGTCGTGTATGAAAAGTGAACAGGATTCAGCTGGTGACACACCGTGACTGCGGAAGAGAGTGGCGACACGCCGTGCTCTCAGGAGTCAGGATTCAGCTGGTGACACACCGTGGCTGCGGAAGAGAGTAGCGACACGCCGTGCTCTCAGGTCAGGAATCAACTGGTGACACACCGTGGCTGCGGAGGAGAGTGGCGGCACGCCGTGCTCTCAGGATTCAGGAGTCAGCTGGTGACACACCATGGCTGCGGAGGAGAGTGGCGGCATGCCGTGCTCTCAGGACAGGATTCGTATGCGGCTACTTACTCTGGTAACGAAGTCAGGAGTCATCCTTACCCGTTAGTAGCTTTGCATTGAATGCAGTCTCGAGCTCTGGCCGTGACGGCTTTTATAGCTCTCAATTAGTGGTGGGGGTGGTGGCGCGATGCGGTGATTCGCGGATTGTTTCTAGGCGCGGGGGAGTGGCGCGGCGCGGGCCGTCTCGGCGCCGCGACGGGGATACGGCGGTTCGTTCCGGGAAATGATCGCCGGTTGATCTCGGTTTGATCCGGTTTGCGTTAGTAACAGGCCTGTACGGTACAGGTCTGTTACACCCCCCTCTTTCTCCGGGGTGGCGAAAAAATGGCAGCGCGGCTTTTTATTAAAAAAAAGAAATGTATATAATTACAAATGTCCTCCTTTGACAACTCTTCTGGTATTTACATGTGCTTATGTGCTCACTTACATACTAATGCTTAATCCTAACGGCACCCACTTACAGGCTAGACTTACCAGAAAAACAAACACTTACGGGCTAGGAACACACAGACTTACAGGCTAGAAAACACACACTTACAACCTATTGTACACGCACTTACCAATATAATAATTTAAAAAAAAAAACGTACGCATGCCTCTACGGAAAAACGGACTTATAATCTACTAAACATACGCTTATAACTAATAAAAACACACACTTACAAATTAAGTATATACACATTTACAAACTAAAAAAACAATACACAGTTACAAACTATCTAGGTGATCGCACTAGGTTTCTTTCTCTGATTCGCCCTTTCTATTCGCTGTACCCGGTGTAGGAGTTCATCCAGGTCAGTGATGTTGTCCGGGTTGATCAGTGTTGCATATTCTGGCAGCATGTTTTCGTACACGGTTTCCACGCATTCTGACGTGGGGATCCCGGCACGACGCATTAGAGTTAGCAGAGCATTGACGAAGATGTGAAACGGTTCGCCCGGTCGTTGCGCTTGTTCGCGTGCTTCTCTTTCTCGTTGTAGTCTGGTCCGGTTCGCTGCGAAGAAAGCAATGAATTTTTCTGTAAATTGGAGCCATGAGGAAATCTGGTGACTGGAGTTTCGGAACCATAATTGCGCTTCCCCACGCAATAATTCGGGAATCCCTCGCAGCAAATTCGCATCCGAAAGGTGATATGCTTCCTGAAGTTCAGAGATTCGCTCCAAAAATGAAAATGGATCTTTTCCATCTGTTGTACAACCCCATTTACTTATCCGGTCGATGTTCTTGCTTGGGTCAGGCGGAGCCGGGGTGCTTATCACCGTGATGGGGTTGATGGCAGGTGAATCGGGCGATGTACTGGGTCCGGCGGTCGGGTTAGCTGGATTTTCCGCCATCTTCTTCGGGTCGGTGTCTTGTTGTTTGATGTACTCTGTCCAACGCTGTCGAAGTTCCTCGAAGGTTCCAGTCGTTGGTAGATTCTACCGGCGAAGTTCCGCGATGATCCTAACCTTAGAAAGACGTAAACCGCCTTGTGGCATTCCCTGGGGTGTTTGAAACTTCTTTCGTTCAAACGGTTAGTACCGTGGCGCGCCAAGAGATAGCGCTCACGATATTGCTTGCGCGTCCGTTTCGATGTTTTCTGGCTCGGCGTTGCCGCGGTTCGGAGCCGCAAGGTGGCGTATTTCAATCGTCCGCGCGTTGCCGCGATTGTTCGTTAACCTCAAAAAAAAAATTCCACGTGCTACGGTCTCGATATAATTGATACGCTAACTGGTCCCTGTTCGGGCGCCATGTAACGGGTCTTGTTCCCGGTATCGGTCTCTTTGCGTCGGAATCCCTCTGTTGCTGATTAGCTCGCCGCGGCCAGGATTCGTATGCGGCAGAGAGAATGATCGGCTTCTGGAAGGACGGGGTTTATTGGAAAATAAATCAAGACACGTGGAATTTTAGATTAACATGCGCTCGCTGCCAACGAGTTTTATATTATCGCGGTCGCGAGAGTTCGGGACGGGGCACAGTGGTCCCAAAGCCCGAAAACGCGGACAAAACCTAAAAAATGAACTTTCAGCTAGGTAAGTTTTAATTATGGGGTTGGCTACTCTAAGAGTATATCTATTTGGAGCTAAACGGTAAAAAGGTCCCATTTTTATACCTGACCAACAGTCGCAATCCGAACTTCGGTTTCATTAGTCAGTGCCTTCATACTCTTCCAAGTCTCAGTGCGAGTTTTAACTGTACAGTGCGTAAATTGTATTGGAACGTATCGATTTTAATTGTGCATTATGAATGTTGTTTGTAGAGGTAAGTTGCATAGTTTTTAGTGCCAAATGTTTATTATTAACTGATACCTATGTATGCAAAAGTAAGGGTAAAAGTGAAGGCATAAATTTTAAAGATTAATGTAAAAGTTGAGTTTCCTTCACCCTCCATCGCTAAAACTTGTTCGAGATTCTAGTTTATACTATTATCTTGCAATCTAAAAAAAATTAGCTGCCCCTCTCTGCCCCTGTGGTCGTATCACTGTTTTTTATAATGCAGAGTAGGTATTTTGTGAGCATTCGTTGCATTTCTTCTCGAACTGAGAGATATACACTAAGTTTTTCTGAACAATTTAAATAGTTTTGAAGGATTATGCTTAGAACGTATGGAGGATACAGATTGCCAGTTTTTTTTATAAACAATAATACAATATATCTGAAATTTTTTTATATTTTTTAAGTTCAGATTCGTGATCAGCGACCTCAAAAATGCCTTAATATCAATTTTCAAGCAGATTAAATAATTTTTTAATGTATATGTCCGCCATATTGGATCCGCCATTTTGTTTTTTTTAAATTTTAAGTTCAGATTCGTAATCAGCGACCCCACAAACGCCTTAATACCAATATTGAAGCAGATCCAATAATTTTTTAATGTATATGTCCGCCATATTGGATCTGCCATTTTGTTTTTTTAAATTTTAAGTTCAGATTCGTAATCAACGACCCCAAAAACGCCTTAATACCAATTTTGAAGCAAATCCAATAATTTTTTAATACGATTTGAGGTTTTGTTCGCGTTTTCGGGATTTGGGACCACTGTGCGGGGGGATGTCTACGGAGTTCGATAGTGACCAGGATTCAACTGGTGACACACCGTGGCTGTGTAAGAGTGTCGTGTATGAAAAGTGAACAGGATTCAGCTGGTGACACACCGTGGCTGCGGAAGAGAGTAGCGACACGCCGTGCTCTCAGGTCAGGAATCAGCTGGTGACACACCGTGGCTGCGGAGGAGAGTGGCGGCACGCCGTGCTCTCAGGATTCAGGAGTCAGCTGATGACACACCATGGCTGCGGAGGAGAGTGGCAGCACGCCGTGCTCTCAGGATTCAGGAGTCAGCTGGTGACACACCATGGCTGCGGAGGAGAGTGGCGGCACGCCGTGCTCTCAGGATTCAGGAGTCAGCTGGTGACTCACCATGGCTGCGGAGGAGAGTGGCGGCACGCCGTGCGCTCAGGATTCAGGAGTCAGCTAGTGACACACCATGGCTGCGGAGGAGAGTGGCGGCACGCCGTGCTCTCAGGACAGGATTCGTATGCGGCTACTTACTCTGGTAACGAAGTCAGGAGTCATCCTTACCCGTTAGTAGCTTTGCATTGAATGCCGTCTCGAGCTCTGGCCGTGACGCGGGCCTGCACGGTACAGGTCTGTTACAGGGGTATATATATATAAACTAGAGGGCTATTGTTGCTCGCTCGCTTCGCTCGCTCGCTCGCAGAGTTGTTTTTGCTCGCTCGCTTCGCGAGCTCGCGGGTAGGACTGCTCTTGCGAGAGGGTTAGTGATACGCATGGCTAGTAGGGCTTACAGGTATTAATGTTTTATATTTGGTGTGTGACTCTTGAAGAGTCACACAAAGAACTTCCCGATTCGTTAGTTGCAGTATATTATTTATTATCGCAATTTTTTTTAGTGTACATTTTAAGAAGATTATACGTTTTCAGGGAAATTCAATGGTTTTCTACATATCAAAATGTTTGCTATATGGCGTCGCATTAAACCAATATCGTATGCTCGTTGCTCGCTTGGTTCCTTGTTATAGCAGAGTAATGTTGCAAAATAAATTGCAAATGCTCCACAATCAAACGCATTGTTTTGATATTGTACTCTGTGAAATATATATTTCTTTCTATATTTATAAAGGGCATTCAAATAATCTATTACATCATGGTTCAAATGATTAGCATTAAAACTATCATAAATGTGTACATTGCCGTTACCATCAGATCTTGCGCAAATCCAATGTCCTACTACCTTTTCTCCAATTTCACCAGTGTATATTATCTGAATATTCGTCTCATGTTCTGGGATCTCTTGTAAATTACTCAAAAAAGCTCGAACGTAACCAGTATCTTGAGCAAAGTTGTATATTCCACGCTCGTTTAGATTTCTGTTCATAATTTCGTAAAATAAATTAATATGTTTATCTTGTAAATAACAATCAGGTTTTATGACTTCTTCACATTCGGCTGTTTCTAAAGCATAGTTATAACCATCATTGAGGAAACATTCTGCAGGCACTGCATATTTATGATTATTTTGGTCGATATGCTGGTCCGAGATCATTATACATTCATCAAAATTTGTAAAATTTTCAGGATTCATTTTTTTTTTATTTGTGATTGTTACATCTGTTTTCTCTACATTCTCTTCTTTTTTATATTTGACAACCTTCTTATCGAGGATTGCATAAATGGGCTTATGATAGCTGAAATATGTTTCATAAACACCGCAATCTATATCATCAACATTTGAGAAAATGATATCTATTTGCGTAATCAAATTGGTCGTTATACTATTGGATGGTAATTTAGTTTTTAAATTGTACTTGTTCAAAAGGTTAATCAAATAATTATTATCATTATCCTGGCAATTTAATATATTGTAATTGAAATCACCTATCAAAACCTTTTCACTTTCAATTGTAATTTTATTCATTATTCGTTGTACAACGCTACCAAACATAGAATTAGTAGCTTTTGGTGATTTATAACCACTTATTATATAATAATTTCTGATTTTAAAAGTAAACAGTTCTACATGCGCATTTGAACTAAATTCCTGTTCAACAAATAATTTTTCTATTGCTAATTCTGTTTTTCCATAACAAATTAATCCGCGGCTGTTGTTGTCAATGTCGGATCGAAATAATATATTATAATTTAAAATATTCAACTCATCATCGGTTTTCGTTAATGTTTCACTAAAAATTAATATATCGCTTCGATGAAACCATGAATCTTTATTTATATGAATTAATTTACTTGTCAAAGTACCAATATTTTGATATATAACTATTAATCCGTTTTCATTGACCAAATTATTGAATGATAATTTTAATTGTGTAGTTTTTCGCAAACGATACAATTCATCGTTAGCCGGGTTTGCAGTATTCATCTTTGTTTTTTTCGATACTGTTAATTTAAATTGTCCCAAAATATATAAACCGCTCAATTTTGAAACTCTGCTCAGTGCTACATACAACATTTGTAAAGTTCGCCTTTCTGATTTTTTAAAATCCAAACATACTTTCTCGTATGTTTGTCCCTGACTTTTATGAATCGTAATCGCTTCAGCAGGAACCACTGGAAATTGACTACGTGTGATTTGATATTTTTCCTCACTCGACATATTTACTTGATTCGATATTTTTATTATTGGTGTTAAATTTTGATCAATATTTACATTTTTCATATAATTACGATAACGAGTTCTTACTTTCACTCCTACTCTGGGCAATTGAAAATCTAACCACAATATAGACGGAATTTTAGTATTTTCTTGAAAAGTAATAAATTTTAATATTCCGCATGCTCCATTAACCAATCCGTCTTCAACGTCAAGGTTATTAATTATCATATATTTTATATTAATTTTCAATTTAATCTCAGTTAATAATTCGTTTTGAACTGATTGTGTTTTTAAAGATTGTAATATAAATTTTTTTGTACTTTCATCGATATTCTTCGAAAATGTATTCTCGGTAGTAGAGATGATTAACTCACTCTTGCATTGGGATATTTTTCGATTATTGTAAGCGGTAACATTAGCATTAGTTGCATACAATCTTATTGCTATATCTGGAACATCATTTTGATTTTTAATTTCTCTCGATTTAATTAATTTTATGCCATCTTCAGACATTTCTCCAAGAGCTAAATTATTTAGAGCATTTATAAACGCCAAATCATCTTTTTGTCGCATAACTTCCGTCAATTCATAAAATTCAAATTCGTTCCATAGTGGATTAATATCAATAAAGGGAGCCATTTCGTTTCGTCTCGAGACTTGATAAACAGGTTTATCTCGTACAGGTGGTAATTGATTTAAATCCCCAACTGCTAATACAGAAAGACCACCAAATGATTCATTTATACCATTTATTTGCCTTAAACGTGTATCAATGTAGCCTAGTATTGTACAACTTACCATCGATATTTCATCAATTATGAGTAATTGTACTTTTGATAATTTTTCACGAATATTGTTGGCTAAGTCGCTTGACAATTGTGGTAAATTAACTCCAAATTGGTTAATTGGTAAAGCGAAAGCAGAATGAATTGTTACTCCATTAATTAAAAATGCAGCCTTGCCGGAAGGAGCACATAATAATACTATTATTTTATCCATATCTCCGCCGGGCAATTTATCAAAATAATTAGTTATTAATTGATATAGTGTTTTAATCACTCTACTTTTTCCAACACCAGCTGAACCACTTAAAAAAATTTTAAATGGAACTTTATGCAATTTAAAACAATTCAATGTATGCATTACAAATTCTTTTTGTTTACAATTTAATTCTTTTACCATATCATGAAGTTCATTTTCGTTTACTCTTGCCGGACATGTGTATCTACTTTTATGAGATCCTTTTTTTATATTTTTTTCTTTAGCATTGTCTTGTTCACCACCTTGTTTGAATATATCAATATGTTGAGTACACGAATTTTCCTTAGCAACATATTGTTCTTCTTTCTGGTTCTCTATTTCACGATTATCATTTTCCACTTGTTCCAAAGCATCATCCATAGCTTTATCACTAATTATTGAAAATTTGTCTTGATTTGTTTCAATAACATTTATATTATTTTTATAAACCATTTCATGATCAATATTTTCAACTTCACTTGGTTCATCAAGCCAAGGCATGAATAACATTATTCTCTCTCTATAATAATTTGATGGATCTTGCTTCAATTTATATCGTCTGTATCTAATAATAGCTGTTTGCTGCCGAAATCTGAAATCATTCATGTGATGACTCGGGTAGTAAGGAATCAAACTGTTTCACTTGTATACACTTTATTGTCACTCTCTTACACCGGCTCCGTCACTTACTCGACAACAACTAACTTCTTATGTGTCCTTACGCCCCACCCGGGCCGTCTCCCATCTGTCCGCTAGTCCCCTCTGCTACCGGTCTCCACAATTTACTTCATCATTTTCGTCATTATTGTCAGCATCACGTTCCTCTTGTTTCTTTTTCGTGATCTTTCGGTAATTCGCTGCAAAATCAGCGAGGCACATATCATGTAAATCAATATCTCTTCTACTATAATTATGAAATACATCATCCATATAAATTTCGGTGGAGTCTTCATTTAATTTTTTTAAAGCATTCTCAGATTTTAACATTAAAACACGTTCTGATATCGGATTGGTATTAATGTATACTGTCTTTCTACTTTGCTTTGATAAAGGTAATGATAAAACATGATAGGCTGCTTCTTGTGCAGACATTAAATGACTATTTAAGAAAACATTGGTAATATTTCGAAATTTTTCTCTAACAGCCTTATTGTTATTATCACAGTCAATAGCAGCTTCCCTTAATAATTTTGATAAACCTCCTTCAATTTTACTAATGTAATTAGTTACATAACTCACCGCCGAATATTCGTCAAGTACAAACTGTAAATCCATATTCGATTCGAATAATTGTAAAATATCTGCATTATAACCATTAATATTTACTTCAAGGCTGGATCGTTTTAAGAATACCCGTTTTTGTTTTGAACTACTTCGAATAGCTAATAGGTATTCTTCATCAGTCATATTCAGTTTCTCTAGAATTTCATCATAGCTCATAACTATTTTTTTCTTATAAAATTCATTCATTAATTCATCAATAAGTTTATAGGATTTAGGTGCTATTTCATTTTTTTTATTTAATGGTTCCAGAATCATCGTTCTTCTCATTACTGGATAAGGGATATGAAATCGACACCGCTTATTTTTTTGTCCTTTGTAACAACTATGATTATGTTTGTGCATTTGAAATTTAATGTATGGATTATTTTCGTCATATCTACATGTGATAAATCGGTCAATTAAATTAATCAATTCTTTGTTATCAACATGATCGTGTCTATCTTTAACACTATTGTACATAGGTGCTCCTTTCAACCACAGAAAAATATGTTCATGTGGACTTCCACGTTGCTGAATTTCCACTCGTTCATAACTATCCACAACCTCATATTCTCCGAAAATACTTTGTTTTTGTCTTAATAACCACATAAGCTTATGTGCTTTATGATCGAAATATCGAGCGCATGTAGCGGGATCATTTCTAATTAGATCAGTTTTGGTATTGTAATCCAAATTGAATGCGTCTTGTACAGATAACGTTTTACCACCATCGCGATATTTCATCAATGTCTGCAATAACTCAGGCCAGTAACTTTCTGCAGCCGACACTGTCATAAAGAAAGTGGGTTTACCCAATTGACGGATCATTGCTAGTAACTCTTTCTTTTTTTGTTCCCAATATGCTGGCGATGAACGAATATTTTTAAGTAACTTGAATCCGTCATCAAATTCAATCAAATTATTCATAAAATCCGGATTCAAAACATCTGAAGCACGTAAATTCTTATTCGTATTCATATTTATTCGTCTCAAACAGACATTTATACTAGATAAACACGATATCTCTAAACATTTTTTAGCCATAAATAAAAGCCTAGAAGGAATGCATGATCGTCGATCATACCGTCTAACTTCGGATCTTGTACGATCTGAATAGGATACTGATTTCGGCAAATTGAAAGAATATCCAGCAAATATTCTTGGGAAACACAATTCATCCAAATCATCCATTTTATGCCATGGTAATGGATATTTTCCCTGTCCTGGTGCAATAATATTCACAACGGAAGAATGCCCTTCTGCTACTGCAGCATTATTATCAACAAGTAATACTTCATCATTATTTATTTGATCTAAACAGATAGCATTTTTATTTTCCAATTCCATATTGTTAATCATTTCTTTCTCATCTACTTCATCGTTATTGTCAATTATGAAATTAATTTCTTCGCTACCATAACTTGCATAATTTTGAAAATACTTTTCATCTACTTTAATAGCATATTTCACATACAATGGTGTTTTCACTAAATGTTGTAATGCTTTACAAATTACTCCTGGTCTGACTGATTCGAACATATAATCACTTTTATGATCTTTATGACGTTTTAATTTCAGTTTAATTGTGTCCATTTCCGTAAATTTTCGAGGCAATACTTCTAACATATTATTCACATCGATTTGAATATTAACAACACTACCTTTGAGGCCTAATTGTGGATTTAAAGCATATGGTTTCAGTGCGCGAATTTGCATAAAATTCAAAATCGGTGATACCATTCTTTCCTCAAGATCAGTCAATTCTTTCACTGATGTTGGAACTGTGGGAAACTTGAGACCATTGCTTGTTGACAACTTATATACTTTGCCTCTATAAGCATAATTTTTACAAGTTCCACAAATAAAACCTGACGGAAAATTATTTATTTGAGATAATATTTCATCATTTGCTTTACCGATTCTCAATTCATTTAATTTTACAACGGCAAATTTAAAAAAAAGACCTTCACAACAGCAACATATGAACGAAGGCGTTTCCATACGACATTTGATAAATTGCCATTTCAATTTCGCAGTGGTATTATCATCTTTTTGATTCAATAAACAGTTATATAAATTATCTCGAAACTTTAATACATCAATGTCTCTCTTTTCTTGTTGACATATTGTTTTTTTTAATGATTCTTGATATTTATATCTCAAGCTTTGTCTTAATTTTCGTATTCTTTGAACATTATTAAGTCTTTCCTTACATTTGTATTTTTTATGTTTCCTCATTATTCTCATGTGGTTAATATTTTGTTGTAATTCATTTTTCTTATAAACAAGATTCCTCCGCAACATCTTATTTCGTGCAATATTTTCAGCAAGTTCTCGGGACTTATATGCATCATTATGCCGTAGTATTTTATTTCGTGCAATATTTTCGGCAAGTTCTCGGGACTTATATGCATCATTATGCCGTAGTATTTTATTTCGTGCAATATTTTCAGCAAGTTCTCGGGACTTATATGCATCATTATGCCGTAGTATTTTATTTCGTGCAATATTTTCGGCAAGTTCTCGGGACTTATATGCATCATTATGCCGTAGTATTTTATTTCGTGCAATATTTTCAGCAAGTTCTCGGGACTTATATGCATCATTATGCCGTAGTATTTTATTTCGTGCAATATTTTCGGCAAGTTCTCGGGACTTATATGCATCATTATGCCGTAGTATTTTATTTCTTGCAGAATTTTTGGCAAGTTCTCGGGACTTATATGCATCATTATGCCGTAGTATTTTATTTCTTGCAGAATTTTTGGCAAGTTCTCGGGACTTATATGCATCATTATGCCGTAGTATTTTATTTCTTGCAGAATTTTTGGCAAGTTCTCGGGACTTATATGCATCATTATGCCGTAGTATTTTATTTCTTGCAGAATTTTTGGCAAGTTCTTTTGCAATATAATTTATTCTTTGTCTCAATATCTTCATCCTACTTAGTTTTTCTATTTTCCAATTGTTTAAATTCTGGAATTTCTCGTTTACGTTTAATTTGATTTAAATTTGTTTCATTCTCTTTGTTACGATAATCGTCATTCAGTCGTTTCCGTTGTATTTGTTTGCGAGTAGGTTCAATGTATTTTTTCTTACAATCAGTATTATCACGATATCTTTTTATGTTTCGCATTCTATTTTTCTCATATTCATCATTTTTATATGTACTTTTAGACCGTAATTTTTGCATGGCCTGTCTTATTTGTGCATTCCGTTTTTCTTCTTTTTCGCTCTCATTAACAACATTATTATTAAGGGAGAGATAATCATATTTTCGTTTTTTATTGATGGCTTTTCGTGATTGACGTTTTACCTTCATTTTCGTATTGTCGGAAAGTTGTATATTATTTATTCAAAATTTGGTGTCGCCTCTGGCTGACAATTGAATTTTTTTATTAAAAAATGAGTGTCGCCCTTGGCTGACAAGACAATATTTTATTTAGTACTTTGTGTCGCCTACGGCTGACAATTGTATTTTATTCAAAAATGAGTGTCGCCCTTGGCTGACAAGATAATATTTTTTTTATATGTATTTATATATATATATATATATTTATATGTATTTTATTTTATTTAGTACTTTGTGTCGCCTACGGCTGACAATTGTATGTTATTCAAAAATGTTTATTATATACAAATATATAATATAAATGTATATATATTATATATATAATATACTCCTATGTCATTATAGTCAGTAATGTTTAACAAAAAAAAAATAAATAATTTGTATATAAACAGACAAAATTCTTACCTGTTTCAATATGAAGAGAAACTCAAGTTATATTCACTTATATACGAAGTGATCACCATGAGTGTCACAGTCTACTGTGTACTGTCTACAGTTCTAACTGATAATGAAAATATTTACAGTGAATTCCTCACTCATCCACATCCATACTCAAATATATGTATTTCGTCATTTGTTTTCTTTAGTTGGTTAGAATGTACCAGGTACAGTAGGTGAGACGAACGTGAGACGTTCAGGGGCAAGGAAAGAAGTACTGCTACCATAAACGAGCGCATGACACACACATATATATTATATAAACGTACAAGGGGGCTCCGCCCCCTACTCGCTTCGCTCGCCAACCCCCGCATCGCCGCGATATCTCTCTCTCTCCCGCTCTCTCTCCCTCTCTGAAAGATACACACTGTCACGGCGCTCAATTTTCGGTTCGCCCTCAATAAGCAACACGCTTCTCAATTTTCGGTTCCCCTTCAGTAGGCAACCCGCTCGGCGTTTTAGCGTGACAGAACTATTTTATTTATATAATTCGAGATGTATTCTCGGCAGCAGAGATGAATAACTCACTCTTACATTGGGATAGTTTTCGATTATTGTAAGCGGTAACATTAGCATTAGTTGCATAATTAAAAAATTTTTTTTTAAAAATAAAAAAAAATAAAAATGAAAAATATATGTATAATTACATTTGTTTATTCGGTGGAAAATTTCCGTCCTCTCGTATAAATTGCATTGTTGAATGAACTTCTTTCGAAAAAAACTAAAAAAACTAAAAAACTACTGGACCAAAGTGGACCAACATCTAATCAGCTCTAATTGTAAGTTACAGCGGGGCACATCGATTGCATCATTCATCATTCTGATCGCGTTGTTACTTTTTCAGAAAACGGTAACGAAAAATTTGATAACATACAAACGGCCATACGCACACACACACACACACATACAGAAATTTTGATAAAAATAGTGTAAAATGACTCCAATGACCATGAAACGTGAAGATCTGCTAAAAAATCGATTTTCTATGAATCGGGAAGTTAATCATGATATTCAATGTAATTATGAATATATAATCATTTCATAAACGTATAACTAATAATAATAATAATTGTGGTACTACTACTACTACTACTACCACTACTACTACGGGATAATAATAATAATAATAATAATAATAATAATTCAATTTTATTATTTTAATATTCAAAATTTTTTTTTATTTTTTTTTATAAGTAGGCTAAACTACGTGTAGTGAAAATGTTGGATCACATGGACATTTGTCCCCCCTCCCCTTCCTCCACGACCACGACCACGACCACGACCACGACCTCGGCCTAGGCCTCTACCCCTTCGTCCATCGCCCTCATGTCGCCAACGCTGCCGCGACAATCCAGCATTGGTACCACGATCTGAAAAAGAAAAAAGAAAAAAACTAATTATATTCCCATATTATTATTTATTATTTTCATAAAATTCTTATCTCGGACCAGTTTTTCTCGAAAATGTGACCCATATACATCAGGAAAAAAGTATAAGCAAAAACTTACTTTTATTCAGTACTTCCACTGCTTGGAGAAGTCCTTGCAGCAATGCAACCGGCACCTCCACATTTGGCTCCTCCAATGCCATTTCATCCGGATTTGGCAGTGGAGGAGATTTTACAATCTTTACTGGTGGCTGCGAAGGAAGTGGCGGTCGTGGTGGCTCATGAATAGTTGAGGTGCCCGGTGAGGGAGGCGCCCCCATTATCATGACCTCCATTTTTTTTAATAAGCCTGGAATAAAAAAAACATATCAAACATCATTGATGACTAATTAAACTACTTACAGGAAATATGATGAGTGTTAATATTATACGTATACTTACTTGATACCTCTTCATTATTGTTATTTTTTTTTCCATTCTGTATTTATTTAATATATTCTATTTTTGCAATCTGAAAAAGAAATATGTTTATAAATAACGATAATTTTTTATAAAACATATTGAATAATAATTACAACTAACGATAATTTATAAATAAAAAAATATATTGAATACAACAGACCTGCACCGAGCAGGTCTGTTACTAATCACCGCATACCGAACCCCGCCGACCGAAACCGAAATACGCTGAACACGTCGCGTACCGAACCCTAGCCGACCGAATCCGAAACCAGCCGAACACGACGCGTAACGAACACCGGCACCGCGTCTCCACGATTTGAACTACCCCGCCGCGCCGCACTAATCCCGCTTCCGCGAAAAGTCACTTTGACAACTAAACAGAAGAAACGGTATTTTGGCGGGAACCGGATACGAAAATCTACCTATTTTGCGGGAACCGGAAACAAAATAGAACACGTAACACCCTATCGCACACCTCACTTCTATTCTACTACCTCACCGTCCGATTCTATTTTCCGTTCGCTGCCCAAACGTTCCCCTGCCGAACTCGATTTTCTCTCGCTAGCCGAACGATCGCCGCCCAGATTATTCTCGTTTCCTGTGGCTGCTCAAGCGATCCCCAAAACGGCACACCACCGAGGACCCATCGCACACCGGAGCTCCACCAATTTCTATCGAGGCAATGGCCCATTTTAAATAAATAGCCGTTCGGATCGAAGAAACACGCCGGGACCGCGAGATAATCCGACCGTCACAACAACGCGCCGCGACGTTCATCATAATACGCCGCCGTCACCCCGCGCCCGCCGACCGTTCCCTCTAACGCCGCGTAAATCACGAAATCACGCACCGTAGCCCGTAAGATATGTATTCGGATCGCCCCCGCACTCGCGATCTCCGAACCCAACCACCGCCAACACCGCGGTCCCGCCCGCCGACCAGCGAGACAGTTTAATGAAATCTCGGACTTATTATTTCTCAATTTAAACGAACCTCGTCCTCCGTACCGATCGCTATTCCTTCCAGCGTTACGAACCCCGGGTCGACGAGCACATTCAGCATACAGAAATAATAATTATAAAAAATATATGGATAATTTATAAAATATATTGAAGAAATAAAAAAAATAAGAATATATAAATTCACAATATTGGAATATAAAAATTAACTTCTTTAATTTTCATTATTTTTTTCTACGGAACTTTCACCAACATATTCGTGGCATTTTTATAATGCAGAATGATACCAAATATGATATAATTCCGATTTTTTTTACTTGTGTAATGACTATTAAAGTTTCGAGCGCAAGGAAGGATAGCACATAGGAAATAAAGAGACGCCGAGAGTCGCAGTCGGCGGCATAGTTCCAAGACTCGCACGTCCTCACAATACAATACAAAGGAATAACTTTTTTATTATTACTTATTTCTTTATTTCTTTATAGAACTTATTTTAATAGATTTGTGACATTTTTTCTGATTAAAACGATACCAAACACGATATAATTCGGATTGTATACGTGTGTATACGCTCGTAACTTTAATTGTCGATCACACAAGTAAATATCATCGGAATTATATCATATTTTGGTATAATTTTTCATTAGAAATATGCCACGAATACGTTTTTCAAGTTCCCATAAAAGAATTATGAAAAATAAAGAAGTTATAAATTCAAATTAGTATACCTATAGAGACTTACCTGTGAACCTTCTTGCTCAAGAAGCACTATTCAACTGATGTTATAACCACACAAGTTTCGTGAATTCCCCACTAAGGACAATAATTCATGCTTCGTTCCCTTTATTTTGTTCGACACGACAACCGTGTTTACAACAGCGTTAGCCGCATTCCATCGGTAGATGCGAAATATAAATATGACAGCACGTTATGTCCGAAATTCCAACGCACTAGCGTCGTCCAAAATAATTATATTTTCAATATGATACCAATTCATTATATATATATATTAATTCTAGATACAATAAAAAAAAAATATATATATATACGTATTAAATTAATATATATGCAATATATATGTAATAAATTACACTGTCCAACACCAAAGATTTTTTCATATAACTGTTGGGTGGATCTTGTAGAGTTTTTTGCGCTGATTCCGAATCTGGCATTATTTTTTTCCTACACGCACAGCTTAAAAAAAATGGCTTTGAAAAAAAACGTATTTTTCAACTTTAAACAAATATTGTGACGTTATTATAAGAGATATTGAATTGTTCTTTCTAGCAAAAGATTCTGTAGACTTTCCTGAATACA
Source organism: Lasioglossum pauxillum (assembly GCA_933228785.1). Taxonomy (NCBI): domain Eukaryota; kingdom Metazoa; phylum Arthropoda; class Insecta; order Hymenoptera; family Halictidae; genus Lasioglossum; species Lasioglossum pauxillum. Next base: position 23,325,430 of record OW121703.1, on the reverse strand, counting down.
ATGATATCCGATATTAATACATTATAAGTGTTTAAACATGTTTAAACAGTCATTAAAGACGGAGAGACACCACTTTTGCAGGAAATTTTGATGATATTTTTCAATTTGTATCAAAAAGTAAGGGTCCAGTGGAAAATCAAACTATACCACGCGGTAGAGCAGACTTTTATCTTGAGAAACCACCCTGTCTGGTGTCGAACATCGACGTTTTTACCGAGCTAGAAAGCAAAATATCATCACGGAACACGAGTCACCGCCAGTGGTGCTGTGCCACTAGCACGGTCGTTCGTCGGAATACGGAGCGGAAATTAAGAAAAATAAGAAAAAAAAATTTTTTTTAATTTTATAAAAAAATTTTTTTTTAAGTATGTCTAAATATATATATAGATAGTTACGTTTGCTTCTTCGGTGGATACGCCTTTCGTATAAATTGCAATGTTGAATCAACTCCTTTCGAAAAAAACTAAAAAACTACTTGACCAAAATGGACCAAAATCTAATCAGCTCTAAGTTACAGCGGGGCACATCGATTGCATCATTCATCATTCTGATTGCGTTGTTACTTTTTCAGAAAACGTTAACGAAAAATTTGATAACATACAAACGGCCATACGCACACACACACACACACACACACACGAACATTTTGCTGAAAATAGTCTAAAATGACTCCAATGACCATGAAACGTGAAGATCTGCTAAAAAATCGATTTTCGATTTTCGGGGTAATTACAATAACTTCCCTATAAAATCGGGAAGTTAATAAAATCACTAAACCCTCACCGCCAATATTGCACGGCCTTTCAAGCACCTATATATATATAGCCCCGTTTCCCCCACATTCCAACTTGGGGGGCCGAGTCCCACTACCATCTCCAACTTCCATCGTAGGAGACGGTGTGCGTAAATGCATTCCCCTACCGCCCTTAAAACAAAAAAAAACAAGTTGCAACTGCGCGTCAGACGAACGTCCAAAATTGAGCCAATCCTGCCTTGAGCTGCTCGGGGCGTAGCTTCGACAGTATTCTGCCCGTTCTCCGTCCTAGGCAGGCTCTGCTCATGGCAAGCCTGGTTGTCTGGGTAGCTAGTTTGAATGCAACATCGAAATAATTCATCTAGCGTGTTGTAATTCGCACCATTTTGATTACACGCATAGTCCCGAAAAATTTGCAGGATTTCGCATCACTTGTTTAAGAAATGCGGGACTGAAAAATGACGCGGGATCGTGCGGGATTGCAATCCCTAACGACATCGTGTTCTATCACGGGGTAAGTCATTGAGATTTAAATCTTTGTTCACGTAATTGTATCGTTTTACAGATTTTGTCGGACCACCAGATCACTCAACAACAATGGCAAAATTCATAAACCAACAAATGGATATTGACGGGATCACCGACCAGGTACTTGGAGTACTGGGAGCGGCGATATTCAACATGGTCCCTGACTTCTTACTTGAAGCTGTTGTGAGACTTATGACCAATCTATTATTTGTTGCTCCCATCGATCTAACGCAGACATATTTTTCGAAATGGAATGCAGGAAATCCTATTTTTTATTATGAACTTACGTACACCTCCAAATACAGTGTACACTCGATGGAGGGCGAAACAATAAATGGTAAATAAAAATTTCCTGTTATTTTTATTCATAGAAGTCATTTGAAGCCTGCATTGGTGTATTAATTTTTATTATAAAAAGGGAAAGGTGTCTAGTTTTATTAAAGATGCTTTGACTCATAATTGATGAATAAAGAATAAATTATGAAGAAAACATGTGGAGTAAGCAAATAACTTGGTGGATCGACTAGAAAATGCTTTTAAAATTTTAAGATGTTCCATCACTAACATCAATTAACTTCCTTTGAATTTAGGAAAGCTTTTAAACGACCTGTTTAATTCCAGGAACGGCCCATATGGATGATATTGGATACTTATTTAACGTGTTATCGTTAAATGCACCGACAGACCCTAAACATCCATTCAACATCTTCCGGAAGAAGATGGTCACCTTGTGGACGAACTTCGCTAAATATGGGTAAGGCTAAGTAATCAAAATAACAGCTCGGATAATCATCGCACAACCGAAATCGAAAATGTATTCAATTTTCGATGGTAATGGTATTTTAGCATTATTTTAATTGAAATATCTCCTGAACTACTAACTTTTCGACATACATAGGTTAGTACTTTTTTATAAAGAATGTCCAGCTGCATCGATTGATGTATTAAAAAATACCTCATTCCATTTAAAAAACATCGATAACCTTGAAATCTCATAAAAATGACCTTGAAAATTTTATTCCTTACACCGTTATATGTGGCCCTTCAAACAGTGTAACTTTGTCCTACGAAGTTTTTTTGTACAACGAAAAGTAACGGAGATATTGAGCTGTTCAGAGTTATGTGGGCCACCCTGTATACATATACTATTAAAGCAAGATTAGGTCCACCCTTAGTGCAACCGACCTGCCCTCTATAATGAGGCCAAGATTTAGTCTCGATTTGCCCTCCATTTGACATGGAACTGCGTCTCGAAACTTTGCAGGCAAACACCGAGTCATTTGTTTCCGCATTAGGCTCGGAATTTGTCGACAGGTTATGGTCGGCAGATTCAGAGCTAATAAGGACCAAATCTTGCCCCAAGTGTGGTTTGCCACAAAAACAACTGTCTTTAGCTCGCAATGTACCATTGCAAACATTCGTCGTACTTTTCTCGAGGCAGATTTGGATGATCAGGTTGCAGACGAAACAAGAAAGAATGGATTGTGAATTAATATAGGTTTTGTGCTCCAAATTCACCCTTTTGAAAGTCAAATTCAACCCCAAATTCAGGCCTGTCGAGGCAGAAATCGAGCCCAGCGTGCGGAGGTCACCTCAGGCATTATACTGGCCGAACGTTGCTCGAAGCTGCTCGAAGCACATGATGGCTCGATTCTAGCCATGGCACATGAGCTCCGCGTGGGCTCGTATTCTTGCGTTGGCACCATCCGGGCATAAAAGCAGCCCTCGGCACAATCCTGGCCGCTCGGTCCATTTTAATGGTGTGGGTCCTTGGTTGACCTTGGTCGAGCGAGAGTGTGGTGGCGCCCTTACACACCGCTAGACACTGCATACGTACACGAGGTTGGAAGGGTCCCGTAAATCTCAAACTACGTCTCGCTAGTGCACATTTGGGGCCCCTACGTAGTCACAATCGTTAGATAAAAGACCCGTCAAGCGCGCTTGGCGTCTAAAATGGCCTACTTTTGCGTCTTCGAGGCGTAATTTTCATTATTCGGCAGCATGTAGCGGAGTTCGAGAAGCATTAGGCGGCGCGACAGTGCTGCCACTCTCAAGACATTTTCTTAAATATCGAGAGATTTAGGGTTCTTATAGAAAAAGTATATACAACCTTTATTATGTTAAACTATACGTATTTAAACACACAGTTTGAAATTTACGAAGTACACCCCTAAACGGAGGGTTTCAGCACAAGTATCAATTCCATGGCATTTGTAGCTGGGAGCGCTAATGTCTGTTTCTCAATATTCAGTCACTGTTTTACCGATACAGTGACTGATTATGCCTGATTATGATACAGTGAAATTGATTTGCAGAAGGGTGAAAGTAATTTGCAAAAGGGTGAAATTGATTTGCAAAAGGGTGAAATTGATGTGCAAAAGGTTGAATTTGGAGTGCAAAACCTGTATCTTATTTTCGTTTTTACAGAAATCCAACACCAGAAAACGTTACAAGTGACGGTCCAGAGTTCGGCGTCAATTGGTTAGACAGCACTAAGACAGGTGCGCAATTGGATATTAACGAAGTAGCTACTATGAAAGGTCGTGGAATTGATGGGCCGACTTTCGCTTACGAGCTAGGATACGCCAGTAGGCTTCCTGCGGAAAGTGGCTGCTATAGGATATCATTGTAAATGATATATAATCGATTACATATAATAAATTAACTATAATGTCATATAATAATTGTGTAATTATTGATATGACTCTAACATAAACATGCAAATATAATATAAATATATACATATATACGACTCATTGTCGAATTATTTATAATACAGGGTCTACCAAAATTCCTGAACTTCCCGGAAATGGGAGGTTCAGGAATTTTGGAACACCCTGTATACATAAATGTTCCTAAAACGTGACAATTCTACTGCGCATAATGATTCTAACGGAACTCGTTCATTGGCTAATTCCCTACTCGTACTCGGCCGACCACGCGACCATTGGCTGACGCGCAACGACATGCGCGAAACAAGTACGTAATAAATTTTTCAACTTCATCGATTTTCATATACTCAATTTTGCTATAAATGCATAAAGATCCGCAACCTAATAATTATTATTACTTTATTTCTTTAATAAAAGGGTCCAATAAAATTTTGATCTTCGTTTTTTTATCATTTTTAGACATTCCTAAAGAAATCGATTATTTTGGAAACGATTTTTTAGTGGATCGATTCTTGAAGCTTCGATTATAATCGATTCAGAAAAATCGATCTTTTTGAAAATAATCGGCATCCCTAATCGACGGTTATGTATGAATATAATGCGGCAACATTGCACTTTTAAAGTTGACAACGCTGTAAAATCTAACGTCCTGAATCACACAACTTTCGTATTGTAACATCATGTAGTTCACTAGCTGACCGTTCTATTTCAATAGAGTCCGCTGTCGTACTAGGGCATTTTCTACAGGGTCGGTAATTAAAAACCACGGCGTGAAAAATGTATTGCATGCATAGTGTGGCAGTCTTTAATAGTATCTCGTCGGTGTCTTAAGACATCGCTATAATCAATCCTTAAGAGGATAAATCGCTTTATCAGTCCTTTCGAGCTGTAATGGTTTCACCAGGATTCAGGAAGCTGTGGTGAATCAAAGCGGCCACAGACCACCAAACTGTCACCATGACTTTCTTTTGGTACAACTGTGCCTTTGGTAAGTGTTTTGGATCTTCATTCATCAACGACCCTCGCGTTCTGCGATATGCGGTGTGTGTTGTACGATCTCGATGTATGTTCTGCGATATGCGATGTGTGTTGTATGTCTCGATGTATGTTCTGCGATATGCAATGTGTGTTGTACAATTTCGATGTATGTTCTGCGATATGCGGTGTGTGTTATGCGATATGCGATGTGTGTTATACAATGTTGATGTGTGTGATGAGCAGAGTAGGGCAATAATCAACTAATATTTAAAAATGACTAAATGGTCTTTTTGAATGTTAGTCATAGCAAAATAGTCACAAGGCAAAACTTTTTGATTAGTTAGTGATAACTAATTAATAATATTAATGTATGTTAATCGCATAATAGTGACTGATGACTAAAGCTTGATGACTGATCATCAACTACTAATTCACTAATAATGTTCAAAGACTCTTCGGGTCGAATAGAAATAACTCGATTGCCGTCAGTCTTTTAAAGGAAGAAGAAATTGATAGGATCGAAAAAACGTCAAGGGATCAATAACTGAAGCACCTTTCCGAATTTCGTTTGTTTATGGACTGATCGATTGGCGTTCGATCCGTTCGTACGCCGCCCCTCCGTCCCCGCATCCCCCGCGAGCCCCCAGCTGCTCGATCCACCTGAGGATCACGCGGGATCGGCGGGGCGCGGTGGGACTAGCGACGCGCAACCGTCGTCGATCAGTCCATCATCTTTAATGTGTCAATCTATATACATATTAAAGTAGACAGCACGAGCTCTCTACGATTCACGAGTTTCTGAATCTGCCGAAACAAATAAGCTATAGCTAACGATTACTTAGAGATGTGACTAACTGTCACTAATTAATCAAAAAGTTTTGACTAATGACTATTTTGCTATAACTAACATCCAAAAAGACTATTAGCCATTTTTAAATATTAATTGATTATTGCCCTTGTAACGTCCTAACGTCATATATATAAGTAATCAAATATATAAGTAATTAATATTAATATTTGAGAAGACTCTCATCTGACGTCATCACTTTGGAATGTGATCTCGTCAAACTTCAGTGATTTCGGGAATAACAATTTCAAGGCCTGCTCACTCAAACGTGCGATCCTATTGTTTCCCCCACGGATCCACTGCCTGCTCTCTCAAGCATGAAATCCTTTTATTGTCTCCCCACCACAAGTCCACCTGGCAACAGGCCTATAAAAGCCAGGATCGGAGAGCAGAGCGGACATTATTATCACATTATTAGTCAGTATTTCACAATCAATAGTATTTCGAGAGAATTCAGCAGTAGTCAGTCGAGGATAGTCAATCAACGTTTCAACCTCCTAACAGAACAGTTCTCATTGATGAATCAATGCGGGACGCTATAAATTATTTATAGCTGATAACCGTGATCTAAGAGAACGCTTCCTTTCATCAAAATTCTCCTCTACTTTTCACGTGCGGTTCATACAACGATCTACCCATCAACGACCCCATTATTAACGACCTACCACACTCTCCAAATTCGTCGCTGGCCCTCTTTGTTGACGACACTGCAATCATGGCGGCTTCTTTCTGTCATCTACGCCTGATCAAAATACTCCAAGAACATCTTGACAGTATCAACAAGTTTTTCACTGCGTGGAAGCTAAAACTTAACGGATCCAAAACCAAAGACTCTTCACACGAAAGAGAAAACACCTCAAAAAGAAACTTCCAGCTCTTGAAGTAAATGGAGAACCTGTTGAGTGGAGTAAGGAGGTCAAATATCTAGGGATTGTCCTAGATTCTCAACTTAGATGGGGGCCAGCTGTACTGGATCGGAAAAAGAAAGCTATAGCTGCTCTTGGAGCTGCTTATGTTCTGATTGGACCCAAATCAGGACTCAAAACTCAACTAAAACTACTGATATACAAAACTTGTATTCGCACAGTCATTTCCTACGGAGTTCACCTATGGCTAAACGCTGCTAAAACACACCTTAACTGCTTACAGAGACTTCAAAGCAAGGCAATCAAAATCATTTTAAAACTGCCTATGGACCACTCCACGTCTGAAATCCACACCCTGGCAGACATACAAATACTTGACAAGTTTCTTCATTCCCTGGTTAAAGCCTACAAGCCTGAGGAGCACAGCAACTCGCTGATTCGCCTCACAGCGGCTTTTGGCAGGAGAATGCTACCATACTCTCCCAAAATCCGCTTTCCACTGAATCTTCCACCCACCCAGGACGCTTCACCCACTGCACCAGCAGTGCCTTCAGCCGCTGCAACTGGACCATCTGCACCTGCTAGCCATCATAAACCTCTTCAACCTACGTAAACCTCACATTGCATTTCATTGCATAATGATTCCTACAAGTTTTTTGAAAATTTTCTTGTATCTCTCTCATCATATATTGGCTCTTGCCTATTTTATCCCCTTCTGATTCTAATAACTATACCTTACTCATGTTAGAGGGTGGTGAGCACCTGCTCACGGTACCTTTACGTCAACCCCCAGTTCAAAACCACAGACTCGTCCTGTTCCAAAAAAAAAAGAAAAAATACAGGCGGGAGAAAATTTAACGGCAAATTTAAGCGGTGCACATTGCGTACGTCACACAGGGCCGCGACAGTCTCGTATCAAGTGACAAACGCATGCATACCTTGGTTCTCATTTGGGGTCCCAGCGAGGTGAAAATGTTTAAAAAATCGTTGGACGACATTGAACCTACCTACTCGTTAAAATCCACAAGGGCATTTCTAATATCCGCCCTATGGAATTATCGAGTAGAAGGGGTCAATGCCCTTTCACTTTTACATTTATTTCACACATATCCACAAATCCTTATCCTGCACTATAATTGTTCATAACACCGTACTTAATATACTGGAAGAAACGCTCTAGCACTATTTACGATATCATACACACGCACGACGAGTTTACAGAGAGTACAAGTTTACTAAGGGAAATGAGGAGAATGTAAAGAACTGGTAATCCTTTAATGTTGAAACACTGCACTTTATGGAACTTGATTTACGTCGCGAGACTCGTTCACAGACGGAACGGACATCTTGAGGTCGTGTGTGATTTCTGCGAACGGAAATCTTCGACGCGTGCGAGAAGTTCGTACGAGCTAGCATCCGTATGCATACAAATGCATACTGATTCAAGACAGCTGATGAGGTCGATGCCAGATTGATAAAACAAATGAAGATCTACAGCAAACTACCGCCCAAACGTCGCGCGTTGCTATACCAATACATTGTCTATCCTGTTTTCACGAATTTCGTGATTCCTTCTCATTCTGTCTGTGACCACGAAATATTTCATGTGTGTGCATTGAACACATCAGCTGTCTTGAATCAGTGTGCATACGGATGCTAGCTTGTACGGACGATTCTTCTCGGACGCGTCGAAGATTTCCGTTCGCAGAAACTCGTAGTGCGTGTGTATGATATCGTAAATAGTGATAGAGCGTTTCTTCCAGTATATTAAGTACGGTGTTATGAACAATTATAGCGCAGGATAAGGATTTATGAATATGTGTGAAATGAATGTAAAAGTGAAAGGGCATTGACCCCTTCTTGATTTTCGGCTTCGGTCGTGCGTCTTTTACGCGGTTTTCGCTCTCCGTAGAGCTCGCGGATTTTCTTCTTCGGAACGTTCGCTCGTAATGAATTCCTGTTTCGTTCTTCATTACTAAAGCGTTTCTAAAATCAATTCGGTGGTAGTGACTCTTCTTGCCTTGGCTACCAAACTATCTTTTTCAAGACACGAAACAACGTCCAACCAATATAATTTCACTTCACCTCACTCAAAGTGAGCAATCCAGACGGGAGCCACGTTCCTGCTACCAGCGACCAAGATGACCGCGTGGTCGGTCTAAAACAAAAATTCTCATCCGACGAGACTGGCATCATCCCAGTCTGTCCCTCGGACGTTCCTTCGAGCCCGTCGGGATCAAAAAGGCTCAAAACTGCAGGCATAACGAACCCTAGTAGTAGTAGTAGTAGTAGTAGTAGTCGTGTTTATTGCCGGGGAGGGGCGGTTCGGCCGCCCCTCGCTTCCTTAGGGCACACCGGTTTTTAAACACCAGTTTCACAATTGGCGCTGCCGGCACTCGGCCCTTTAGCGGGTTGCAATTTTCCTCGTTTTTCAGCCGTCCCCTCTGTTTTATTCGGCCCGGGCCATTTTCAGAGTCGTCGACTTACTAGACGGGTCGGTCGTCATTGATGAGCGGGCCATGCTACCTAATTTTTTGAGTTTTTGAGCCGTTTTGCGGCTCGGTGTGAACGTCGGGCCCCCTCACCTTCAGACCTGCAGGGTGTCTCGCCTGCCCTTTTAGACTCCCCCCCCTTCACCATATTTTCATGTCGAATGTGTCAAGTTTTGAACCCATCCCTACACTGTTTCCGGATAGTCCAGAAACTTACCCACAGCCTCCCCTAGGGCTATTCCACACCCTCTAGGGCTAATCCCTCCCCGCCTATGCTGTGGGTCTATTGGGAGTACAAATGCAAGGGACCGCGTATTGTTTTTGACCATTGGGAAGAAGTTACTGCTACTTCGGATCCAATCCGACTTCATCGAAATCTCGGCTGGGCCGAGATATCAATTCCATTCGGTCTTCACCTGCCGACCTACTTCGCGATGGGGTTGAGAAGGAAGGGTTCACCAACTTCACCGAAATCTGTCTCCTCAGAGATTTGATATCAGGTTCATCGGGATCTTCCTTCTTGGGTGGGCTTGACACATCCTAGAAAATATGGCTGATTGATCGGATGGGACCACCATTCTCGGTTCTGGTCGGTGTTCAGCAATTAGCTCCGTCCACCCGGCCTTTCCCTTAAAGGTTTTTAAGTGATGTTCCGTTTTTGCGTTTTTTGATTCCGTTTTTTTTGGTAGGGTCCATGCCCAGTTTCCAGTTTCCAGTTTCCTCAGTAGTACCATTTGTTCGCTGACCACCCCTTCCTTACTCTTGTCCCCCAAACAGAGGAGATAGAGCCGGCGGGTACCTTTATGAGGCGGGATGGCCAACTTGGGCTCCCAATAGTTTACCGATTCCCTGGATAAAGGGGAAATTCGTTGCCATTGGTTGCCCCATGACCCCGACAGTAGGCACTGAGTCCGTAGCAGGAGAAAAAACCACACCTTGGAAATTTATGCCACCCCGGGAATCGAACCCTGGCCTTCCTGCTACGAATCAGGCACTCTACCACCTGAGCCACTGACCCGCCATATAACGAACCCTAACCCCAGCAACTCTGGAAAATCAGGTTCTACCATCCTGACGTCAAATCGGTTCGTTGTTTTCGCCACCGACGCCTTTAAGGATTCTGCTGAAATTCCTGGCAAGTCTACCACCACTAACGTGAGTTCCAAAACTAATCCAAAATCCAACATCAACACTCATTCGGTTGACACAATTGCTTCTGTCCGCCCTCCCCCCATCTATGTCAAAATCACTGAAAGCGAGGTTATCCAATTCAGTAACCTATTAGAATCTGAAATTGGAAAAAATTTCTTCATTAAATTCCTGGGGAACCAGATTAGATTACATTTTAGTGATGTAAAGGTTTTCACCGAAGCCAAATCGGCTTTCCATAAAGCTGGGCTGAAATTTTTCACTTTTGCTCTGCCTAGCGAGAAGCCTCTCACCACTGTATTAAGGGGCCTCCCCCTAATTCACACCGAGTCAATAGCCAATGAGCTTATCGCTCTTAACCTTAAGCCACTGAGCGTAGTTTCTTTTCGCTCTTCTCCAAGCAATTCAATTTACAAAGTCACCTTTCCCCCTGAAACTAAACTGTCTCAAGTCAAGTCCATCGAGTTCTTGTACCAGTGCAGAATTTACTGGGAAAAATTTATAAAAACTAAAATCTATACCCAGTGCTATCGGTGTCAAGCTTTCGGGCACGCCAGTGCCAACTGTTTAAAATCGCCAAAGTACGTGAAGTTTGGCCTTGACCACCTTACCAAGGACTGTGTCAAAACAGCCGAAGCCCCTGCCAAGTGTGCAAATTGTGCTGGCAACCACACGGCCAACTTCTCTAAATGTCCCCGTGTTCTGTCGTACGTCAGCAAAAAATCTGCTGCCTGAGTTCCTCGATCCATGCCTAACCGTCGTTCTCAAGATCTGACTCACCCGAATCAGCATTCAAATCGCATACTTCCTACCAACGCCAACGGTAACAGAACCTATAGCGAGGTTGTTAGTGGGCTGACCCCCCCCTCAAACACCAACATCAATTCTGCTCCCCTCGATTCCACTGAAACGGGAGAATTTCTTAAGGAAGCGATTCTCTTCCCGAAGAGAGCAATCCCAATAGTCAAAGCTATTCGCCCAAAACTTGCTTTATGTTCATCTATCTTCGACAAATTAGAGGTCATATTTGACGCTGCTCAATTACTCTTTTCATAATTGCCTTCGATCGCAAACTTCCAGGTAAAATCATGTCTTGGAATGCTGGTTCCATTCGCCCCAAACTGCCTGAGTTCGAATTATTCCTGATCAACAACAACGTACTGATCGCCCTGATCCAGGAAACTTGGCTGTCCCCTGCCATGGACATGTCACTATCAACTACAACATTGTGCCAAAGGGTAGAATAGACAACAGGTCTCGGGGAGAAGTTGCTATATTCATCCACAAAAATCTCCGATTTCACCCTTTACAACTGCCTTCTGTAAATAACCTTGAAGCTGTGGCCATCAAGCTCATCAGCTTCAATCTAGTTCTTATCTCAGCATACTGTCCTAAACAATTTCTTGACGATGTAGCATTAAACACCATCACTAATTTCAAACTCCTATTCGTGGCTGGGGTCGACCTCAATGCTAAACACACATCCTGGAACAATAAAATCAACAATCACAACGGCAAATTACTTGAGAACCACTTGTTGAGCCAAAATTACTCGATTATTTCTCCACTTACTTTCACGCATTATCGAACTAACTGCACTCCGTCTACAATCGATTTCTTTTTGGCTAATACCTTTAACGATCTCCAATGCGAGACCTCCGATGACCTTTCCTCGGATCACCGTCCAGTGTTGTTGTTGCCTGAGTCCAAACAGTCTTTTGTGACCTCTTCCCCAGTCACTGACTGCGACACTTACCGTGACCTTGCTAACAAGATAAGCATATCACCCAACATCAACTCATCCGATGATATTGACCGCAAGGTGACTCAATTTCAACGGTTTCTGAAATCTTTCTTTTTCAAGGCCACCTCGTTCATCAATACACCGGACAAGCATGTCAAGCCAGACGCAAATGTCAAACTCCTCATTCGTCTGCGCAACTCCGCTAGGAAGCGATGGCAACGCTCCGCCGACCTTATCTCTTTCGAACAATACAAGCAGCTCTCAAATAGCATCCAAAGACGGGTGAGATTTCTCAAAAGCCTGCGTATTCAGACGGAAATCATGAATGCTAAAACCTCCCACACCTTCTGGCCTGTATTGAGGAGAATCACGAAAAAGTCCATCTCCATTCCTCCACTCCTAGATTACTCAGGGAACTTTCTCGACTCCAATCCAACTAAAGCCCAATTACTGGCTGACCACATCTGCAATATCTTCAATAATGCCTTCATTTCGAAATCATCGCTTCAAGATCAAGTTAACTCCAAAGTACGCGACTTCCATCTCAAGGAGCATCTCCTTCCCTCCTCTTGCTCGGACATTGTTGACCTCATTTCACCCTCCAAAATCCAGAGTTTAGCTCAGAGCCTCAAACGTCGAAAGGCATGGGGTCACGATGGCTTCACTCCTAGCCTAATAATTGAGGCTCCTCGCAATGCTTTTGTACAACTCTACTACGTCTACAAAGCTTGCTTCCAACTAGCCTACTTTCCTAAGGCTTGGAAAGTTGCCAAAGTTATTCCCATCCCCAAACCAGGCGAAAATCCTAAATTTCCAGCCAGCTTCAGGCCCATCAGCCTGCTGCCTATCCTTTCCAAACTTTTTGAAAAAATCATTTACCAACTGCTCTACTCCCATATAGCCGATAATAACATAATTATCGACTCCCAGTTCGGATTCCGTAACAACCAATCAACCATCCACCAGCTGATTCGCACCAACCAATTTCATGTTCATCACATGAACATCAATCGCTTCTCCGGCATGATCCTTCTTGACCTCAACAAGGCTTTCGATTCTGTTTGGCATAACGGCCTAATTGCTAAATTGATCGAGCTCAAATTTCACCCGAGACTGATTAAATTACTCCATCATTATCTCGACGGAAGAACATTCTTCGTTCAAATCGGTAATGGCAAATCCATTCCATATACCATCCAAGCTGTGGTCCCCCAGGGCTCGGGATTGCCTCCCCTGCTCTTCTTGTTGTATATTAACGATATTCCTCAATCTCCTAATACCACTCTAGCCTTATTTGCAGACGACACTGCAATTCTTGCAGCTTCGCTTCGGCTTCATCACCTTATTAAAATTCTCCAATAACACCTTGACTCCTTGATTTCCTTTTTCAAAACTGGAAACTTACAATCAATGGAAATAAGACCCAAGCCATTTTATTTACCAGGAAGCATAAGCACCAGTTGAATGTTCTCCCTCCCTTGACTATTAACAACGTGCGAATCGAATGGCTAAAGGAGGTAAAATACTTAGGGGTCAAGCTAGATTCCAAACTTAAATGGGGTCCTGCTGTGTTGGACAGGAAAAAAAGGCTTTAGCTGCCTTGGCAGCATCCTCAGTTCTTATTGGATATAAATCCAAACTCAATACCCAGTTAAAACTGCTTATATACAAATCCTGCATTCGCTCTGTCATCACGTACGGAGTTCACCTCTGGCACACTGCTGCCAAGTCTCACCTCCTTTCCCTGCAACGCATCCAGAGCAAGGCCATTAAGGTCATCCTCAAGCTACCTATGGATCATTCCACAGCCGATATTCACCTCAAGGCGAATTTACCCTTGCACAACAAGGTCTTCCACGACCTCGTTTCCAACTACGGATCGGAGAGCCACTTTAACCCTCTGATCCGTAATACCGCACTGTTTCGCAGGGATCTTCTCCCCTACACCCCTAAAGTTCGATTTCCTCTCGACCTCCGGTCGGACCTCACAGAGAATACCCCTAACAGTGCCTCCGGCACCTCGTCTACCTCTCCCGCACCAGCTCGTCGCCCTCTAACTGGTGGTCTTCTACACCACATCGATCACCTGGACCTTCTGTAAACATCCTACAGGCCTCATCTCGACACCTCAACTGCGATAGCTACAGGCACATCGACGGAGAACTGGAAACGACTTCTCACCACCATCTGACTGAATGAATCTTGAATTTTCTCCAAAGGCGATTGTCATCGCCCCCATCATGTTTTCTTTTCATTCATGCTAATAAGTTTTTTGCAAATTTTCTTATTCCAACCCCTTAGCCATTGCTAATTTAATCTTTTCAATTTGTCTAACCAAACTGCACTTCATGATAGAAGTTTGATAGCACTTTGCTCCAGGAGCCCTCTAAATTTTTTTTATGGTCCAACCACAGGCTCGCCTATTAAAAAAAACCGGGAGAGCGGAGTCCGCCTGGAGCCGCTCTCGTGAATACGGGATCGTGTCAGCTCTTTTCAGAGTAAACAGCATTGCTGGGTAACGATCCGGCCAGAACGCAGGCTGGGATCACGCGCTCCAGGAGGCGACTCTCCACCATATTCCCAGCGTCCGGAATTGCCGTGCCACCCATCGTTGTGGTGGGCACGAATACCCTCAGATGCTTCTGAGGTGCGTGCATCCGTAACTCGTCACTCAGGTGCTTCTGTGAGAGAGTTGCGGCACTACTCGGTTCTCCGACCGTCCAGCACGGACCGACTGGCCTCCGGCTTCATCCGCGTGTCGAATTCCTCGCGGCTGGACCTCGCGATTCGGGGCGGTAGCGGCGAGTACGAACCTCTCAGGCGCTTCTGAGATACGTACGGACCGTGGCTTGTCTTTTAGGTGCTTCTGAGAGAAAGCCGCGGCGCCTACGCTGCGCCGGACCGTGACCTCCGACCGTCTCCCGTCTCTGTCCCGTATCCATCGAGAAGTCGAACAGGCCCCGCGAGGCCTCATCCTGCCGCACACCGTGTTCCGCGCCGCCGACCTGTCCGGGCCGTCCGAGGCCAATTCACCGAGTATTCGCGACGCGTACCGCGTAGTTGATAATCGTACCGACCGATTGATCGTTTTCACCTCACGATAACGCCGCGAGCGTGTGTTCTCTATTTTGTCTATTTACAGACCGAGAGTTCTGACGCGGCCGGGCCGAAAACCGAAGGTTGACCGCGATCAACTTTAGGACCGGCGTTCGCGCGCACATCAGCGCATCACTATTGTTATAGCACACGCGGCGTCGTTCGCGAGCCTGCAGGAAGACGTTCTTTTGTTATTCTTTTATCGGAATCGCCTAGAGCGAAATAAAGTTTATGTTTTTTTACCCGATTTCTCCATCTCTTTACTCGTTACCTCTCACGAACCTTAATAGACTCCTGAGCTACGGGCATAGCGAAATCGGTCCGTTACAATCAAAATAACTATCTTTCTTCTTTGGATAATATCTCGTTAACTATTAGGTTTAGGACATACGAAGGTTAACACTTTTATACTCAGAATTTGATATTCAATCGATCTATGGTATAAAAAAAGACATTCTGTTAAAAAAAATCAAGGTGACCTTGAAATCTCCTCTATGGCTCCACCCACGCAGAAAATGTTTGTGTCACAACCTGTCCCCCTCTGTACCGTGTAAATTTTGTTCATAACATTTTTCCATACTACTACAAATAACGGAGAATATTCTTTGTGATAACTATTTTAAAAAGATATTTTAATTGTAAATGGTTACACTTTTGGATAGTGTACATAAAATAGACGAATAACATTAAAATGTTGATTATAATCTGCAGTATTTGATTGAAAAATAGCTACAAACTTTACAATCTGATACGATTCTCTTTATGGACAAATTTTGTACTCAAAACATCCGTTTCAGTAAAAGCGGTACACAGTACAAAATGTAGAAATATCAAGCTTCAAAATGGTTGTTTTTTCTTCAAATTTGGATAAATTTTAGCAAAGTTACAGCAGTTTCAATACTGAGCGAATTTTGAACTACTTGTGGCCGCTGAAATCGGGCAAATGCCCCACTGTGTGACGCACACTGGGGTATTTGGCCAGTTTAGCGCGCCAAAACTATTGCGACGTTATTAATAGTGTGAAGGTCATACTATTATACAGGGTGTCTCAAAATTCCTCCAGGACCCGAAAATGGGAGGTTCCTGAGATCATTTCAAGCGACATTTTCCTTTGAAAAAATGTCGTCCGCGGCTTCGTTAACGAGTTATTAACGAAAAACACGGACCAATCAGAGCGCGAGCTAGACGCGTGCAGCCTGGCGCGCCGGCAGCCGAGTATCAGTGGCACGCCGCGATGTCACAACGAACAAAAGTTTCTCGATGATGTGAATCCTCGCCAATTTCGATAAGCTTTGGATATGTTGTCAATACCGTGATTCTGAACAATATTTCTCTTTACAGTCTTTGTCGATCGGCTTTAGTTTACGAGATAATTGTAAAAACATGTAATTGAAAATCGATTGATGTATTATTTCTTGGCCAATCGCGATGAGCTTTGGATATGTTGTCAAAACCATGATTCTGAACAACATTTCCCATTACAGTTTTTGTCGGCCGGCTTTAGTTTACGAGATAATTGTAAGAACTTGTAATTGTATATCGATCTCCTCGCCGATTTCGATGAGCTTTATTCCATAGGAAAAAAGATATTTAAAACATCGAATAAATAACATATTTCAAAGTCATCGAAATCGGTGAGGACCCACATCATCGGCAACTTTACCCGAACGAGAGAAGAAGCAGAAATTTATCGAATTAAAAACTCACTTATTCAGCCGTAAATCCATTTGCTTATTACTCCGGTGAAGCACAAAACATGGAACACCACATTTTCACACAATTTCACACAATTTCTGAACACTTAGCACACTTTTCTAATTCGTATCGATAGCGAACGAAATTACATACTCCGACGCGGAAAGAGAGTTCCATGCTCTTCGCGATCCCGCGCGAAACTATGCTCTCCCAGCCTTCAATGTATTCGATGAAGGCGTCGTTTAAAACAAATGAAATCGTTCCCAAGGAAATATTGATTTTTCGAGAATCATATGGTATTGATTTTTCGAGAATCATGTGATTCTCGAAAACATCGATTCTTGACGAACGAACGATGCCATGGACAAGATATCTCGTGTATCTTTATTACTGATATAACGTGCTATTATTCATTCACAGCATCGTTGCGTCGACATCACGGAAACGAGATATCTCGTAGATTGTAGTTTCTGTGCCCCTCTGAAAAGGACTAATTAAAAATTTTATAAAAAAAAATTAAACCGACTTTGAAGAAACGCACACATGAACTTAAATACAATACAATCTTTTCGAAGGCGGCACAAAATTGAAAATTTCGAAAATTTCGACACTGGAAATTACGAAAATCCTTATTTAAGTTCGTGTGTGCGTTTCTTCAAAGTCGGTTTAATTTTTTTTTATAAAATTTTTAATTAGTCCTTTTCAGAGGGGCACAGAAACTACAATCTACGAGATATCTCGTTTCCGTGATGTCGACGCAACGATGCTGTGAATGAATAATAGCACGTTATATCAGTAATAAAGATACACGAGATATCTTGTCCATGGCATCGTTCGTTCGTCAAGAATCGATGTTTTCGAGAATCACATGATTCTCGAAAAATCAATACCATATGATTCTCGAAAAATCAATATTTCCTTGGGAACGATTTCATTTGTTTTAAACGACGCCTTCATCGAATACATTGAAGGCTGGGAGAGCATAGTTTCGCGCGGGATCGCGAAGAGCATGGAACTCTCTTTCCGCGTCGGAGTATGTAATTTCGTTCGCTATCGATACGAATTAGAAAAGTGTGCTAAGTGTTCAGAAATTGTGTGAAATTGTGTGAAAATGTGGTGTTCCATGTTTTGTGCTTCACCGGAGTAATAAGCAAATGGATTTACGGCTGAATAAGTGAGTTTTTAATTCGATAAATTTCTGCTTCTTCTCTCGTTCGGGTAAAGTTGCCGATGATGTGGGTCCTCACCGATTTCGATGACTTTGAAATATGTTATTTATTCGATGTTTTAAATATCTTTTTTCCTATGGAATAAAGCTCATCGAAATCGGCGAGGAGATCGATATACAATTACAAGTTCTTACAATTATCTCGTAAACTAAAGCCGGCCGACAAAAACTGTAATGGGAAATGTTGTTCAGAATCATGGTTTTGACAACATATCCAAAGCTCATCGCGATTGGCCAAGAAATAATACATCAATCGATTTTCAATTACATGTTTTTACAATTATCTCGTAAACTAAAGCCGATCGACAAAGACTGTAAAGAGAAATATTGTTCAGAATCACGGTATTGACAACATATCCAAAGCTTATCGAAATTGGCGAGGATTCACATCATCGAGAAACTTTTGTTCGTTGTGACATCGCGGCGTGCCACTGACACTCGGCTGCCGGCGCGCCAGGCTGCACGCGTCTAGCTCGCGCTCTCATTGGTCCGTGTTTTTCGTTAATAACTCGTTAACGAAGCCGCGGACGACATTTTTTCAAAGGAAGATGTCGCTTGAAATGATCTCAGGAACCTCCCATTTTCGGGTCCTGGAGGAATTTTGAGACACCCTGTATATCGTTGAATTCGTCTTAACACCAGATACAACACTATCAAATCAAAATCGAAGGGACCTTGTTTTTTTGTTTTAAACGACATTTTTTCGAAGTTTTATATATTGAAGTTTATACGTATGTTAATACTGTTAAACTTTTATATCAAACATTTTTTCTTGAGATTAAAAGAAATTACTATTGCAAACAAAGTTCACGCGTTGCTGTAGTAAAGATTTGATATGTATAGAGTGATATGTATCGCACAAACAGCTAAATATCTTCTGTATTGGCACTTGTTGGCACCTAAACTTTTATGGATTATATAAAGCAATGTCTACTGATTAACCTCGCAAAAAATTAAAGAGGAATTATGCTGAGAAAAAAAGTTATTACATGATATATATTAATTTTCTGAAAAAAATATATCACTTCCGATTGTTTATTCTATCAAAACCACCGAAGAGAATAAAAAAAGCCATGAAATTAATCTATACACCTTCCTTTAAATCCTAGATTTGGTCCTATCTCAATTTTATACACTAAACTTGTAAAACAAATCTGTTTCGGCTCCGACCGACGCACAGAGTGGTATTTGGGCTGAAAACCTGGCCAAAAATCAAAATTGGAAAAATTTATATAGAGAGTTGTGATTGCATCCCGAAATAGATAAATAAACATGCCATTGCGTGGTGCACTCCTTAGCTGTGTTTACCTAAACAGTCACCCGTGCCTGCACTTAGAACATAGCACTTGTTCAATACACACGTCTTTGATCGCAGCATTCCGTTCGTACGCATCTTTTTCCTGTGATAATTTTTATGTTGGAAGTGATCTTTGTGGCGAAATTTGTGATGGATATTCTTACAGGAGGAATGTACATTACATTAATCATATTTTTGTCAATGTTAAAATTGTTTTTATACGTCTTTTTACTGATCTACAAGTCTGACTAAGAGCTCTTAGATTTTCATGACTTTTTTGCATAAATTAGTGTTTTTAAACATATACAACTCATCGCAACGGCATAAAAGTTACGCGGTGTTAAACTTCAGGATATCTAGAATTAGTATACCGCAAAAGAGTTTTCACAAGTTTTCACATTAAAAAAAAAATAAAGCTTCAAATGTAGCCCTTTTTTATTACTACGTTTTTATTAACTCGCTTTCTTGTCTGTCTATTCGGTACAAATTTTGCAATTGACTTTAACCTAACTTCCCGATGAGACTTGAAACTTTAAACATAGCACAGAACTAGATGACAATACAAATTATATAAATAAAAAAATTCTTAATAATTATTTAAATAAAAAAAATTATTTTTAAAAATATACCATGTTTTTAAGACGGACTAAAAAGTATAAAATAATTTTTCCTAGCCCCATACAGATTCCCAATTCCATACAGATAGTCCTGAAAATTTGTCATTGTGAATTTTTAATAGCTATTAAAATATTTGTAAGATTTAATTCGTTTTAAATCTTTTTTATTTTTTTTAAGAAGTTTATTTTTAAACTTTTAATATTTTCTTCGACTTTTTATGGTTTTTTATAACAAATACAATTTTAGATATACTTATAATCACTAGTATGTAGTTAGAAATGACTTTTTTACTCATGAAGTAACAGTATAACGTACAAAAAACAAGAAAATATTTTTGGCCAGGTTTTCAACCCAAATACCACTCTGTGCGACGATCGTATTACCGGAATGCTGGGATCGCCCAGATTTGGACGCGCGACGAAAGAGAACGTGAAGGAACAATCACCAAAGAAACTCGCGGGAGTTGAAGGATGCGTTTGGTCGTTACAAGTCACTTTATTAATGGAATTGAGAGTTCAACGTGTATGAAAAGAGCGCAATGGTACTGAGTAGATTTATTACGCGAGTCAAAATGCTCCGACGAAGGAGGCTCCTTAAATAGAAATCGATTCGGCGAACGTGGTGTTACGCGATTGGCGTAGATCGCTCGTAGGTCGTTTCGGGATTCAAAGCGAGGTGATTTACGGTTTGCGATCGCGAGACGGTGCGAACGCGGCTTCGCGACAATAACAGCGGGATCTTCACGCACCGCTGAGTTTGAGGAAAAAACACATCGCGCGGTGTTTGTCCGTGTCTCGCATCGACCGGTAAACTCCTCACCCTGAATCCCGAACAAATTATTTCTTTAACACAAGTTTTTCAACACTTCTCTTAGTCACGAGAAATGTTACTTTCAAGTATCTGAATGTTACTAGATAGTACTCTCTATAGAAAAATATTATTGTAGATTACTCGCATATACATATATTCAGGTTTATGAGAAAAAAGTTTTAGTAATTTTATACCCCACTGTGTGACGTTCCAAAATTCTTACAGTCATAGATCTTATAATACGAGACGTCCCAGTGAGAGCGCTTACTGCTGTTCTATTCTCAATTATTCTGCCAGAGGGCGGTCCGGTCCTTCCGATTTTAATATTAGGAGTCTTTCTATTTTCAATTGGGAGGTGTTTAATTTTATCACAGTGTGATAAAGTAACTGTTCCTTGTATTTATTAAGTACGAGTGCAGTTAATAAGCTGCGCGTAATATTATCTACCTACAAAAACGACACAAAATGCAAATCTAGTAAAATTATAACATATACAAACGCAAAATATAGAAATACTCTATGAAATGGTGTCCGGAAAGGAACTGAATGAAAGTGTTACGTCCTGAGATGGACGTTTTTAGAGGTTTTAATTGATTTTGAATATTTATTTTTGGGATAAAACGCAATTTCGAACCTACCTGCATTCACCGGCTTCGGTTCGGATGATTTTGGCTTTTGGTGGTGGATTGTTGGTATCGTAGAGATCAAAGTTGGGTGTTTATAAATGATTCGAGAGTTGATTCATTGTTGATAACAAATGAACAAGATTATATTTTAAGCAACAAATTCCGGTTACATAGTGTTATTGGTTATATTATTATTATAAGTTGTTAGTATTTACCGTAACGTAGACTTCGGTCGAGGAAGTGAACGAATGGCCTGCTCCTGATGAGGGGTCGTCCCTTTTATGTTTCGGGATTCCGAAAGTAAAACTGACTTGCTCCTGATGAGGGGTCGTCCCTTTTATAGTTTTATCTATCCTTTGTTCTAAGCCAGATCTTCGTGGGAGTGGCTTGTTTGTTTCTTCGTAATCGTTTTCTTATCAAATTTGTCGTCTGCTAGTTATTCACTGCGACCTAGATTCCGCGACTTCACCGTAGTGCTGTGGTGGGCACAAATACCCTCAGGTACTTCTTGTGCGCCTACGTTCGCAACTCGTCTCTCGGGTCCATCCGTAAGACAATTGCAACATCTCCGCTGCGGCGGATCGCGTGTCTTGGACCGCTTCCTAGTGCGTTCCGTAAACCGCCTCCCACACAGATCCGCGTCCTCGTATCACAATTCGCGCCGCCGTACCACTTTCCAGACCCACGTTATCGTATCATATTCGTGCCGCCGCACCGCCTTCCAGACCCACGTTCACGTATTACAATTCGCGCCATCGCAGATCCGGGAGCCAGACTCGTACAATAACCGTTCCGTTTTACCGCGCGTTAGATTTAGTAAGTAGGTATAAGTGCACAAACCGAGCCCAGATTAACCAGGCTGATTGTTTTTTTGGTTTATTTGTTGCATTCGCAGTATCAAGAACCGCCTGCTGTCGCTGCCGCGCCGTTAGGAAATCGTCCACAGAACGTAAACTAAAGTCTAGTTTTATCCGATTTCGCTGCGAAACAATTAGCGCGGTAAATATTGTAAATATCGCGCGGTTGGTGATTGCGTGCGAAATTATTGTAAATTTATTGTTGTTATTCCGAGCTCACGATGCGAACAAATAGGATTTTTTTTCTCTTCGTATTTGCCTCACCTAAATTATCGCGAGTTTCCGCTGCGAGTATGATATTTTATTTTCTTCTTCGGGCTTGTAACTAGCTTAACTGGATAACCGAGCAAATTTTTTTTTCTGTTTCTCGACTTCCCAGAATAATCGAGCATTCTCCTTCACGGCTTCACCGTTGTGGAATTTTGTTTGCGGCTTGCCGAATAAGCGAGCGGTATTTCTTTTTCTTTTCATTCGAAAAAAATGAAAATTTTTTTTTCATTTCAAGCTCCATGTTGTGAGCGATTTTCCGGCTATTTCGCTGCGAACGAATTTGTTTCTTCTGCTGAGATACCGTATGTGTCACCATGGGAGTTTATTGGGTGTATCGAATTAAACACATATGGAATCGGCATTGAGGGTACAATAATCGGACCCCTTCAGTGAAAAACCTGAAGACGAACCGGAGTGTAAGGAAGAGGCCGACGTAACAAGGGACCTGGTCGACTTCCACGATGAGCTGCCGGCGGGGCTCTTCAATACAAACACGTGCACCCCACTCCGATCCAGCGCACCGAACGAATGGCGGCTTCAGTTACGGCAATAGCGGATGTTAGAAGGATTCCCCAAGCAACTAAGGGGGGACGCACAACTTTGGTACCGGTGCGTCGCACCGTCCTTCACCTTCTGGTCCAACCTTCAGGAACGGCTCTGGAGATATTACTTGCCACCAGGAGAGCAACGGCACTTCGACCGACAGATCGCCGACCGACACCAAGGTCCGAGCGATGAGAGACGAGCTCCAACTACAGACCCGAAGGAGCGACGTCGCAGACGTCGAGCAATTAATATAACGTGTCGAGGAGGTTGAGGAGATATTCCGCAAAATGCGTAGCGGAACCGCCGGACCACGCTAGCTGCCACCAGCCCGTACAACCGGAGCACGCATTGTTGGCGGTGCAAACAGCCAGGGCACTCCCGCTTCAACTGCAGGAACGAGCCAGTAAAGTTTTGCTCGTTCTGCGGCAAATTGCGCGATTACCCGTGCTCACGAGAGTGCCAGGGAATAGAAGCGCGGGCCGGCCCTGCCTAGCCAGCGACCCAGCCCCTAAGATCCCCAATAACAGGATCTATGCACCCATCGCCGTCGGCAACTACCGGACCAGAGCTCTCGTCGATCCAGGGTCGGTATGTTCGTACGTAAATATACACGATCATAGCCCGACAATGCATGCGCGCCGGCTGGCAGGTCACTACCGAGGACAGCGACGCCTCCATGGCCGACAGGACCGAGACCCATCTGGACCGCAGCATTTCCGGAACCGGAATCATCAACGGCGCCCCCTGGACCACCGGTATTTCACGATGGACACCTTGGAGCATTACGTGCTCTTGGGAATGACGCCCTAACAAAGATGCACTTGAAAATTAAGTGAAACAACCAGAAGATCCATCCGATCTAAACCAAACCTATCTAACACCAGAAGAAAGCCAGCGGCTCCACGAGCTAGTCCAGGAAGAGCAGGCCACGTTTGACGAGATACTCGAAGTAACCCCACTGGTAACCCCACCTCGATCAAGACACAGTACCGCCCGCGCAATCCAGCGATGCATGAAATGAACGACGCAAAAGCCAACAAAATATTGGCCGGGGGAGTGTTCCAACCGTCCCGTTGCCCATGGAGCTCGCCCATGAAGAAGGACGGAAGAAGGATAGAACACACTGTTTCTGCGTCGACTTCCGTCGGCTAAACCGAGTGACGAAGAAGGACGCCTACCCGTTGCCACACATCAACGTAACCAGCTGCGCCAAGCACGGTACCTGTCTACCATCGATCTGAAGAACGGATACTAGCAGGTACCATATCACTGGCCAGCAGGCCACTAACCACCTTCGCCGTACCAGGAAAGGGACTGCTCGAATTTAGAATCATGCCATTTGGACTCCACTCCGCACCCTCCACCTTCCAGCGGCTGCTTGACCGGGTGATCTAACCAGATATGGCTCCACACGCGTTCGCCTACCTCGATGACATAGTCATCGCGAGCAGGTCCTTCGAGGAACATGAGCGTATCCTGAAGGAAGTCTTCCAGCGGCTCTGAGCAGCGAACCTGCGGCCGAACTGGAAGAAATGCCACTTCGCGCGAGAATAGTTAAAATTCCTGGGACACGTCGTCGACCAAGACGGCCTTCACACCGACCCGGATAAGGTTTCCGCCGTAACGCAATTAGCGCCTCCCACCTCTGTCAAGGAACTACGCCGGTTCCTGGGACTCCTCTCCTGGTATAGGAGAGTCGTCTCCGCTTTTTACAAAAAGAAGAGCAAATGGAAGTGGGAAGCGCTACAACAACAAAGCTTCAACGAACTTAGGAGGCGCCTAGCAGAAGCACCAGTACTAGCCGTCCCGGACTGGGTACGACCATTCACCCTGCAGACCGATACTAGTGTTACGTCCTTAGGTGGACGTATTTGATAGTGTTGTAGGTAGTTAGATTCTTAAAGATTAATATTGTAAATAAAACGCAGTTTCGAACCTACCTGCATTCACCGGCTGCGGTTCGGGTAATTGAGGATTTTTTTATTCTTATATATTCTATAATGACCTTGATTTGGGAACTGGTACGAAGAGATCGAAGATAGGTATACTCTTTAAAAATGACTTGAGGTTTTGAGTTGATTAAAATTGAACAAAAATATATTATAAACGGCAAATTCTGGATACATGAAGTAATTGTTGTGATATTATATAAAATTGTTATTATTTACCGTTCGTGGTGATCGCTCGCTGTTTCGTATAGATTCGCTAGAGTCTTAGATGTAGTAATTCCAGCGGGTGTACAGGCCTAATTTTAATATAATGAATCCAGCGGGATATACAAGCTTTTTTTATAATGATCACCTACGATACACACTCTCTCTCTCTCTCTCTCTCTCTCTCTCTCTCTCTCTCTCTCTCTCTCTCTCTCTCTCTCTCTCTCTCTCTCTCTCATACACAATATAATAAAATTGAACAGACTGCGTTGACAATGACTCAAGTAAGTTTGAACATGAACTGGCTTGGGTTTCTTGAAGAGCCATCTCTTTTATAGATTAATCAATCCATTGTTCTGGACCTAATCTTCATGGGGTGACTACATCTTCAAGCCTTCTTCGAAATCGATTTTCATAGGAATAGATACCTCTTGACCGAATGGAGAGTCTTAGATTCCCTTTTATCGTTCTCTTGGCTCGATCATATTGCCCGACACATCCTGCCCGGCAACCAGTCACCAGCTTATCAATATTCGCAATTTATATTTAATATCTAATTTTACATATAACTTTAATAGAGTAAGTATGAGTATAGAAAGGAAGCGAGAAAATAATATATCATATATGATTATGATAAATTGTTATTGATGGCTGAACCGGACGTGACACTAGCAAGAAGGGACTCGGCGCAGATTTCACTCAGGAAGGGGACCAAGGCGAGCGAGTGATAGCGGAACTACTCAGCCACGGAGCTCGAATGCCTCGCAGTCTGTTGGGGCATCTGAAAGATGCGGCACTATCTTGAGGGGTATCATTTCGTCGTATTGACCGACCATCAAACTCTCAACTGGAGAAAATTGATAACCCTCCCGGACGGCTTGCGCGCTGGGCAATGCAGCTGGGACAGTGGGACTTTGAGATTCGCTACCGCAGAGGACGGGTAAACACCGTGGCCAACACCGTTCCTGCATCCAGGAAAAACGCCTGTGCGTAGCCACCAACGACCGCCCCTGCGTTCTTCGTGAATCCAACGACGATTCGACCGCTGGCCACCTGGGGATCGCGAGAACATTGACTCTCCTCTGTCGTTTCTATTAAAGGCCCGGAATGCACCGCGAGAGAGCACGCCATGTCCGATCTTGCGAAAGCTGCCAAAACCAACCGTGGGAGATGATCTCCGCCGACTTAGTAGGTCCATTCAGTGATGCCAGAATCGTGGGCCGTGGGCCGTTTCCCCTCCGCTGGCACAGCCGGCGCGGGCCCCCACTCTGACATACCATCGTCGTCACGTTGCTTCTACTGCGCACGAGTTACCCACGAACGTACCTCTACTCTGCCAGTGTGAGTGACTGCTCGATTGCACGCGCGCTACGCTCACCAGCGTACCTCTACTATATCCGTGTGCGCTGCTTGCAGCTGCTTGTGCGCTTGCGCCAGCCACAATCTATTTTTAGCACTTTCCATCCACATCCACGCCTGCTTTGCGGAAACGAAATTGAAATTCGGCGGTCGAGCCGTCGAGCCGTCGAGCGTATGAAGCGCAATCTGGAGCTAGCCTTCGAGACCCCGCGTGCAACGATTTTTATTTCTATTTTTCATTACTTTTTTAATTACATTTCTTAACCTCCTAAAAAATATAAAAACTATGTTAAAAATATATATTATATATTCGTAAGTTTGAACCCTTTATCTCAACCAGGAGGGTAGTTAAAGGGTAAAAACTAATGGTTTTTTCCACATTTTCCCTATTTAATGGTATACTTAAAAATTCTAGAAAAATTCTACAATTTTGTAAATATTATTCCTTATGATTGTGAAGTTTTCAGTTGAACACGTTTATATTATTGTGTTAGTTGCGTCACATCGTGATTATTAACGTGTGTTTTTCAGATTTTTCGGATTATACAAACATATATGAAAAAATTAGAAATCTCCAAACATTCTAAGAAAGTACATATTTCGTACTGAAATTTTAGAGATACCAATTTCAGAAAAATTCAGTAGTTAGATGCTATTGTTAGATATCATATTCCAATACATGAGCATGACTTTCGAACAGTTTGGGTTGGTGCAGACGGTAAGGGCTCCGAATGGAAAGTTCAACTAATCACAGTTTTCACACATTTATTTTCAACTTAAAGGATTCATGCAATTCGCGCTGCCCGAAAATTCCCCAGCAGCAGGCACACGCGCGATTTGAAACAGTCTTCTGCTTTTCTAAAATTAAAAGAAGAATATAAACACATGGTTAATGTTCACAAATGTGAATGTAACCTCAACTTATCTTTTTTTCTAAATTATCCTTCACGCTGTTGGTCGTTGCTTCGCGTTACGCGATAATTTCGCTGCTGCTGGCACACGCGCGAATTTGAATGTCCTTCGTTCCTATATATATTTGAAGAAGAATTAAACATAATTAAAATTGTAATTCTAATTGCATTATTGTGCGATACAATATAATTATTAACGTAAACTTATCTTTTTTATCGATGTAATATATAAATGACTATATACATCATAACTATATACATAAAATAACTATATAAATATAGTAAACTATATAAATAAAATAACTATATAAAGACAATACACTATAAAAAATAAAATAGATTGTACAAATAAAATAACTACAAAATAATTATATACATAAAATAAACTCCTAACAAAGAAAAAAGTGTCAATAACGCAAAAACTAGGTGGCTGTCGCAAACTGAAAATGTACCCTCCAAGGCAGCAATTTTACAAGTTCGTACACGCGTGCAAAGTTAACTGCCGAAAACTTTGTGTACGTGACGAACTTGCATATGAATTCTCTCCCGACATCAAATCTAAATGTCTTTGGTCAACAGACATGGTGCGACTAGACTCCTGTCTAGCTTTGAGTGATGTGCGCACCACACATATGGAATTTAATAGGTCGTTGCCTATTTTATTCCGTTTTCCGACTTGATGTCGGGAAGGAGCGAAAACACTCTTTCGGCTTCGGCGTTCGAGTGCATTAGACATCGAACAATATTAATAATGGCAGACAGCAATGGAAACTGACGAACTTTTTGGAGGTTTTGAAATTTGGCGATTTCTACCCACATATCATCGAACAACAACTTCGCCCATTGGTCCTTGCGACCGCGAAGTACCATGATACAAAAAGTGCCATTCCTTTCGTAACCCAAAACAATTAAAATTTCCCAATTTATTAGCAACAGCTTCGAGATTTTGAAAAGTAAAATCTCTGTTGCTATTAAAGAGGGAATTACATGGTATGAAAACCGTTAATTGTTTTAAGAAAACATCGTCGTGGGGAAAAAGATTTCTTATTTCATTGCATAGGGTAACCAAAAACCCTAAACAATTTTCCCGGAAGGAGCGTATTTCAACTTCCGACATCCCCTAGACAAGCAGAAGACTGTTTCAAATCGCGCGCGTGCCGGCTGCAGTGAAATTTTCGCGTAACGCGAACCAACGACCAACAGCGTGAAGGATAATTTAGAAAAAAAGATAAGTTGAGGTTACATTAACATTTGTGAACATTAATCATGTGTTTATATTCTTCTTTTAATTTTAGAAAAGCAGAAGACTGTTTCAAATCGCGCGTGTGCCTGCTGCAGGGGAATTTTCGGGCAGCGCGAATTGCATGAATCCTTTAAGTTGAAAATAAATGTGTGAAAACTGTGATTAGTTGAACTTTCCATTCGGAGCCCTTACCGTCTGCACCAACCCAAACTGTTCGAAAGTCCTATTTTTACATTTACGAGTCGTAATTTGCATCATACGGAAGCATACAACTGCGCATGTAGCTATTTTCATAACATATATAATGCAAATTACGCCTCGTATAGGAAAAAAAAAAGACTTTTGAGGGCGTTTGCTGCCTAGATTGATCTTTTATCTGGCGTTTTTGACTACTGAAAAAACCCATGTTTGTATTATCACGAAATGAGAACGCAAATGCCGCACCCTTGCAATCTTGTAAATGGGCTGAAATCTGGCTGAAATCTGACTGAAATCTGGCACGGCCGGCAGGCCCTGCGCTCGAGCCCATGCCTGGCTATTTCCGGGCCAATGCGCGCATAAAAACCAGGCCCAAATCGAGCCGGTGTGCTGTCTGGGTAGTTTTTTGTGCTTAAAGTATAGGTACTATCGTTGCAAATCCTTGTGCGTTTTCTGTTCCCACAGTCTTTGATTGATCTAAGTAGCTACAGTTATCCCAATAAAAGGAAACGAAGGGATGAATTGCTTGTTTCATGAAGCAAATAATTTGTTAACAAATAATTTATTTCATGAAGCAAAAGTATTTTGTTGCATTCCAAGTATAGATGCTGTCACTGTGAAATTGTAATATTTTATCTAAGTGAAGGATGCCTGGTAGTAATTATTTAAATGCCA
This sequence comes from Lasioglossum pauxillum, assembly GCA_933228785.1. NCBI lineage: Eukaryota > Metazoa > Arthropoda > Insecta > Hymenoptera > Halictidae > Lasioglossum > Lasioglossum pauxillum. Next base: position 23,295,818 of record OW121703.1, on the reverse strand, counting down.
CAAGAAGAATCATGCAAGTATTACAGGAGATAGGAAAAAGTTTGACAGGTGTAGGTTAAAATGAAGAATATATGGAAACTAGTTATTAAAACTTGCCAGTTAAAATACCAAGACCTAATAGAGTGTGCAATGTAGAGCTACTACCTTTACCCGAGTATATAAGATACCCGGGTACTCGGGTACCCATGAGACACCCGGGTACAGCAAAAATACCCGGGTATCTCATGAGATACCGAGTACCCGGTTACCCGGGTGTCCAAGCATCTCATGAAGTCTCAGAACTGGCTACTAGAATTATTACTACCCGAGCTGAATTTCGGTTTGATTCGGTCCTGTCATTCTGTATTCTGTTCGGCCGAAGAACATACAATGTATGCCAGCAACTATATCAATGACAGGGCGACCGTAAATTAACACGTATATGACAAAACACAAAAATTGTTCGGCATAATCGGACAATTATCGATATCTCTACCATTACACTGATTTCGATAATTTTTTATTATGTTATATAAATCAATATTTTGAACAAATAATAACAAAACTTTATATTATTATGTATTATTTAAATTATTATTTAATATTTATAACAATTTTTTAAATAAATAATTTTTAATAATGCTTACAATTTTATTTGTATATTCACTATTGAAATACGTATTTATTTTTTAAACAATTATTTAAATACATTTTTATGCTGCACAAATAAAGTATACAAATTTGTTTATGTACTAATTATTTAAATTATTATGTATTATTATTAATTTTTTAACAATTTTTTAAATAACAATTTTATTTGTATATTCACTATTTAAATACATATGTATTATTTAAACAATTATTTAGAAATTTATAAATTTGTTTAGATAATAATTATTTAAATAGTTTTATTTATTACTTATTGTGTAAACAATTTTTAAATAAATTCATTTTTATAGTGTATAGAAACTTGTTTGTATTGTGGGGGAGCTAATATAATACTGATAATTATAAAGGAGCTCTACCCATATGAAAGAGAGGAGGAAAAAAGGAAGGCGCGTTTCGTCCTAGGCCCGCTAGAGGACTCATCAGTAAGGCTATCTAGCGGGCCCTGCCTTAGACGTGTTGGGATGTCGGAAGGCGATTGAGGACTGTATATATACAAATGATTGAGGAACCGAGTACTTGCGGGAAAGGTCTTCAACTACCTGTCCCTCTTGTGGCGCATGTAGGAAGTTGGCCGCCACATTACCCCCCTGCCAGTGAATAACGATACTAAATCGGGAGGGGGGGGGTGAAAATCGGTAAGAGAGCGCGTTGCTCGAATTGTATATGCATCGTGATGGCGAGACAGTGAGTCGCTCAAGCCTATCGAGCCGTAGATGCTGCTGTCCTAGCATGGCCGTTCGAGAAGGAAGCACATGGGTGCCACACTAGGAGAGGGATTACGTATTCTCGGCGATTAAAGTAGTGCCCACTCGATTGATGCGTGTAGTATCCTCCTAAGGCTCCATGTTGTCCTCCGTGTTGCGTTTTTAGGTTCTAACGTCGCAGGGTCACCAATGTGGGGGAGCTAATATAATATTGATTATTATAAAGGAGCTCTACCCATATGAAAGAGAGGAGGAAAAAAGGAAGGCGCGTTTCGTCCTAGGCCCGCTAGAGGACTCATCAGTAAGGCTATCTAGCGGGCCCTGCCTTAGACGTGTTGGGATGTCGGAAGGCGATTGAGGACTGTATATATACAAATGATTGAGGAACCGAGTACTTGCGGGAAAGGTCTTCAACTACCTGTCCCTCTTGTGGCGCTTGTAGGAAGTTGGCCGCCACAGTATATTCGTTATTAACTTCCCGATTCATAGGGAAGTTACTGTAATTACCCGGAAAATCGAAAATCGATTTTTTAGCAGATCTTCACGTTTCATGGTCATTGGAGTCATTTTAGACTATTTTTATCAAAATGTTTGTGTGTGTGTGTGTGTGTGTGTGCGCGTATGTCCGTTTGTATGGTATCAAATTTTTCGTTAACGTTTTCAGAAAAAGTAACAACGCGATCAGGATGATGAATGATGCAATCGATGTGCCCCGTCGTAACTTAGAGCTGATTAGATTTTGGTCCATATTGGTCAAGTAGTTTTTTAGATTTTTAGTTTTTTTTCGAAAAGAGTTGATTCTACAATGCAATTTATAAGGGAGGACGAAAATTTTCCACCAAAGTACCAAACGCAATTACATAAAAAAAAATTTTTTTCTTAATTTTTTTTAACCGATGCTAGTGTTACCGCTTGGAATAATCGAAAGTTATTCCAATGCAACAGTGAATTTATCATCTCTACTCCCAAGAATACATTTTGGGAGAATATCGATGAAAGTACAAAAAAAACGATGTTAGCGATGTTGGCGAAGGAGTAACGAATCGGGAAGTTCTTTGTGTGACTCTTGGAGAGTCACACACCAAATAAAAAACATTAATATCAGTAGGCCCTACTAGCCATGCGTATCACTAACCCTCTCGCAAGAGCAGTCCTACCCGCGAGCTCGCGAAGCGAGCGAGCAAAAACAACCCTACTCGCGAGCGAGCGAAGCGAGCGAGCAACAATAGCCCTCTAGTTTTCATTATTATTTCAGTAATAATTTATTGTTAAAATGATTATTTAAATACATAAATATTTGGAACGACCAAAATACATATACATATACACGCCTTGTATATTTACAATATTACATGTTCTTCGGCCGAACAGAAAAACTATGTTGAAGTACCATTTTTTCAATAAAATTTTTGTTTATCCATAATTGTGTTAAATTACGGGATTTCCGAAATCCGCATTTCCAGGCCGAGAACTACGTTTAGAAGTATGTAACAATATATCCCGCCGTAGAAAATACACGTTCTGAGTTCAGAGCTTGTAGACGTCGTTGCATTGCAGGTATCACAATTACATTTCAACAATTTTTGCTGATATAGGTAACTTTGTAATTTGTTCCATTATTCTGGAAATCATAGTTCGCTTTTCTTAAAGACATGTTTGTAATTCCCATTTTAACCACTGTTGAACTCTACTTGAAACACATAGTCCAGTACACCTGCAGTATTATTTACATTTTTTGTTTTTGTACTTCTGATTTTATAATTTTCTTTAATCATATTAAACATAATACCTAAATTCTCCGCCGAATGCTGATCTTCCATGAATTATGCATGTACATAATGTATGTTTTTAAAAATCATATTTTCATTTATGAAATGAGCGGTGTTTAAAATTGAAGTGTCTCGTGACCTTGAAAACTTCCCATCGATGATAACATGTTTCAGTCATTACAGGAAGTTTTTCCCGTCTTATTTTGTTCTTTTTTTACACAAGTTGTAACCGCTTTAACATATTTTTAATAATGAATAAAATAGACATCATATTTACTATTGTTTCTTACAAAAACTATGTTATTGCTAGTTATTTTCATGTGATAATTCTAATGTCGATAGTTCATCAATATCCATGTTCTAAAATCAATCAAAATGTATATTATACAATCTAATCCGTATATTAGAGATTTAAACAAATAATTTATTGTATGTTTCCGTCTTCTAAATGATTGTACATACTAGGGCGATCGGTCGGCTACCGCCGCGCCGTGGAGAGTGTTACTGTTGGTTTTGGGAAGCAGATATACTCGTGAATAAAATGCAAAGAATTTATTTTAATCGTGTTCTCTCGTATGCTGCCGGATTCGAACTGAGAGTGGGTTGTTAAAGAAAAACAAACGTGTCGCGCACGTCGGGATGCTTCTGTTCAAAAACGCCTCGGACATCTCTACAGGCATTTGACGCAGAAACAAATGAACGACGTGCCCGTCACGTCGGCTAACATTCACTATTGATTTTTGTATATATATATATATATCTATATATCTATACTCCCACTCAAAAATTAATTCGTTAACAATTAACGCAAGAGAGAACACTTAATTTATTTAATATTACTTTAATACTGGGTGATACATAGATGGTCCAACATTCGTTGCACTGGTTTGGGGAAAACCCAGAAAAACACAATCAGACCACTATACTGACGATTACAGATGGAAATTAGAAAAACGAAATTTTAAAACATATTGGAAATTATAGTTTTACATGAATTTAATTTTAATAGTTTTGTTTTTCCTTTTTTTTTATTCGTGTTCCAGTAGTTCCATCTGCTTGCGGATGTACAAGAACCGAACTTTCGGTAATGGTTTTGTGAATGAGTCAGCTAACTGTTTATCTGTGGAAATATATTTAAGTATTATTACCTTTTGTTCCACTTTTTCACGTGTAAAATGATATTTTACATCTATATGTTTTGATCGTTTATGATCTGTTGGATTACTTGCGATAGCAATGCAACCATTATTATCCTCGAAGATAATTATCGGCTCTTTAATATTTATCTCTATACTCTTCAAAAGAGATCTAAGCCAACAAGCTTCTCTAGTTGCTTCATATAGTGCCATGTATTCGGCTTCTGTCGAGGAGGTTGCAACTGAATTTTGCCTTTTCGTATTCCAACAGATTGTATTACAATCAAACATTTTAAAGATATAGCCAGTTGTACTTTTCCGGTCTATTTCGTTATCTGCCCAATCAGAATCTACATAACCATTTAATAAATTTTAATAATTATCATTTCGTTTGTAAACTAAACGAAGTTTTAATGATCCTTTTATATATTTTAAAATTTTCTTTAAGTTTTGCCATAGCTCTCTGTTATTTTTATTTTGATATCTGCTGAGCAGATTTACTAAGAATAATGATTCCTAAGAATAACTTTATCTCGTTCATATCTGTCATAGAAAATTGTTTTTTTAAGTATTCTTTGAAATTTTGCATCGTATTTCTATCATACGTTACTATCAGAACATCATCTACATACAAGAGTACATAGATATTCTTACAAATATGATTGTTATTTAAAAAATATAGACAGCGATCTGATAAGGAATTTTGAAAACCATGCGTTTTCAGTGTAACTTCGAAAAGTTCAAACCAGCATCTTGCAGACTGTTTCAGACCGTATAATGCTTTATTTAATTTACATACATGTCCTTCAGGCGCTGAAATCCCATCCGGCACACGCATGTAAATTTCCTCTTTCAATAAACCGTTTAAAAATGCGGTTTTTACGTCCATCTGATGGACCAATAAATTATGTTGATTTGCAAACGCAATGATCATTCTAAAGGTTGTTATTCGTGCAACTGGTGCAAAGGTTTCATTATAGTCTTGTAAATATTGTTGACTAAAACCTTTTGCTACAAGTCTAGCCTTATATATACATGAATTTCCATTTTTATCCATTTTTATATTAAACACCCATTTGCAATCAACTATATTTTTATTTTTAGGACGTGGAATCAAAGTCCATGTGTTATTTTGTGACAACGATCTAAGTTCATTATTTACAGCTTTCTCCCACTCGCATTTATCACTACGATGTTTTATCTCATTATACGAGCTAGGAATGTCAGAAGTTGTCGACAGTGCACAAATATGATTATCATATTCCTCATTATAATTTATTTGAGGTTTATTCTTTATTCTTGTACTTCGTCGCAACTCACCTTCATGAGAATCATTACGAGCTTCGATCTTTTTACTAGAATCGTTTGCTTCGCTTTCTTGATTCTCACTGATTTTTATTTCATCAGTTTTAGAACGTTTTGTTTGAAGGTTATTGTCTTCAAAGTCATTATTTCTGTGTACAGAAGTTGGTCTCGAGTTTTTAAAATTAATCTCGTCAACAACCACATCACGTGCTATATTAAATTGATTTGTTTCCACGTTTAATACTTTGTATCCATTCTTTCCATAGCCAACTAAAATCCCTTTAATAGACTTTTTATCGAATTTACTTTGTCTATTTTTGTCATGAATATACACGGTGTTACCGAAAACTTTCAAACGATTTAATTTTGGTTTTCTATTATGCCAAAGTTCAAAAGGAGTTTTGTTTTCTATAATGGCTTTACTTGGGGTTATATTAACTAAATAATTAGCCGTTAGAATAGCTTCACCCCAAAATTCCTTTTTGAGTTCAGCTCCGTGAATCATAGCGCGAGCTTTTTCTAACAGTGTTCTATTCATTCGCTCCGCTATGGAATTTTGCTGTGGCGTGTATGGAACTGTTAAATTATATTGGATACCCTTCTGTACACAAAATGCTTTGAATTCATTTGACAAATACTCATTCCCATTATCACAATTTAAATTTGTGATTTTTAAATTAAAGTGGGTTTCACTTTTAGCGACAGTCTTGAAACATTTTAAATACTTATATGTAAGACTTATATGTAATGAGATAAACTGTCGTATAGTGGGTAAATTCGTCAATAAATGTAACAAAATAGTTTTTATTATCAATAGTCGGAGGCTTAATTGGACCGCATACATCAGAGTGTATGATGAACAAAGGTCTCGTAATATGACTCCTGTCCCTTTCCTTTGAGAAAGGCAGTCGTGCTTGTTTTCCTAGTACGCAAGCTTCACACAAATCTTTTGTAGGACTTATTGACTCAATTAAATTTTTGTCTTCAAATAAATTATGCTGCTTAATTTTGATGAACTTAGATTGTTCGATGTGACCTAGACGTTCATGCCACAATTTATATGCGTTTAAAGTTACGATGTTATTTGCATATGTTTTGTTACACATATTTTTATTTATCGTGAAATTTACGCATATTAAATTATTTATTGACTTACCGGTTAGGATAGTCTTACCACCCTTTTTTACCATGACGCCTCCAGATTCACCAAAAATGATTGTCATCCCGGCCTGCTGGATTCGGCGCACCGACAAAAGGTTGGTCGTCGCTTCTGGTGCATACAGCACATTTTCTAGGACACCCGTTACACCAAGATTTGTTGTCACATCGATGGTCCCGATCTGTGTTGCGCTTATAGCTTCTCCCTTCTTTGCAACAGATATTTTTATTGGCTTGTCCAACGTAGACAGTGTCTTAAACACCTCGATGTCTTTGACCACATGATCCGTGGCTCCCGAATCGATTATAAAACTGATTTTTCTCGGATCATTAATCTGCTCGTCATCAGCTTGATCTGCAGTTATAAATGCAAATCGTTCACCCTCATTCTGCATTTGAACTGTATGTAGTGTTCGTTGATGATATTCCGTTGCAGCTTGATTTCTTTTGAAGAAATAGCAATCCTTCTTTTCGTGATTGCGTCTCCCACAATGATCGCACTGCATTTTATTGTTTTTATTAAATTTTTTATTTTTGAAGCCGTAGTTTTGCTTCTTTTTAAAATTTAATTTAAATCCTCTACTTTTCTTATTCTTCTTCTCACTATTTATAATTGTCTCTGTTTGCAAAACTTTCGCGCTCGTTTCACTTTGTTCATTTTGCAATTTCACTTCATAATCAAGTAATTTTATTTTCACAAACCCGAGTGTCAGGTCTTCGTCCGCATGAGTCTGAATCGCTGTAACAAGTGCATCGTATGAGTTCGGTAATGTTAGTAAAAGTCTTGCGATTTTGCTCATTTCACTTAATGTTGCCCCTGCTGCTTCTAATTCAACCACCATTTCGTCAAAGCAGATCAGGTGTTTTGACAGCGGTGTAGTTTCCTTAAATTTGAATGTTAGAAGTTTCTTCTCAATCGCCAATTGAGTCGCCAGGCTTTTCCGGTTATAAATCGAATCCAGTTTATGTATAACTTGTTTTGCCGTATCAGCTTCTGTTGAAAAACTGAGCATTGAATCAGACAAGTATTCAATGATAATTCCTTTGGCAATCCTTTCGCATCTTTTCCAATTATTTAATGTCTTTGGATCAGTGGGAGCTACCTCGTCTAAGACTTTCAATGCGTCTTCTTCTGCTATTAATGAACGAATTCGATATTTCCAGATACTATATTTTTCACCGTCAAACGGCTTAATGTTACGTTTTGCCTTTTTCGCCTCTTCACTCATTTTCGCACTGAGTTTTAACACTTACAGTTAATACTTGCACTTTCACTTTTTCCTTTTTTTTTTATTTTTTAATGTCAATTTTCACCGAAAAAATGTTATACTGTATTTTAACGTCGCTCTACACTAACACGTACACCTTAACTATGTGCCTGGGCCCATAACCTGTTGGTTTTGGGAAGCAGGTATACTCGTGAATAAAATGCAAAGAATTTATTTTAATCGTGTTCTCTCGTATGCTGCCGGATTCGAACTGAGAGTGGGTTGTTAAAGAAAAACAAACGTGTCGCGCACATCGGGATGCTTCTGTTCAAAAACGCCTCGGACATCTCTACAGGCATTTGACGCAGAAACAAATGAACGACGTGCCCGTCACGTCGGCTAACATTCACTATTGATTTTTGTATATATATATATATATGTAAGGAAGTTTACTCCCTTAGAATATTTTGAATACTCCCGCGTTCACACGCGAGCCGATAAGGTAGTCAGTGAGTCGATCATGCAGAACAGTAAACAGGAGAGAGAAAAGACAATGTAATACAAGTGTTTATAAAATAGTTATAGAGTCTATGTCAAGCTAAACAAATAAGGTTAAGAATAAACATTGAATGTAGTTTCTTTGTTATTTCAGGTTTGTAAATAATTGTAAATAATTGTAATTGTTAGGTGATTAGAGAATGATCAATAAATGATAAAAACTTTGTTATTTCAGAGCAACCATTCGGGCTTATTCTTTTTTTATCCTATAGTGCTGTCGTAAAACGAACTCATATTATATCTATATATCTATAGTTACAATGTCGTCACAGCGTCCGCGCAAAAAAAAACACAATCGGTTTTTGATGTCACGTCATATCGATATGACAAATCACGTTCTTTTGTAGAAAACGTCTAGCGATTCTCTAATGTTTCATGTTTCATCTTTTTCCACATCGCCTTCAGTCTCTGTTCCGAGCTTTTGCATACCACTTGAGTTTTAAGTTATTCTAAATGGCACCCCGCAAAAGTTGGGTATGGAAATATAGCAATCCATCGAAAGATGGAAAACATGTCACGTGTAATTTGTGTGATAGTGTCATGTCGTTTAATGGATCGACATCGGTGATTATGAAACATTTGAGGTGCAAACATCGAGAAACTTCTTTTACGACATCATTTGAATCAGACAGTAGTGACGCATTATCAGTGTCTGAACATACTGATCCAGGACCATCATCTTCAAATGTTGAAATACATCCTCTTATGAATCAAGAAAAATTAATATCTGTGAAACGACAAGAACACATATCAAAAGCACTTACGCGTATGATCGCACTAAATATGATGCCAATATCGTTTTGTAATAGTGAGGGATTTAAGGAATTTATGGCCATTGTAGAGCCAGGGTATCGTTGCCCTTGTCCCAAAAATATGGTGCAACGGTTGCAATTTATGTACAATGATAAAAGAAAGAAGATAGAAGAAGAGCTTTCTTCAATAGGTGAAATGGCTATTACAAATGATGGGTGGTCATCAAGGTCACAGGACTCCTATGTTTCAACTACTGCACATTTCATAAATGAAGCATGGAATTTAAAAAATTACACGTTATGTACCCAATTAATGGAAGATCGGCAATCGGCAGAAAATTTATCCATCATGCTTAATATGATTCAAGAAGATTGCAACATTAACAATAAAGTAATTGCTGTAGTCCATGACAATGCGCCTAATATATGCGTGGCGGTAAATCTTACGGAAAACGTACGATATAGCGTATCGTGTGCCGCACACAATATACAATTATGTATAAAAGATGCATTGGATGAAGTCAGTACATTTAAGGATGTAATACAAAAAGGAAGCAAAATCGTACAGTTTTTCAACCACTCTAACTTAGCTGCAACCGCTTTAAGCGAGAAACAAGATCAGCTATGCTTAAAACAACAAAAATTGATTTAAAGTTGTCCAACAAGATGGAGTTCTTACTATTATATGTGCGAGCGACTTCAGAATAATAGAAGTGCAATTCTTTCTATTTTGGCAGATAGAAAAATTACAAAGCTAAATATTGCGTTGAAATTGGATATGTCGGAATACTATTGGTCCTTAATGAATGAAATTTTAACAGTATTGAAACCCTTTCAACTAGCAACTACAACATTATGTTCCGAACAAAATGTAACTATATCATTAGTATTACCTATTGTACGGAGTATCATTAATAACCATTTAAAAATTAATGAAATCGGCGGGCCAGAAACCGAAGAATTTAAAACTGTTTTAATAACGTCGCTAACAAAAAGATTTTCTTTAGATTGCCGTACTGAAACTGTTCATCGTTTCGCTTCATTTTGGATCCGAGAACAAAATTAATGACATTTGAAACTAATGAGATAAAAGATTTAATTTCAACTTCCATTAGTAACGCAATAGAAAATATTAACACACCTGAAGAAACAGAGAATATGAATAGCACAGTACTTGATTTTATATTTCAAACAGAATGCAACAGCGATAGCAATTCAGAATTACAAAAATATCTTCGTGAAAATCAGATAAACCACAACTTATGTCCTTTAGAATGGTGGAAAATAAATGAAAAAAAGTACCCTAGGTTAGCAAAACTTGCAAAATTGTATTTATGTATTCCCGCGACTTCTGCGAGCTCAGAACGCGTATTCTCTACAGCGGGAAATGTTGTTAATTGTAAACGCAGTTCATTATTGCCTGAAAATGTAAATATATTAGTATTTTTGTACAAAAATAAAAACATTTGAATTTTATAGAATTAATCGTTTTACTCTTGTTATTTCATACAAAAATATAAATTACCTAAATTAATGTAGATTGTAGATAATCACAGTCCAACAGCCAAAAATTATTGCGATTCTTACAATTTTTCGAGCTGATTCCGAATGTGTCCTTCATTTTTCTCCTATACGTACAGTTTTTGAGAAAATTGAGTTTAAAAAAAAGATATATTTTTCAACTTTGAACAAATATTGTGATATTATTATAAAAAATATTGAATTGTTCCTTACAGCAAAAGATTCTGTAAACTTTCCCGAAGTAATATTTGATACAGTAATATCAAATATTAAAACATTATAATTGTTTAAACATGTTTATTAAAACATTATGATTGTTTAAACATGTTTAAACAACCATAATGTATTAATAATTGATGTTACTGTATTCGAGATAGTCTTGTTACGAGCCAGGGCCGCGAGCAGCACGAGTGGCCGGCGAAGGTTTATAAACCCAGGGAATATGGTATCAGTTTGTTAATAAAGGCACGCGGACGAACCCAATGCGAAATTGGGGAGCCGCTAGGATTATAGACGACGAGGACGAACCTGACGCGAAGTCAGGGAGCCTCTAGGAATGGAGTCAAACACAGACGAACCTGATGCGAAATCAGGGAGCTGCTAGGAAGGTGAAACTTCGTGAACGAACCCAATGCGAAATTGGGGAGTCAATAGGAACGACGCGCAGACGAACCCGATGCGAAACCGGGGAGCTGCTAGGAGGTTGTAGAATCAGCGCGGACGAACCCAATGCGAAATTGGGGAGCCGCTGGGAAGTTGGATAAAAGCACAGACGAACCTGATGCGAAATCAGGGAGCTGTTAGGATACGGACGAACCTGATGCGAAATCAGGGAGCCGCTGGGATGGTATAGGTTTCGTGGACGAACCCAATGCGAAATTGGGGAGCCACTAGGTAGGAAAAATCTCTATTTGAATAATTGGTAAATAGCGAACAAACCTGATGCGAAATCAGGGAGTCGCTAGGATAGTTAGTAGGCCTCGTAACTAATATAATCTAATTGATACAACCCGAGCGGTAGGGTTGTATCGAGTGAGAACGTTCAATTATTATATTAGGATTTTGGACGATAATAATGGGTTTAATAATCTCGATCTAATTTCCAAACAACACAAATATAATGTAACTATAAAAATCTGTGGTACAGGTGTGTAACTGTCGCGGTTGGAATTTAAAGAAAGATATAAAAAGGAATTTACCTAAAACGATGTTCGTTTTTTGACGCACTGGCAATGCGGGGGACTCGGAAAACAACTTTAAAAAACTTTGATCCGAAAGGTACTTTAGCCCGATCTCACTATAGTTGCTTTTCCGAAATTACAGCACGACGTGACGCGATACGTGTCTACTGAAGTACTAACCCAAGAGAGTGAGAATCTAAGGGTTTATATACCCCTACAATGAATAGAATACTCTGTTCATAATCTAATCGCGCTTAGAGATTAGGGCATAGGGCCAGACTCTTATTTTGTCGCCTCTAATGAGATCGGGCTAAAAACTCGGTACTAAATCAAAGGGTTCAACTACGATATGAAAGGTTATCTAGGACGCTTCCTGCCAGAGACGATCTGGAAGAGATTCCAATGAGAAAACGAACGGAATCTATTCTCTATCCGTAACAGTCTACAGAATTTTTTGCTGTAAAGAACAATTCAATATCCTTTATAATAACATCACAATATTTATTCAAAGTTGAAAAATATGTCTTCTTTTAAACTCAATTTTTTCAAAAACTGAACGTCCAGGATAAAAATTAAGGACACATTCAGAATCAGCGTGAAAAAGTCTATAAGAATCGCATAGTGAGAATCAAAATAAAAAAAAAGTTGAAATTTGTTGGATCGTGTGACCACATAACATGAATAGAACAATCGAGTTAAATATATTGGGATTTTCTCCACTTATTCAATGCTCTCTCTTCTTGGTTACCTGGCGGATCAAGGAGGACTCGAGTAATATTCATATTATTTCGAGACTGAACCGACAAGAACTGAAACGGTTCAGAAAATAACTATTTCAAACTGTTATATAGTATATCGGTTCTGATTGAAACAATTATGAAGAACCGAAACGATGTTGTAGCTGTTACGGTTCTGTCAGTCTGTATTCCGTATTGTGTTCGATCTTATATACATATTTATTATTTAAATAGTTATTTATTGTTATTTGTAATTTAAACAATTTTTAAATAAATAAATTTTTAAATGAATGAATACAGAAATAAATTATAAAAATTTGTTTATTCAAAATGTAAACAATTAATTTAACAATAAATTATTAATGAAATAATAATTCAAATAGTGAAAATAGAAAAAATTATAAAAATGTATTTGTTTAAACAATTATTTTAACAATAAATTATTATTGAAAGAATAATTCAAATAAGGAATATACAACTAATTATAAAAATGTATTTGTTTAAACAATTATTTTAACAATAAATTATTATTGAAAGAATAATTCAAATAAGGAATATGCAAAAAATTATAAAAATGTATTTGTTTAAACAATTGTTTTAACAATAAATTATTATTGACAGAATAATTCAAATAAGGAATATACAAAAAATTATAAAAATGTATTTGTTTAAACAATTATTTTAACAATAAATTATTACTGACAGAATAATTCAAATAAGGAATATACAAAAAATTATAAAAATGTATTTGTTTAAACAATTATTATAACAATAAATTATTATTGAAAGAATAATTCAAATAAGGAATATACAAAAAATTATAAAAATGTATTTGTTTAAACAATTATTTTAACAATAAATTATTATTGAAAGAATAATTCAAATAAGGAATATACAAAAAATTATAAAAATGTATTTGTTTAAACAATTATTATAACAATAAATATTGTTGAAATAATTCAAATAATGAATATACAAACAAATTATAAAAATTTGTTTGTTTAAAAATTGTTTAAACTATAAAGAACAATAAATAAATACTTAAATAATAAATATATAATATAAGGCCGTACACAATGCAGAATACAGAATGACAGAACCGAAATCCAGAACCGAATAATAACAGTTATAGAGTCGAAATAAGCTAGAGATAAGCCAGAACCGATATTCTATTTAGTAACAATTATAACATCATTTCGGTTCTTGATAACTGTTTCGAGAACTAGAACCGATATCGTAACAGTTTTCAATCCCTGGAACCGAGTACTCGGGTAGTCGACTATTTTATGAGATACCCGGGTAGCCGATTATCTCATGAGATACCCGGGTAGCTGACTATCTCATGAGATACCCGGGTACTCGGGTAATTTTCATTTACCCGGGTATCTCATGGCTTACCCGAGTACCCGAGTATCTCATAAGTCACAGCTCTAGTCAGTACTATGAACCACAAAAATCTTAAACCCTCTTTATGAGTGATCGCAAACTGTTCACAAACTTTAAAGTCACATTAAACATTTATTGGCAATTTCTGGCAGCTGATTTTTACAAGAATTAAAGAACAGAGTCTACATTACGAAATCAAACAGGAGATTCGACAAATGCGCGTAAATTTGGCTACTTACATTCGAAAAACTGAAATGCATGAAGTAAAAAATTGTCTACCTTTGAACACGGGTATTTGGAAAATTCATTAACTTTTGCAAATTCTGTAATTACAGAATGAAAGTACGTACTTTCTTCTACAAAACCCATGAAAGGCAAAATATTCGCATTTAATATGAACGTTTACCAGTAGCAAAAGCACTGACCGTTCTGGGGGACTCTTAAAGGCCGCAGCGACTATAGACTTTTGCGTAAATATTACCCTATATAAAAAATCTTCAGAGCAAAACAGAATATAATTTAAAGATCTACAGGGATTTAAGAATGGAATCAAATGAAAAAGAAAGTCATAGTACGTGATTGAAAAACGACTTTTTATCAGCTAGATTGGCGTTTGGCCCCACTGTGCGGCGCACAGTGGGCCAGATCGACGCGCTAGCTGTTCATGAGCTAAAAAATGAAAGCCTTATATCGATTTTTAACCAATGCACAGTGATTCTTAAATGTCCATTACATTCGAAAACGATAATATTAATTAAAGTTATTAAAAACTCTCGTTACAATAAGCGTTCAAAGATCAAACTTTTCCAGATACGATTTATCACCGAAAAAATTCCTTTTCTTCATAACAATGTCCTGGAAAACCTACTAAAGATTAAGTGCCCAATTTTTTTTTATGAAGAATGTATATCTATGTTGGGAACGCACCAGGAACTAAACATTAATGTTCATAATTTGTTATAAAAAAAAATACTTAGTCAACTAAGGAATACCGTCAAAGTTTTTCACCTTTGACAAGGGATAAGTTAAAAGTGTTATATAGTGTCGTGCTCTAACAAAGTGAAACATTTTCAGCAACGTCTCCTCTAAAAGATCCTGCACATTTCACATCCAAATCGATCCAAACTTGGAAATTATGATGGTTTAAAGCGTCGCGTGTCACGCAATTCCGCAGCGAATCGCGTTGCGCGAGACGCATTGACGACCACTCAGCAGCTCTTAAGAGTGTAAAGACCTAACCCAGACCTATCTTATGAATTTTTTAGAGTATACGACCATTGATAAACATTCGAACTTATTACTAGCTCACAGTTGAATCATTTGTATTTGAGAGATTATAGTAACAGCATCGTAGTATAGCATCAGAGCAGTTTTTCCATATTAAAGACCTGTATTTTACCTTTGTTAAGAGGAATTATAGTATAGATTTTTGTTTATTCATAGATAAACAGAGTTATAAGCAGAAAATCCGTATGATCAATCGAATATAGTCAGGAACTTTGTAAAATTTAATACTTAATCTTGTTTGAATTTTTGTAATTTTTTAAATAAGACAGTAATAACACATTTTTGTTATTTCATTAAATATAATAAACTTCATTCATTCAATAATTATGAATTACTCTTGTTTGAATGCCTGTGTCACGTCCGGTGGTTCAGCCATCAATAATAATTAAATATAATCAATAATCTATTACATATACTTTTGAATTTCTTTTTATGTTTAATCTAATAATGTTGTACGAGAAACTAATATTCAATACTCTTGTTAAAATCAAATCGAACTATCATATATTATACCACATTGCGTGCGATAGAATTAAGAAATTCATACTTCATTCGAATCGTCTTGAGCGAAAGAACTGCGTAGCGAAATTATTTCATAAAATGACCAGATCACTTCCAAAAATAAATCATGATCTAGGATCCGCTGAGGACTGTCCATCGAGAATCGATAAGTAATAATTGTTCGTCACCCCATGTGCGACGTAAAAGTAATTCGATCTGGCCAGGGGAGCTACAGATAAGAGAGCAGCTAAGAAGAAATTGATCTAGGAAATGCGCAGGGTAATAAGATCTAGCTATGACGACAACAATCGCCTGACGAAATTGACGAGACAAAGGATTGATTAATCTATAAAAGGGATGGCTCTTGAAGAAGTCCGAGCCAGTCGAGTCGATATTCTAATGTGTTCAGTTGCGGTCGAGAGACATTAAAATTCAGAGTTTGAGTTAAATCTTGGAGGTTCGACGAAATTGTATGGTTATTCAAGGCGTGTAACCCGCTGGATTTGTGAAGTTAATAACGTCAACATCGTCATCTCATCATCATCATTTTTTGGGTTTTGTTGCTGAAGCGATACACTCCGCCAGCGAGCGAAACAGCGAGCGAAACAGCGAGCGAAACAGCGAGCGACACAGCGAGCGATTTCTAAAAAACCAAATTCTGAGCGAAACCAGCTAACGGTAAATACTAACAATTTATTATAAGATCACAATAACTCTATGTATCCGAAATTTGACGCTTAAAATATAGTTCTGCTTATATTTTTATTCAAACAAATCAAAACTTCAAATCATTTTTAAAGAGTATACCCATCTTCGATCTCTTCGTACCAGTTCCTCAAATAAAATCACTTAGAACATTAAGAAATCCTCGATTACCCGAACCGAAGCCGGTGAATGCAGGTAGGTTCAAAACTGCGTTATATCTCAATTATAATCGTTTCAATCATTTCAATCTATTAAAAATTAAATTTCAATATTTTCTATTCAAAATCTAAAATACGTCCACCTCAGGACGTAACATTACAAATTTTTGGTGGCAGCGTGGTGGGATAGAACGCAGGAATTGAGGATTTCATTTTATTTTATTTTATTTTATTTTGTCGTAAACACTAGTTTTCCAAATTTTTAACAATGGCAACTGGTGGAGAAATCAAAGGTGATATTCAGACGGAAGTATTAAAGCAAGCAATCGAAGAAATTAAAAAAGCACAAGAAAATAATAAATTCATAGCTGAACTTGGCCCTAAATTTAGGGAATTTAACGAACAAATTGCACAAATGCAGGATACATTGCGATCATTGTCTAACCCGAACAAGACTGAACAAACGACACCGACAATAGAATATGTAACTTCCGACAAGACAGCGACTGGAAATCCAATTCGTATTAAGGACGCGTTACAGACAGTACCGGTATTCGATGGTCATAAGCCATCAATATTCCAATTTTTAAGAGCATGCGAAAGAGCTAAATCCATGCTCCCAGCTAATCAAGAACCATTTTTGGTTAAATTACTTACAAATAAACTTAAAGGACATGCGTTTATGGCTATCGAAGATTCGGATGTTAGTACTGTAAAAGAATTTGCCACAAAAATTAAAATCATGTTCGGTGCTCAAAAAACACTCAATCAATATAAGGGTGAACTAGGCAATATATTTAAAAAACCAAATGAGAGCATGTTAGATTATATAAGCCGCACAAAAGATTTAAGGCTAGCAATTATGGATGAAGAAAATAATCAATATGGGGAGTTATCCAGAAATATGGAAATTATAATCGACAATGACGTATTAGAAGCTTTTTTAAGAGGATTACCACCTAACATTTGTGTTAGAGTGCAATTAGAAGGAAATAGAAATCTAGAAGAAGCATACGCCAATGCAATCAAAATTTCAAAACAAATGCAACAAGAAGAGGAGCGGATGAGACCGTTCTTTTCTAACATCAGAGATCGTAGAAACTCGTCTCAGTCGCAATATCGATATCAACCTGTCATGAACAAGTATCAACAGTCTCCAAGAGACGATAACAACTCAGCATCACGCTGGCGCACAGTGGTCCGGATTGGAAAATCGTGACCCATTTGGCCAAAAATCAACTTTGAGATATCGACTTCTACTAAACGGGTTCTTGTTTCTAAATGTCCATATATCTCAAAAATAAAATATTAAAGAAATTGAATAAATAGTTTTAGAGAAAACGAATCTCAAAGTCGAGCATTTCAGAAATGATGTTTTTTCGCTAATGAAATTGCCTTTCTTCTTCTAAGAACTATGACGAATCCATTTAATATTTTGATTCGGCGTTTATTTCCCGATAAAAAGCATTCTGTGGTGGTGAGAAATCATACCTTAAATTAATATTTACTGTATAGAATAGATGAATAAAGTAGAGCTGAAAAATAATGAAAAATTCTTATGATTGTTTTTATTTGACAGTGCATATCTTTTACGGTCAGCAAAAGTCAGCATTCTATCATACCGGAAAATTTTCGGCATTCCTTCCCCTACAAGATCCCACAAAAATTTTCACCAATTTTTTCCAATATTATAAGTTATTATTCTTTCAATGCATCGACGCTACATCGATTCCGCGCGCGGGATGGATGAGACTCCGCAGGAACGAAACGAACGAACCAGAACGAACAAACGAGTGCATCCAACTCGTTAGGAATTTGTTTATACCATTCATATGTTTATAATATGGCACAGAAACAGTTTTCGACTCTCTGTTTGCTTTCGAGCATTCATAGCGAAATTTTCACAGCATTTTTACGTTCTGGACATTCAAAGAAGTTCTTGTTAAGTTTTTGTATCATTTTGTTACTTTATAGTTTTATTAGGTTTTTATTTTGTTTATCTGTTTATAGTTTTGCGTCTTAGTTATAGGTAGTGTTATAGTTCGTTATAGTTACAGTTCATTTTTATAGTTTTCATAGTGCTTTTTTGTAGTATAGAACGTATTTAAGTTACATTGTGTTGTGCATTGATATAACATTTTATTTTTCTTCTGTTTGGTAAGTACAAAAACGCTTAAAGATTTATTTTATGACGTATTTTCTATATATAACATTTTCTTCTTTACTATTCAGATATTATTTATTTAGTACAAATGGAAGGCTTTCGTAAAAATAAAGACTTATTCTTTATATTACGGAATGCGAAGAGAGATATGAAGGATTTTTTATTTCTGTATGATACAATACGTGAAAAGATTCATATCTCTCCTGAAAATTTAGAAGAGTTAAAAAGTAATTTAAAGAAACTTACTGCCAAACTTAAAAGAGAATGGACTCGTGCTTACTACATCGAGAATATATTCCTTAAGAAGAATAGTAAGTGGTTGGAAACTGATTTTATATTTCCCGGTACAATTAGACGCGACATACCATCAACAAATACTACAGGTACACAAAAATCCTCCATAACTATTCATAGAGGAAGGAAATTATTCTCTGATTGCGGCAGAAGTGAAAAAGTAAGAAGGGCTCGATCTCTAGTCGACAACTTTACGTTAAGTGAATTGGTATATGCAACGAGGATGAGTTTTAAGAAACACGGCATGTATGATAAAGCAGAGGCTCTTCGTCGGATACAAAATAATGAACCTAAAAAAAAATATGCTCCCAAACCAAAGGAAATTAATACAGAACAAGCGTTAAGCATTTTTACAATGGCAGACCTGTCTAAGTTCCAATATATAAGTATACGAAACGAAGGAATAAGGTATAATAGCTACTCCTGGCCATCATACTACAAATTGTTAAATGAAAAAAATAATTGTTATCCGCCGAAAAATAAAATGGAGATATCAGAAACATATGCCAAGATAGATTTGCAAAGTTTATTGGACCACACAACTGCAAGAATCATTAAAAGTTTACACAGAGTGGTAGACAATACAGATTTGACACTAGTTTGTAAATGGGGGTGTGATGGTGCATCAGGTCTACCCAGATATAAACTTCTTCAAGATGGGAGTAACAATATAGAGGATGAATCTATATTCATATCGAGTTTAGTGCCATTAAGAATTCAACAAAAATCAAATTCGGCAATAATATGGCAAAACTCTACACCATCTTCACCGTGGTATTGTCGACCTATTCGATTCCGATATATGAAAGAAAACAAAGATTTAATAAATGAAGAAACCAATAGCATTAAAACGGAAATAAGTAATCTGGTACCATACAAAAAAAATAACCTTAATGTAGAATATATTATGTTATTTACTATGGTCGACAACAAGGTCTGCAATGCTGTGACCAATACGTCCTCTGCGATGAGATGCTTTATATGCCAGTCCAAACCAACAGAAATGAACGATTTGAATCGTGTATCATCGACGATTTGTGAACCAGAATATTTTCAGTTTGGAATATCATCTCTCCATGCGTGGATACGTTTTATGGAATGTATACTACACATATCTTATAATCTCCCATTTAAAAAGTGGACTGCGAATACTGCAGATTTGAAGAAGCAGCGAGATAAGAGGAAAAGCGAAATTCAGGATGGATTTAGGAAAGAAATGGGATTATATGTGGATTATGTAAAGCAAGGTTGGGGGTCATCAAACGACGGCAACACAGCACGTAGATTCTTTACCGACGCTAAAACGTCAGCAAAAATAACAGGAGTAGATTTAACATTAATTAAAAAATTCCATGTTATACTACAGGTGATTTCTTTCTCATCATGTTCAAAAACTTTTAATAGTATATACAAAACACGACATAATATTTTATTACTTATTGATGCTTCTGTTATAATATTTGTGAATTCATATTTTATTACAGGTCATTTCGTCGCCATACGATATAAATATCGAAAAATTTAAGAAATATACCCATAATGCGGCAGTCTACTACGTACAAAATTACGGATGGTATTATATGCCATCTTCAATACATAAAATACTAGTACATGGGGCAGAAATCATAGAACATGCATTGTTGCCAATAGGCCAACTGTCAGAGGAGGCTCAGGAAACTCGCCATAAAGACTTTAAAAGGATAAGATGTAGAAACACACGGAAAACGTCAAGAATATCCGCAAACGAAGATATATTATATCGACTTCTATTAACATCTGATCCTTATATATCTAGCATAAGAATGAAGTCATATTTTAAACAACCTAAGGACTTAGATGTAGAAGCATTAGAACTAATAAATAATTAATATAGTAATAACAACATCAACAATTTTCTTTAACCTATCCATAGCCTGACATTTCTACATTATCCATTTCAAGTTTGATGCCAATATCTATTATGATTTAAAAGTTACACGAATTTCCAATAAAAAAATTATAATTATTATAAATTATTATAAAAAATATCTTTGACACGCTTGTGACGCGTTTTTCCCTCTTCGGTGAAGTTAGTATGTGTTAATTACAACAAGATTCCTCGAATTGATATTTTACGTATTGCATAAAACGTTACATGTATAAAACATAAATATAAAAAATACATAGTTAGAAAGTAAAAAATAGTTTGTAAGATTATATTTGAAAGCTTTTTTTTAAATCAAAAACATCGATGAAAATTAATTAAAAATTATTGTTTAACAAATGCAAAAAAATTTTTATTTACCCATAGTTAAAAATTGCTATTTTTTAAATAATTTTAGTGAAAATTTCATTGCAATATCTCTACTGGTTCTAAAGTTATAACAAAATGGGTCACGATTTTCCAATCCGGACCACTGTGTGGCGTTCCGACCCTACGAATAACAATGATAGGAGCGACAACGGCAATCTGAGACCCAACAGACAAGCAGGGATCAGTAATCAAGCCGAAACGAATAATCCACCTGTTACTTGCAATTATTGCAAAAAACTAGGTCATACGATCAAAGAATGTTATAAATTTAAAGCTAAAGTGGAATCAGGGGAAATTGTACCCTATTCCCAACAAAAGTCGGGAAACGGAAAGTTCTCCCAAGGGAACAGCGGCGCACCCAAAGGAGCAAATTTCATAGAGCGCCAATCCATAATGAAGATCGATGCATCTACACCGAAGATGTCACCGACAGAAATTACGACACTCAAAAAGAACGACTCACCAGGAACGAGTCATTCGAAAGAAGTGAAGATCAAGGAGTCAAAGACGAAGGAGGAAGAAATCAACCTAGAAGGGTTATCAATATTCAATTAGATTCGAGAAAAAATACTCCCACTATTATGATCACTTCACCAGATCTTCAAGGAATAACTACTCTTTTAGTGGACTCAGGTTCGGAAGTCAACCTCATCAAGGAATTCATGGTCCCAATGAACGTGGACATGAACACAGAAAATGCTATTCATATTCGAGGAATCTCGACCGAGGTCCTGGCCACCCTAGGGACGGCATCAATCAGGATAGCAGGTCATCCAGTATTATTCCATGTTGTTAGCAACCGAATATCGATAGATCAAGACGGAATCTTAGGATCCGAATTCTTATTAAATCATCAAGCAAATGTTGACTATTCCGCGAAACACGTAAAATGGGAAAATACGTATATACCATTTTTCGAAAAACAGCAAGTAACTGTTCCAAAGAGAACATCAATTCCACTAATAGTAAATATAATCAATCCTGAAATACAGCAGGGTTATATTCCTCAAATTCCTGAAGGAAAAGGAATATTTATTGGAGAAACCGTGGTCAGTAATAATAAAGGGAGAGCATACATAAGAGCAACGAACGCGACATTGAAAGACTATGTCCTCGACATACCTATCGTGAAACTCGAACCGTTCGAAGAGATTACAAATCAGCCGGTACATACTCGTCAAGTAGCAATGACAAACTGCCGCAATCGACTTGAGGATATATTGGAACTATTAAGACTTGATCATCTCAATGAAGAAGAAAAGAAAAATATTTTGAAATTAATTGAGCACAATCAAGATAGGTTTCATATTCCTGGAGAAACCCTTGAAGGCACTGATGTGCTACAGCACAAAATTTATACTGCAGATGATGTTCCAATAAATACTCGACAATATCGTTTTCCACCAATTCATAAAGAAGAAATCAATAGACAGGTACAGGAATTATTAGAAACAGACGTGATCGAATCATCGACATCACCATATAATTCGCCAGTATGGATCGTGCCAAAGAAAAAAGATTCTCAAGGAAACAAACGATGGCGTCTCGTAATTGATTATCGAAATTTAAATGAGAAAACAATTGGTGATGCATATCCTCTACCTAATATAACAGAAATTTTAGATCAACTTGGAAGTGCCAAATATTTTTCCATATTTGATTTAGCTTCCGGATTTCATCAAATTAAAATGGCACCTGAGGACGCTCATAAGACAGCATTCTCAACACCTTATGGTCATTTTCAATTTAAAAGAATGCCTTTTGGATTGAAAAATGCTCCAGCCACATTTCAACGTTTGATGAATAGTGTACTAGCAGGACTTCAAGGATCTGAATTATTCGTATATCTAGATGATATAGTCATATATTCGAGTTCTTTGCAAGAGCACGAAATTAAATTCAATAAACTAATGGATCGATTACGCATTGCACGATTGAAATTACAACCTGATAAATGTGAATTTTTACGTCACGAAGTAACCTACTTGGGACACATAATTAGTGAAAATAGTTTGAAACCTGATCCGAAGAAAATAGAAGCTGTACAAAATTTCCCGAATCCAAAGAATGTGAAACAAATTAAGCAATTTTTGGGATTAGCTGGATATTATCGAAGATTTATACCAAACTTTTCTGCAACTGCTAAACCATTGACAGATTTATTAAAGAAAGAAGTCACTTTTGAATGGAAGGAGATGCAGGAAAAATCTTTTCAAATTTTACGAGAAGCTCTTATAACAGAGCCTATACTACAGTTTCCAGATTTTTCAAAAACATTTAATCTCACTACTGACGCTTCCGCATATGCTATCGGAGGAATTCTTAGCCAAGGTACAATTGGAAAGGACCTCCCTATAGCGTACGCTTCTCGATTATTAAATGCAGCTGAACAAAAATATTCTACGATAGAAAAAGAATGTTTAGCAATTATTTACTGCATTTCTCACTTTCGACCATACCTTGTGACGTTGCAAACCTTGCGACGTCACTTTCCCCGTTAATTTCGGTTACCATTGTAACATAAAAGGACTGAACCGCCCTCTCACGGGTCACGACACGGCATCGCAGGATTCGAGAGCGTTCCCCGAGGAAATTCCGTACCGACCGATTACCGACGACTGACATCTGTCGTACGCGCCGAGAACGGCCAGTTTACAGGGCCGTGACAGGGACGCGGAAAAGGTACCCCGACCGACCGAAGTTTTCCCGAGAAGGAGACGCAGCACCAGACGATCCCGCGGAAAAGAACTGGCCAATATTGCGGAAGCCCCGTGCACGGGCAAGGACGACTTGGACCGAGAGCACTCGGGAAATCCACCCGGAGGCTTCGAAGGGACAGGAGCCCTTACCGAACAACCGGTCAACCCGACCTTTCGTGGTCCCGACGCCGCCTCACCACGCTAAGCTCCGGCGTAGGTGGTGCGATCGTGCCCAGAGAGAGGACGAACCTCTCACGGTCAAGAAGTGACCGCAAATTCCGTATTGCGTTGGTCTGGGGCCCAAGGACCTTAATAGGGACGATCCTGGTAGCTAGGATGTCGCGCACGTGGCACGCGCCAATCGGAAAAATTCGGCAACGAGTCGAGAGAAGGGGGAAAGGATCGAGCCACCGCGCGATCGAAAATCAATGCGATACTGTCGCGCTGGCTCCCGTAGCGAAATCACGTCAACAGCAATTGTCACTGCGGGCGAGTAATACGTTGTCATTAGTCCCGCGAGTTATCTCAAAATTCGGTCGTGCTCGTGAGAGTTTCCCGTACGGGATTAGAGGGTCCACGAGCCGTGCAGCCTGTTAGGACCGCTTCCCGGAAGCAACAAAGATCGTGGCTTCCACAATACGAGAAACGGAAGCACGGAAAAACGGTGAGTCAGCCAGTGATTAATTCGGTATTTCTTTGCGAGGTGGCTCGACTTTAATCGCGCGAAGACGAACGCTTCTCGTTCTGTCCTCGAATTTTCGCGTGTGCCGAGGCGCAGGACGCCTCGTGCCAATCTCTCACGCCCGTTCCGAGGGCGTTTTGAGGTTCGATTTCTGAGAGTTTTCCCCGTGTGTCGTGAGTTTGGAAGATTCCTCGGAGGAGTCGCGTGTCGTGAGAATAATCTCCAGTTGTCTCGAATCCTGTGTCGCGCCGACGATCGAAAACGTAGCATCGATACCGCGTGCGTAAAATCGAATCGCGAGCGACGGCCGCCGCGACAGTCTCATATTGCGCCGTCCACCTGCGTTGCGTGCGAATTTCGTTGTCCAGCGTTCCTGGAAGATCGCGATTTTGTACGACGATTCCGACGCGCGTTCCACTGTACCAGACAACCGCGCTGCGAACTTTCATCTATCGCCAAGCTGTACAAAGAGCGCGGGCTCTCGGGTCGCGGCCACGAGGCCGTAATTTTGTATTTTCCGACGACCGATTAAACATCTCGAGCCTACATTGTCGTAAATCATTTGAATTTTCCTGTGAGATCCGCCCTGCCGAGGGGGTCATCCGAACGTTCCCGTGTTCGAATCCTTTGGCCCATTTCGAGGCATAATTTCCGTCCGCGTATCTCGAGAGTTCGACCGTCGGCCTCGGCTTCTCCGAGGCCGAGAATCGCATCGCGTCTCGCGTGGCACCCTCAAAGTGCCTGGCGCCCGAACAATTCAATTTTGATCCGTCGGACTCTCGAATTCCGTTGTCCCGGGCGGACCGCGTGTACTCGGCTAAACGCGGCCCGGTCTCTGTACCAGCAAAGCCCGAGTTTGACTCTTTTCACGAGCCTTCCGTTCGTCGAGAAGAGTTCAACGTGACAACCTATACGGCCGTATGTTCAATATAATAACTGATCATAAACCTTTAGTTTGGTTAAATTCTATCAAAGATCCAACTTCTAGATTATGGAAATGGAAATTGAAACTATCGGAATATGAATACAAAATTCATTACAAACAAGGCAAAACCAACGCTAATGCTGATGCCTTATCTCGAAACCCTCCAGAAATCTGTCTACCGTTACAAAAACACAGGAAATTAACTAGGAAAAGAATTTTGTCAACATC
Source organism: Lasioglossum pauxillum (assembly GCA_933228785.1). Classification (NCBI taxonomy): domain Eukaryota; kingdom Metazoa; phylum Arthropoda; class Insecta; order Hymenoptera; family Halictidae; genus Lasioglossum; species Lasioglossum pauxillum. The sequence goes on along the minus strand of OW121703.1, from coordinate 23,269,819 downwards.
ATCAGAAGAAGAAGAAGAAGAAGAACAATTATCTGAATCAGCTCATAAGAAAAAGAAACTTGATGAATCAAGTAAATCAGAAACAGGAGAATTAAGATACTCATTGATCAAGAAGAGGAAACTTCCATCTACTTCATCGGAAGATTCACCTCTACCAGATACAGTACAAAAAAAGAGAAAAATGGAAAGAAATTTTTTAACAATCCCATCTGACAATACGCAAACATCGCAATCGAGTTTTGATCCTGAAACTAGCGTACCCCGCAGTTCTTCAGATTATGACAATTCTTTATTCCTCGATACAGGGATACCTAATCAAGAAAATATTATTTCTTCTGAAGTTCTTGAACCAATAGATAATAGCATGGAACTACCCAGTGTAGTAGAAACACCGCAAAGATATCCAGAAATTAGAGAAATTCGTGAACCACTATATATGACCAAAACACATAAAGTCGTTTTTGTGGATATGTGTGGCAATCCAATTGATAAAGGAGCAGAAGAATTACAAGAAGCCAACTTATTGGGTACTTCAATTGATCTAACTTTTGAACGAGCTAGATTAAAACCATTGGATAATTTTTACGTTATCGTTTTACCAATTAAACAGGATAAACATATCCCCATTGAACCAGAAAATATTGTTAATTGTATAGCATCTTTATTAGATGTAGTTGAAGAACTAGATCTGGATTCATTCAGCATAAGAAGATCAAACAATATTGAGGATATACCTTGGAAGTATATTATAAATGAATTAAAGAGGACATTTCAGAATCGACCAATAAAAATAACAATATGCACAGGTCAAGTAACAATACCGCCAGAGGAAGATAGATTAAATATAATCGAAGAAAAACATATGTCAGCCATCGGTGGACATAAAGGAATAACCAAAACCTATCATCGGATTCGACAAACATATTATTGGGAAGGTATGAAAAAAGATATCCAAAATTTTATTCGAACTTGTAGTGAATGCCAGTTAAGAAAATTAACTAGGATTAAAACTAAACAACCTATGGTACTAACAGATACGCCAGGAAAGGCATTTGATAAAGTTAGTCTAGATGTCGTAGGACCATTGCCAGAAACGAAAAATGGAAATAAGTATATATTGACTATGCAAGATCTACTAACTAAATATTCCGTAGCAGTACCATTAGATCGAATAACAACTGCAGATATTGCAGATGGCTTCATCAAGAATCTTATTTGTCGATTTGGTGCTCCTAAAGCAATTTTAACAGATTTGGGAACCAACTTTACCTCGAATCTCATGAAACAGGTAGCGAAGAAATTCAAAATCAAACATTATAAAACTACGGCCTATCATCCACAAAGTAATGGTTCAATTGAAAGATCGCATCATGTATTAATGGAATATTTAAAACAATACGTGAATAATGCGATAAATTGGGATAATTGGTTAGAATTGGCTGTTTTCATACAATACATCAGTACACGAAGGAACAAGATTTTCTCCACATGAATTAGTATTTGGAAAAATTGCTCGTGAACCAACAAGTAGTAATCCAGTCAAAGAAAACCTGGAACCTACTTACGCAGAATATCTCAGAGATCTACATTCAACAATCAACGAATTACAACTATCTGCGCGTAAAAATCTAAACGCGGCCAAAGCAAAATCAAAATATTATTATGATAAAAGAATAAATCCACAAAATTTTAAAGTGGCAGATCTGGTATACTTGTTGAAGGAACCATTCAAGGGAAAATTCAGCGATCAATATACCGAACCTCATAAAGTGATAGAAATTTTACCAAATCAAAACATCAAAATTTTAGTTAATAATAATCCTCGAACTGTACACATAAATAAATTGAAACTAGCTCACAGTCGAACTAGACCAGAGTAAAAGATTATGGACAAGACAAGACAAAAACTGTAGAAGATATAACGAAACGAGATGAAACGAAAAGACTAAATATTTCTGATATAATCTAATTTTGACCATATTTCAAACATCCATAATTAAACACATAGAAATACGGCTTTAACAAAATAAATATTTATACCTTTCAATTTAACAAAAATTCTATTGTAATTCAAATACTAGCAATAGCTTGCCTCCGTTACATTTACATTGATGAGTGTTGAGCCATAATAAAATAATATATTTTGTAGTACCATTTACTAACAATATCATTTCTTCTCCCATTACTCTACATTTTACAAGTATAAAAACTATTAACTAATATTAAATAAAAGCGTTAGAAAAATTAGCGAAAATAACATATTTTTGGTGAAATTAACATAAAAAAAAACCCTAACACATCTGTTACAGAAAAATGTTAAGCCATAATAAAAAATAGATAAGAATGTCATTAGCGAACTTAATATACTAAGCGATAAGAAATATTTGTTACCGAAAATGTTGAGCCTTTGGCTAATATTCATGTTAATACGACTCTCGTGCACCATTATTGAATACAATAGTAATGGGCACCACCTAAACGTGACAATATTTTCCCTTAAAAAACATCAATGACTGTGACATCAACCACGTCACCACGAAAACGGAAGAACTCGTAGGGATTGTAGTCAAATGTTAATACATCCAAATTGGCTACCAGTAGGAATGGACTCATCACATTTGGATCTTTTAGTGCAGGAGTATTACCTGTGTTCATCATCTTTAAATTCTTTAAGATGATACTCGACACCGTAATACACGGTTATCAGCTACACTCCGTATACGGATGTGGATTTGCCTTGTGCGGAGCCGCATGGAGTTCGCTGACACATCTTCTCATTCATCGAGCTGATAAACGAAGAAACAGACTCCCTACAGCTGACGAGTCCATCCACCTTCACGACATTCGACTCCAGGTCGATCAACCAAGTACATCTGAGTTCAATAAAGTAGTCAAGGAACTTGAACAAATTTCCTCCGGAAATTTGCTTTCTAAAGGGGGAGGTGTCACGTCCGGTGGTTCAGCCATCAATAATAATTAAATATAATCAATAATCTATTACATATACTTTTGAATTTCTTTTTATGTTTAATCTAATAATGTTGTACGAGAAACTAATATTCAATACTCTTGTTAAAATCAAATCGAACTATCATATATTATACCACATTGCGTGCGATAGAATTAAGAAATTCATACTTCATTCGAATCGTCTTGAGCGAAAGAACTGCGTAGCGAAATTATTTCATAAAATGACCAGATCACTTCCAAAAATAAATCATGATCTAGGATCCGCTGAGGACTGTCCATCGAGAATCGATGAGTAATAATTGTTCGTCACCCCATGTGCGACGTAAAAGTAATTCGATCTGGCCAGGGGAGCTACAGATAAGAGAGCAGCTAAGAAGAAATTGATCTAGGAAATGCGTAGGGTAATAAGATCTAGCTATGACGACAACAATCGCCTGACGAAATTGACGAGACAAAGGATTGATTAATCTATAAAAGGGATGGCTCTTGAAGAAGTCCGAGCCAGTCGAGTCGATATTCTAATGTGTTCAGTTGCGGTCGAGAGACATTAAAATTCAGAGTTTGAGTTAAATCTTGGAGGTTCGACGAAATTGTATGGTTATTCAAGGCGTGTAACCCGCTGGATTTGTGAAGTTAATAACGTCAACATCGTCATCTCATCATCATCATTTTTTGGGTTTTGTTGCTGAAGCGATACACTCCGCCAGCGAGCGAAACAGCGAGCGAAACAGCGAGCGAAACAGCGAGCGACACAGCGAGCGATTTCTAAAAAACCAAATTCTGAGCGAAACCAGCTAACGGTAAATACTAACAATTTATTATAAGATCACAATAACTCTATGTATCCGAAATTTGACGCTTAAAATATAGTTCTGCTTATATTTTTATTCAAACAAATCAAAACTTCAAATCATTTTTAAAGAGTATACCCATCTTCGATCTCTTCGTACCAGTTCCTCAAATAAAATCACTTAGAACATTAAGAAATCCTCGATTACCCGAACCGAAGCCGGTGAATGCAGGTAGGTTCAAAACTGCGTTATATCTCAATTATAATCGTTTCAATCATTTCAATCTATTAAAAATTAAATTTCAATATTTTCTATTCAAAATCTAAAATACGTCCACCTCAGGACGTAACACCTGAATAACCAGTTTTCAAATATTATTCATTATTCACACGAGTTTACAGACATTTCCGGTGATGTAACAAAAAAATGTTTCCTACAAAAAGTAATCAGTGCTCAGTCTTCTACAAATCTCAATACAAAAAATTTCAATAATTTCTTTTTTTAATAAAACATTGTGTTTACCTTCATTATTTATTTATAACTATATATTTTTTATTCAATAATATTATAGCTGATGCCAAGACGAATCCGACGATATATTTAATGTGGTCTTTATGTTTTGAAATAATGGTGAAATACGTGTGAACAGCTAGCGCGCCGATCTGGCCCACTGTGCGGCGCGGCGGTGCAGTCCGGCCGACGTGCGTCCTAGTGGGCAGCGACCTTACTTCGTCTGCTACCTCTTCGCCACGTCGCACAATGTACTGATAAATGAATCATGTTTCAGGAATTGGTTCAGTTCAGAATGAAATAAAATCATGTTACACGCACTTTTTAAATAGTGTCATGTTGCAAGAAATTTTTGTATAGAGTGAAATAGAATTATTTTTTTAATTTTTTTAATTTAATTTGTTAATAGTTTTATCTTGTTATTATCTTTACTTTAATAATTGCAGTCAATGCTGTCGAGCATTGCAAGTATGGGATAAAAAAGTAAAAAAATTAATTTTCTGTTTCCTACTAAGGATCTCAATAAGAACGATTGAATTTTGTCATTACATAACATAACAGAATATTTTTTAAGAATCACTATTTTATATATAACGCAATAATGTTCAATTTACTTTGAAATTCCGATAAATTTGTAGAATATTACGTGGTAATTACTTTCATTTTTCCTACATCCATAAACTATCGATTATATTGTAAAACAATTATTACAATGGTGATAATAACGAAAATAAGAATGCAATAAGAGAATTATATGTAATAGTATTATAAGGCAATTACGGAATGGGTAATGTCAACATTCTACTATATCATTCTTTTTCTACTTGACGAATACACCGACGAGATACTATTAAAGACTGCCAGCCTTATGGGAGTTGGTGTGCCTTGAATTTTTCGGTGTTCTCTTACGCCCTCTAGGATATATTCTGCCTGGAGTGAGAAACAGAACGTTCCTTTCCCAACGCGCCCGCGCGCTACACACACGAGCGTACCTCTACTATATCCGTGTGCGCTGCTTGTGCGCTTGCGCCAGCCACAATCTATTTTTAGCACTTGCCGTGTTGTATTGCTCTACAGAAACGAAACTGAAATTCGGCTGTCGAGCCGTCGAGCGTATGAATCGCAATCTGGAGCTAGCCTTCGAATCCCTGTGCAGCGATTTTTATTTTTATTTCTCATTACTTTTTTAATTACATTTTTAACCTTGCAAAAAATTAAAAATGTAAAAACTATGTTCAAAATATGTATTCATTTTAAATAGAAACGTTTTGTTACTGTCATAATTGCATTAATAAAAATTGTTATATGAGAACCGGTTGATGGTATTTATTTGGACTGATTGGAGAATACGAAAATGCAGAAAGTATTTTTTAGTTTCTGAAACAATTTATAGATTTATTAGTTGTTAAACAAATAATAGAATAAATTGTATAATATATATAAATTGATTTTACTAGCATACACAAGTTTATTTGATCTTCTGTCTTCCTATAATACAAAAATACAGTCATAATTATAATTATAATAGAATTTCATAGAATATTGAGGTTGTTGCAAACTCATCTTTTTTCGCAATGATGTTCTAATTTCATTGCTTCTCTCAAATGTCCATTTCCTTCCGAGACAGTGGCGTTTATAGGTGTAAATAACAAATGTTGATATTCATCATAATTAAACTACAATTATTCTAATAACGTGGAATGTAGTACATATTAAGTGTTAGTTACCCGGATTTTCGTCTTCGACGTTAAGCACTCTTTACTGCTTCTCGTAATTTACGTATATGTAATATTAGGGTTGATCTTATTTTTCAACCATGAAATTTTTTTGGTCCCGTAAACCAGAATTGTAACAAATGTTGAGAAAATGATATGGAAAGATACGTATTTCTTTCATAACTTATAATGTGATTTTTAATATATCTACTTGGATTTTTTTATAACTACATTAGGTATATTTGGCACACATGTGCATGATCTCCATTTGTATTAAAATTTGAAATAATGCACGTTTCACGTGAAAAAATTATAAGAAAATATTGACAACGTCGTAATAAGTTATGATACCTTTTTAGTAGGTGATGTTTTTATTAACTGTTAAGTAACCTACTTACTTAACTATCATTAACCTTACACAAATTCTTAAAAGATAATATATAATATACAATATAAAATAAAATAGAAATTAACTTAAAATAAAATCATATAAAATAAAAAATTATACATATAGAGCCTATAGATAATACAGAATAAAATATAAACACGAAATATAATATGTATAATGTTTATTTTTATATTTCGTTTTTAATTATTGCCATACTTTACCATATTGTTATACCTTCTAGGTGTATATAACTCAGTAAAGATATTTTAAAGATATTATTGATACATATTTGAGTTCATTCGTAAGTTTTTCACGTGAAACGTGTATTATTTCAAGCTTTAATACAAATAAAGAGCAGGCACACGTTTGCCGAATATACCTAGTGTAGTTATAAAAAAACCTAGTACATATATTAAAAATCTCGTTATAAGTTAAGAAAGAAAACCATTATTACCATTATCTATGTCATAAGAACGCAGAGTATTTGATACTCGGATATCGCAATAACTCGTTCGCTCGAACTTCGATTCTTTTCGAACCCGCCCGACGAATTCGAAGTCGAATCAACGGGCCGCCCCGCCTGACTTTCTGCGACCCGACCCGAACCCGAACATCGAGCGGCCCACACATCCCGAATATTTATAATTATAAATATATTATATTAAATGACCTATTATATTAAATGACCTATTATAATAACCTATATCATTGCGAGTTATGATCACGCTTTAAATAAATAAATATGGCTCAAATTATGACGTATTTAGACTCATTTTAGTTAGAAGAATCTCACAAATACGTTGGTAATACCGTAAAAGAAGAATGAAAAATAAAAAACTTTTCTATGTGCATTGACGTACATAATCAGACGTACAGATGACGTACAGATTTTTTTCAGAATTTTTAATTGTCAATAAATAGGGAAAATGGGCCAAAAACTGATTTTTCGTTTTTTCTCAATAACTACCCTTACAGATGAGATAGGGGGCTGAAACTTGGCAGAGAGGGGTTTTTTTGGGTAGGCTATCGAATGGTCCAAGCACGATTAAAATCCCGCCGGGGGCGAATTTCACTATCAAACCCGGCTATAGCCTTTTCGTAAATTCTTTTCGTAAATTCTTAAAAGATAATATATAATATACAATATAAAATAAAATAGAAATTAACTTAAAATAAAATCATATAAAATAAAAAATTATACATATAGAGCCTATAGATAATACAGAATAAAATATAAACACGAAATATAATATGTATAATGTTTATTTTTATATTTCGTTTTTAATTATTGCCATACTTTACCATATTGTTATACCTTCTAGGTGTATATAACTCAGTAAAGATATTTTAAAGATATTATTGATACATATTTGAGTTCATTCGTAAGTTTTTCACGTGAAACGTGTATTATTTCAAGCTTTAATACAAATAAAGAGCAGGCACACGTTTGCCGAATATACCTAGTGTAGTTATAAAAAAAACCTAGTACATATATTAAAAATCTCGTTATAAGTTAAGAAAGAAAACCATTATTACCATTATCTATGTCATAAGAACGCAGAGTATTTGATACTCGGATATCGCAATAACTCGTTCGCTCGAACTTCGATTCTTTTCGAACCCGCCCGACGAATTCGAAGTCGAATCAACGGGCCGCCCCGCCTGACTTTCTGCGACCCGACCCGAACCCGAACATCGAGCGGCCCACACATCCCGAATATTTATAATTATAAATATATTATATTAAATGACCTATTATATTAAATGACCTATTATAATAACCTATATCATTGCGAGTTATGATCACGCTTTAAATAAATAAATATGGCTCAAATTATGACGTATTTAGACTCATTTTAGTTAGAAGAATCTCACAAATACGTTGGTAATACCGTAAAAGAAGAATGAAAAATAAAAAACTTTTCTATGTGCATTGACGTACATAATCAGACGTACAGATGACGTACAGATTTTTTTCAGAATTTTTAATTGTCAATAAATAGGGAAAATGGGCCAAAAACTGATTTTTCGTTTTTTCTCAATAACTACCCTTACAGATGAGATAGGGGGCTGAAACTTGGCAGAGAGGGGTTTTTTTGGGTAGGCTATCGAATGGTCCAAGCACGATTAAAATCCCGCCGGGGGCGAATTTCACTATCAAACCCGGCTATAGCCTTTTCGTAAATTCTTTTCGTAAATTCTTAAAAGATAATATATAATATACAATATAAAATAAAATAGAAATTAACTTAAAATAAAATCATATAAAATAAAAAATTATACATATAGAGCCTATAGATAATACAGAATAAAATATAAACACGAAATATAATATGTATAATGTTTATTTTTATATTTCGTTTTTAATTATTGCCATACTTTACCATATTGTTATACCTTCTAGGTGTATATAACTCAGTAAAGATATTTTAAAGATATTATTGATACATATTTGAGTTCATTCGTAAGTTTTTCACGTGAAACGTGTATTATTTCAAGCTTTAATACAAATAAAGAGCAGGCACACGTTTGCCGAATATACCTAGTGTAGTTATAAAAAAAACCTAGTACATATATTAAAAATCTCGTTATAAGTTAAGAAAGAAAACCATTATTACCATTATCTATGTCATAAGAACGCAGAGTATTTGATACTCGGATATCGCAATAACTCGTTCGCTCGAACTTCGATTCTTTTCGAACCCGCCCGACGAATTCGAAGTCGAATCAACGGGCCGCCCCGCCTGACTTTCTGCGACCCGACCCGAACCCGAACATCGAGCGGCCCACACATCCCGAATATTTATAATTATAAATATATTATATTAAATGACCTATTATATTAAATGACCTATTATAATAACCTATATCATTGCGAGTTATGATCACGCTTTAAATAAATAAATATGGCTCAAATTATGACGTATTTAGACTCATTTTAGTTAGAAGAATCTCACAAATACGTTGGTAATACCGTAAAAGAAGAATGAAAAATAAAAAACTTTTCTATGTGCATTGACGTACATAATCGGTACGCAGCCTTTTGCACTATGCCAGCTGCCTCGTACCTCAGCCCTCTTTGTTGTTTACGCGCTGTCGTAAAAAATGTTCTGATATGTTACTAGTCTAAAAATATGATCCATGCTATTTTTCAATTTCTCTAAAAAACCTGCATTTGTCGAATTTTTGCGTGCTTTTCACTATGTATAAATAACATTTTAAACCAAAAAATCGGGAAAAAATCTCAAATATCAATTTCAATTAAATGAAATTATATGATTAAATTAATGCAAGTAAATGGGGAAAATTGACCGAAAATCGAATGGCGGAACGGCTGTTTAAATATTTCGAAGGGCATTTTTGACTACCTCGTTCGGCTAGGCCGAAATTGTAATATTCCAATATTTCAATATCATTTTAAATATTTCAAGTACTATTTAAAACTATTAATGAGTTTCAACAACAAGATATTTTAAATAGAAAACTAAATTTTGACAAATAAAATAAGATTATAGCAAGCTTGCTATAAATGTCGAAAACTCGAGTCTGGCCAGAGACATTCAATTTTCAGGAAACACTATTCTGTGATGACGAACGGAGAAAAGGGAAGCGAAGCTCGAGGGCTTCGATCGCCGTGGAGTGGAGTGAAACATTGTAACATGATACGGGTCGGGATGGGTATATTAGTGTGAGACTATTAATCAAACAACAAAACTTAATTATTTACTATTATTTTTGTGTAGGATTTTCCTTAACATATTTGGTAAATTTTGTTTTTTTTTATGAAAATGATACCAGCTATGATATAATTCCGATGATATTTTCTTGTGTAATGAACGACGCAAGTTTCGGACACAAAGAAGGACAGCGTCGGGAAAAAAAGAGACGCGGAGAGTCATTTAAGATTTCGACTTCCGACTTCGACTGCTAGCTCTTCGCCTCGTCGCACAATGTATACAATGTATAAGCGATTCATATTTCAGGAAGTGGTGTTCAGTTCAGAATGAAATAAAATCATGTTACACGCACTTTTTAAATAGCGTCATGTTGCAAGAAAGGCTATAGCCGGGTTTGATAGTGAAATTCGCCCCCGGCGGGATTTTAATCGTGCTTGGACCATTCGATAGCCTACCCAAAAAAACCCCTCTCTGCCAAGTTTCAGCCCCCTATCTCATCTGTAAGGGTAGTTATTGAGAAAAAACGAAAAATCAGTTTTTGGCCCATTTTCCCTATTTATTGACAATTAAAAATTCTGAAAAAAATCTGGCACATTTCGGATATCGAGCCACATATTAGGTATCATTTCCTGATTTTTCTGCTGCAAGCTCTGCTTGTGAAAAATGAAAAACACGAAAAAAATCGAAAAAATGCAGGTTTTATATAGAAATCTAAAAGGTGCTACTCCAGATTTAATTTAGCAATGAGGTATTACCGTAAGTATTATGCTCAATTTTTTTCAGATTTTTGTGAGTGGTGCGTCATAGTTAAAAAAAATAAATTTAGACTATCTTAAAATATTTTTTCGGAAAAATATTCTTGGAGTACTTTCGGCCAGTAAAGATAAAAAAATCAAGTCGATGCACAAATCCACGTAAAAAATGTAAAGTAGAGCTGTAATACAGTCCGTAAATGACTAGAGGCAGATAGTACTCCAAGAATATTTTTCCGAAAAAATATTTTAAGATAGTCTAAATATAGTTCAAATAAGTTTTTTACAATGGTTCAACAATAATCTTAGAAAAATAATCTTAAAAAACTTAGAAAAAAAAATTGACCTGATCGGGACTCGTACCCGGTCCAAAAAGTCTTCAGCGGTTCCGCAGACGGAGACCACAGCCACTGCACCAACCGGCGCTGTTGAAATTCTCTTCGAAATATTCGAATATATGTACATGGTATTATTTTCGTATTTCGTATTAGGCAAGTTTTAAAGTCTGGGAGATGTTTTTCTGAACGTAGGAATGTTTAATATCACATAATATATTTTTATGATTCAGGAAATATAAGTATAACTTAGGAAAAACGCCGAAAAAAGTGGTTTTTATTTTTTTTAACTATGACGCACCACTCACAAAAATCTGAAAAAAATTGAGCATAATACTTACGGTAATACCTCATTGCTAAATTAAATCTGGAGTAGCACCTTTTAGATTTCTATATAAAACCTGCATTTTTTCGATTTTTTTCGTGTTTTTCATTTTTCACAAGCAGAGCTTGCAGCAGAAAAATCAGGAAATGATACCTAATATGTGGCTCGATATCCGAAATGTGCCAGATTTTTTTCAGAATTTTTAATTGTCAATAAATAGGGAAAATGGGCCAAAAACTGATTTTTCGTTTTTTCTCAATAACTACCCTTACAGATGAGATAGGGGGCTGAAACTTGGCAGAGAGGGGTTTTTTTGGGTAGGCTATCGAATGGTCCAAGCACGATTAAAATCCCGCCGGGGGCGAATTTCACTATCAAACCCGGCTATAGCCTTTTCGTATAGAGTGAAATAGAATTATTTTGTTAGATATCTTCGTACGAAATACTGCCTCTAAATAACATTGTATGGATAGGAGCCGTCGAAAATTAGTTTAATTAGTTAATACTTTTATCTTATTGTTACTACCTCTACTATATAATAATTGCAGTCAATTCTGTCGAGCATTACAAGTATGGGATAAATAAGTAAAAAAATTAATTTTCTGTTTCCTACTAAGGATCTTAATAAGAACGATTGGATTTTGTCATTACATAACATAATAGAATATTTTTTATGAATCATTATTTTATATATAACGCAATAACGTTCAAATTACTTTTGAATTTCGATAAATTTGTAGAATATTACGTAGTAATTACTTTCATTTTTCCTACATCTATAAACTATCGATTATACTGTAAAACAATTATTACAATGGTAATAATAAGGAAATAAGAATGCAATAAGAGAATTATATATACATAGTATTATAAGGCAATTACAGAATGGGTAATGTCAGCATTCTACTATATCATTCTTCTTCAACTTGACGAATATCTCGTCGGTGGTGGAACTTTTGACTATGTGGTATATCAGCTCACTGTAAGCTCTACGTTATCCCCGCGCCCATCGCGCCCACTTACCCGTCTCGCTATTTAACACAGGGACTGGCAGTCTTTACTAGTACACAGACTTAAGGGTGTGGGTCAGATTTTGACCTTCGTCGAGTGCGAGTGTGGTAGTACCTTAACACACCGATAGATACTGTATACGTACACGAGATTGCAAGGGTTCCGTAGATTTCGTTTGCTGTCTCTCTAACGCACATTTGGGGCCCCTACGTAGTCACAATCGCTAGATAAAAGACGCACAATTACGGGATGCTTCCATATATGGCCTACTTTTGCGTTTTCGAGGCGTAATTTGCATTATTCGGCAGCATGTAGCGCAGTTTCACAAATATTGGACGAAGCGACAGTGCTGCCATTGTCGAGACACATACATTTTCTTAAATATCGAGAGATTTAGGGTTCTTATAGACCAAAATGTAGGCATCCCGGAATTCAGGGTCACATACAATGTCAATGAAACCTTTATTATGTTAAACTATACGTGTTTAAACACAGCAAACGAAATCTACGAAGTAGATCCCTATACGGGAGATTTTGGTGCAAGTATTAGTTCCATGGCATTTTTAGCTAGGAGCGCTAGCGTTTTTAGTCACTATTTTACCGATATTTTACCAATACAGTGACTGAATCGGTAAAACAGTGACTAAAAACACTAGCGCTCCTAGCTACAAATGCGGAGGGCACCGATACTACGACCAAGGTCAAAATCCGACCCACACCCTTAAGATCCCTACAGACATTGCATCTTATGGACTTTTTTGTCTAGGTTCCATGGGGCTCTTAGAGCCCCGTGGAACCTAGAGGGTTCGTGCTCAATGTTACCGATGTTCGCGTGTTAGTAAAAACTGAATATTCGGTATACTTCATTTTTACTACGGGTGTTGGAGGCTCCCAATGTATATGGCGCGTGTATTTGAACTTTGGAAATGAAGTATGTAATAAAATACTTACGAAGTACAGTTTGGCAGTAACATAGATTAATAGATTCACGAGTATAAATATCCTTACGTATGTTTCTTTTATTTTGATGCATGTAAGTAGTTTACGTCGAATAATTACATTGTTATGTTAATATTTGTTATTAATAAAAATGTACAAAACTTAAAATTTTAAAAGTGTACATGTAATCTTTATATTACTTGGTCGGACTTTTAGATTTATATATATGTATCCACGTATTAATTAAAAAATCTACAAATAAAAAATTTTTAAAAATAAAAAATAATTGTTGAACAACTCAACGAATATTCAGATGATCGTTTAAGAAAATTATTTACGATTAAAAATTCTATATTTTAAATTACGAAGTAATATTCATCTGAATTTCAACAGATTCAGAAAGCAAGGGCAAAACCGCTCGAACGCTTTCGATGCCGAGCATCGACGGTTATTGTATGAACATAATGCGGCAACATTGCACTTTTAAAGCTGACAACGCTGTAAAATCTAGCGTCCCAGACACACACCTTTCGTGTTGCAACGTCATGTAGTTCACTAGCTGACCGTTGCATTTCGATAGAGTCCGCTGTCGTACTAGGGCATTTTCTACAGAGTCGGTAATTCAGAACCGTAGACAGAAAAATGCATTGTATGCAATGTCTGTACGTATCTTAAGTCTGTGACTAGTATCTCGTCGGTTGTGGAACTTTTAGCGATGTGGTATATCAGATCACTGTAAGCTCCACGTTATCCCCGTGCCCACTTGCCTGTTCGCTGAATAACACAAGCGCTGGCAGTCTTTAATAGTATCTCGTCGGTGACGAAAGGTGCTTGACTCAGGACTGTAGATTTTACAGCATTGTCAGCTTTAAAAGTGCAATGTTGCCGCATTATATTCGAAAGCGTTTGAGCGGTTTCTTGTCTGCTTTCCGGAGCTGGCGAAATTCAGTCATATATTGCTTCTTAATTTAAAGTATAGAATTTTCATTCGTAAATGATTTTATTAAACGATTATCTAAATATTCGTTGACTTGTTAATAAACCTTTTTAATGTTTTTAATTGTTTATGTAAATATCAAATTTTTTAATGTTTTGATATTTTTAAATCGTAAATTGTTTAACGCATTCACGTAAAACTGATTATATATGTACGACGTTCACTTAAGTAATCTACAGAACAAAAGTATAGTTTGTAACGTTGCCCCTTTTCGCGCGGGTTTATATCCTCTGAGGACGGGCCGTGCGCGGCCGCGCGGACACGGTCCTCTCGGTACAAAGGTGACGGAAGAGAAGATTCGAAGGGGAACACTAACAATTGTTCGGGCGCCAGGTACTCGGAAGTACCGCCCTAAAGAACACCAAAGTCTCATGTTCGAGGAAGTCGAACACGAGCTTCGAATCTTCTCGCGCTCACTGACGGAATTCTACGACACGGACAGCCAGAAATTCGGACCCAGGGAATAACGAGGACAGTCCTCGCGGCAGGACGGGTCTCGCAGGTCGGAAATAATATTGAGAACTTAGGGCTCGAATGAATTTATTCGTAGTCAAGAGATAAATTACAGAGAGGCGGCCACGTGGCCGCGACCCGTGAGCCCGCGCTCCTAGTACACTTTTGCGATAGTTCTTCGATCGCGGAACGCGTTAGTCGATGTTTTCACGACGATTAGAGATACGGTACGACGGTACAATGCAAGTCTCGCGAGCGACGAGAATTCGCGTGACGCAGATGAACGGCGCAGTTTCGACGGACTGTCGCGAGATTGACGAGCGCGATCTACACCGATTTACCGGATTCGCTAATTTCGAAATTTCCCTTTTCCGACGCGGCTCCTTAAGGAAGACTTCCGAGTATTCGAAGGGGGAGACTGCTCTAACGGGCTCAAAGCGTTCTCTGAAAGAACGCGAGCACAAAGCACGAGGCCCAAATGCCTCGGCTAACACCAATTGATCGAGGACGACACGCTCTCGTCTCGTCCTCGCACTAAATATCGAGCCAACACGAATTTACGAACCGAGGATCACTTAATCGACTTACCGTGGTCGGGAGTCGTTTGCCGGATTCCCTCGTCAAGGCCGGAATTGCCGCCTTCGTCCTCGTACTTTGCACGCACGGATTCTAACGCGGAAAAACCACCCGCGACACGTGCAATGTTCGGTTCTACGGAACTCGGAATTTGCTATTGATAGCGGGACTCGGAAATGGCGACCTTCTAACTAGACAACCAGCGCGACCAGGGGAGAAAACTCTTATGTATGGCCTTGGACTGCTTAGTATAGTTGAGGGAACTAGACTAGATGGCACCACGATCACAGCACATCACGTGATTAACCGTGATTGGACATGACTGATGTTTAATCCCTGGCGCTATTGGTCGCAATTTTGGCGCTAATATCCGCCAAAATCAACAGTCAACTGTCAATCTCTGTGCCTCGTGCTGTGATTGTGTAGACAGTTGTGGACTGCAGAAATAGCAATTTTATATTAATACAGGTGGATCGAGTAGCTTGGGCTCGCGGCGGACGCGGGGACGAGGGTACTGTGTGCGAGCAGATCGATTGCTAATCGATCAGTTGATAATTAACCGAAATTCGGAAAAATATTTTAGTACGTGAACTCCTAACATTTCTTCGATCCTCTCATCCTACTCCTACCTAATATTATTATGTATTATTATATTATTTTATTATGTATTATTAATTACATTAAAATAAAAAAATTGTTAACTTAAACTATGTCTACAAAATTATTGTATCCTTGTACTTTGAGCATAGTAGGTATATTTCAGTATATCTATAGCTATAGAATCGTATAGGTGTATATATATACAGGGTGTCCCAAAATTCGTGTCGTTCCTGGAAATGGGAGGTTCCTTGGGTCATTTCAAGCGACATTTTCCTTTGCACCAATGTCAACCGCGGCTTTGTTTAGCAGTTATTAACGAAAAACACGGACCAATCAGAGCGCGCCCTGGGCCGCCACGCCGCGCCGCGCTCGCATCAGAGCGTTGACGGTACGCCGTGACATCGCAACGAACAAGAGTTTCTCGATTATGTGAATGCTCTCCGATTTCAATGAGCTTTGGATATGTGGTCAAGATCATTATTCTGAACAACATTTCTCTTTAGAATTTGTGGCTGTAGGCTTTAGTTTACGAGATTATCGCGAGAAACTTTACTTGTAAATTCATTATGGGCGTTCATGATAGCGGACACGGCCTGCTAATGTATTCGAAACTAAAGCCGACCGTCAACCATTTCAAAGGAAAAAGATATTTAAAACGTCGAGTTTTATAACATTATTTCAAGGTCATTGAAATCGATGAAGACCCGGATCATCCTTACCCGACTTACGACAAATTTACCCGAACGAGAAAAGAGGCAGAAACTGATTGTTTTAAAAACTTACTTATTCAGCCGTAAATCCATTTGCTGCTTCGAAATGTGTGTCAATGGGTCAGTCGGTGACGAACTGCACAGGTATCTTCAGGTATACGACAGTACCGCAATCCAAGGGGCGTACAGCCAAGTCAACGAACTGCACAGCCGGTGGTAGATAGCAGGTATACGACACCCTGACGGATACGCGGTCAACGATATGGACTTTTCACTTTACTTTCAAATCGATAAATAAATCACATGTCTTTTTCACACAGATGCACTAATAACAATTGCAATATCACTTGTATTGCAGCACAATAAAATTTAAATCACAACTTTCTAAAAGAAGAACATCCCGAATTTTTCTTTCACTTTTCACTGTACGGTCAAACGTACGTTTCCACACTGGGAATATTTCACGGCGACAGTCGATGCACTAAAATCCTTCGAAATCGACGAACTGATCGACGAACTCACAATTATTTGGCACGTATACGGTGTCGGATGTATGGCCGCTCTCGCCTGATATACCTGAACGTGGCACCATCATCGCGCCCGCAGAGGCCGTAAGCGAGAACGATATGAAAATTGTCTTGCGAACTGAGCATGATGCGACAGAGACTTAAACTGACTGCAGCTTCCCAAAAAAGCTGCGAACACCCCCGAATATTCCCACCACGAAGGAAAACTGAGGATACAGGAACATTATAAAAAAAACACGTGTTTTGCAGGAGTTGAAAGTGCAGCAGTGTGACTCTTGCCTTTCCTCCACGATAGAAAACAGGGATCCTCGTCTCCGCGGAAGGGATCGTGCCATAAATCAGAAATCTGCAGTTACTCGGGAGTGTCCGCTGGATACCGGAACGGAAAAATTTTCTCCTGCACATGTCGAGTTTACGAATTCTTTTTCGGCCGTGCAATTAAGTCCTAAAAGATTTCTGGTGTGCGCCGCTTGATCATTACCCGCGACGTCTGAGGCACGATGCAGGACATTCGAACGATAGAAAACAGGGATCCTCGTCTCCGCGGAAGGGATCGAGCCATAAATCAGAACTCTGCAGTGTCCGTGGGACACGGTAACGAAAAATTTACCAACAGTGCAATTCGACATGCGTGGAAGAAAATTTACGAGTGATTGCGAATATTGACAATTTTTATTTTGCCTGAAGATACGCAGTCTATTCATTACATTTGCATGCTTAAATTGGACATTTCATATCTAAGAATCTAATATTATTTTTATAATTTTGACTAGACTGTGGACGTAAATACAAAATAAAAATTCTCCAAGTCAATTGAAAAAATCCAAAGATGTATTTTTTCTCGCAATCATTTTAAAAAGTGAAAAATGTCATAGTAGCATCCTTAATTTTTCTAATGTTCTTTTTGTTTTTTATTTGAATAAAATGAATAATGAAACCCCCATCTTTGCTTTGTCGAGAAATAAGGAAATTAATTGCACGGCCGAAAAAGAATTCGTAAACTCGACATGTGCAGGAGAAAATTTTTCCGTTCCGGTATCCAGCGGACACTCCCGAGTAACTGCAGATTTCTGATTTATGGCACGATCCCTTCCGCGGAGACGAGGATCCCTGTTTTCTATCGTGGAGGAAAGGCAAGAGTCACACTGCTGCACTTTCAACTCCTGCAAAACACGTGTTTTTTTTATAATGTTCCTGTATCCTCAGTTTTCCTTCGTGGTGGGAATATTCGGGGGTGTTCGCAGCTTTTTTGGGAAGCTGCAGTCAGTTTAAGTCTCTGTCGCATCATGCTCAGTTCGCAAGACAATTTTCATATCGTTCTCGCTTACGGCCTCTGCGGGCGCGATGATGGTGCCACGTTCAGGTATATCAGGCGAGAGCGGCCATACATCCGACACCGTATACGTGCCAAATAATTGTGAGTTCGTCGATCAGTTCGTCGATTTCGAAGGATTTTAGTGCATCGACTGTCGCCGTGAAATATTCCCAGTGTGGAAACGTACGTTTGACCGTACAGTGAAAAGTGAAAGAAAAATTCGGGATGTTCTTCTTTTAGAAAGTTGTGATTTAAATTTTATTGTGCTGCAATACAAGTGATATTGCAATTGTTATTAGTGCATCTGTGTGAAAAAGACATGTGATTTATTTATCGATTTGAAAGTAAAGTGAAAAGTCCATATCGTTGACCGCGTATCCGTCAGGGTGTCGTATACCTGCTATCTACCACCGGCTGTGCAGTTCGTTGACTTGGCTGTACGCCCCTTGGATTGCGGTACTGTCGTATACCTGAAGATACCTGTGCAGTTCGTCACCGACTGACCCATTGACACACATTTCGAAGCAGCAAATGGATTTACGGCTGAATAAGTAAGTTTTTAAAACAATCAGTTTCTGCCTCTTTTCTCGTTCGGGTAAATTTGTCGTAAGTCGGGTAAGGATGATCCGGGTCTTCATCGATTTCAATGACCTTGAAATAATGTTATAAAACTCGACGTTTTAAATATCTTTTTCCTTTGAAATGGTTGACGGTCGGCTTTAGTTTCGAATACATTAGCAGGCCGTGTCCGCTATCATGAACGCCCATAATGAATTTACAAGTAAAGTTTCTCGCGATAATCTCGTAAACTAAAGCCTACAGCCACAAATTCTAAAGAGAAATGTTGTTCAGAATAATGATCTTGACCACATATCCAAAGCTCATTGAAATCGGAGAGCATTCACATAATCGAGAAACTCTTGTTCGTTGCGATGTCACGGCGTACCGTCAACGCTCTGATGCGAGCGCGGCGCGGCGTGGCGGCCCAGGGCGCGCTCTGATTGGTCCGTGTTTTTCGTTAATAACTGCTAAACAAAGCCGCGGTTGACATTGGTGCAAAGGAAAATGTCGCTTGAAATGACCCAAGGAACCTCCCATTTCCAGGAACGACACGAATTTTGGGACACCCTGTATATACAGGGTATATATATATATATATATATACAGGGTGTCCCAAAACTCCTTCAAGTCCGGGAAATGGGAGGTTCCTTAGGTCATTTGAAGCAACATTTTCCTTTGCACCAATGTCAACCGCGGCTTTGTTTAGGAGTTATTAACGAAAAACACTGACCAATCAGAGCGCGCCCTGGGCCGCCGCGCCGCGCCGCGCTCGCATCAGAGCGTTGGCGGTACGCCGTGAAATCGTAGCGAACAAGAGTTTCTCGATTATGTGAATGCTCTCCGATTTCAATGAGCTTTGGATATGTGGTCAAGACCATTATTCTGAACAACATTTCTCTTTAGAATTTGTGGCTGTAGGCTTTAGTTTACGAGATTATCGCGAGAAACTTTACTTGTAAACTCATTGTATGGGTGTTCATGATAACGGACACGGCCTGCTAATGTCTCCGAAACTAAAGCCGACCGTCAACCATTTCAAAGGAAAAAGATATTTAAAACGTCGAGTTTTATAACATTATTTCAAGGTCATTGAAATCGATGAAGACCCGGATCATCCTTACCCGACTTACGGCAACTTTACCCGAACGAGAAAAGAGGCAGAAACTGATTGTTTTAAAAACTCACTTATTCAGCCGTAAATCCATTTGCTGCTGCGAAATGTGTGTCACTGGGTCACTCGGTGACAAACTGCACAGATGTCCTCGGGTATACGGCAGTAACGAAAGGTAAGGGTCGTACGGCCAGGTCGACGAACTGCACAGCCGGTGGTAGATAGTAATAAGGCCTAAGGGATGCGCGGTCAAGTCGACGATCCAGAATTTCACTTTCACTTTCGAATCGATAAATAATTCGTATGTTTATTTCACACAGGTGCCTTGAAATTTTTCCACACTTACAATCACTGTTCACATTTGTCTACACACATAGTTATACACTAATAACAATTTCCATATCCGCAGTCTAGTGATTAGTTTAAATATCACTATGAAAAACACAACTAATAGCAACCGTTAGCTTTGAATTGACAAATCTTTGGAGATGTTCTCTCTACCGCAGCTCGAACGACACTGATTTTCTGCAAAATTTTTCTAAAGAATTTAGGAAGGGCATTTAGCGTGTCGAAATTCGAAATGGACGCTGTTGCACGTTTACGAAAACGACGGACGGTCAGACGAAAAACAGGAAGCAAGAAGGACCGCTGTAAAATTTATGGCAAACACATGTTTAGTTTTTCCTGCAGATTGGTACGTAGAGTCGATGGGTAACCGTTCGAAAACGTCATCGGTCCTTTCACCCAGCAAGGGGTAAAAATGTCAGGTCAGCGTAGCATCCCTATTGTCCTATACCTTCTTAAGAAGCTTTCTAAAAGAAGGACAGACGACGTTTTCGAATGGTTACCCATCGACCCTGCGTATCAATCTGCAGGAGAAACTAAACATGTGATTGCCATAAATCTTACAGTGGTCCTTCTCGTATCCTGTTTTTCGTCTAACCGTCCCGTCGTTTTCGTAACTATGCTACAGCGTGCATTTCGAATTTCGACACTCTAAATGCCCTTCCTAAAATCTTTAGAAAAATCTTGCGGAAAATCAGTGTCGTTCGTGCCGCGGTAGAGAGAATATCTCCAAAGATTTGTCAATTCAAA
The DNA here is from genome assembly GCA_933228785.1 of Lasioglossum pauxillum. Classification (NCBI taxonomy): domain Eukaryota; kingdom Metazoa; phylum Arthropoda; class Insecta; order Hymenoptera; family Halictidae; genus Lasioglossum; species Lasioglossum pauxillum. The sequence goes on along the minus strand of OW121703.1, from coordinate 23,248,461 downwards.
GCTAACGGTTGCTATTAGCTGTGTTTTGATAGTGATATTTAAACTAATCACTAGACTGCGGATCTTTATGCAAAATGAAAGTTGGTTGCCGCTATTACAAGGGACAGCAGCCAGACAGATATTTGATTCTTACTGTGATCACTTTAAGAAGTTGAAAATAATACATAGGTGTTTTGAAATTATTTTAATCTCCCTACTGTCTTAAAATGTACCTACTCATGTTTGCTACAAATGCATGAAATCCGCAGTCTAGTGATTGTATTACCTGATTGTTGTGGTTTGTGCAGCAGTGCAAGGGATATGGAAATTATTATTAGTGCATAACTATGCGTGTAGACAAATGTGAACAGTGATTGTGAGTGTGGACAAATTTCAAGGCATCTGTATGAAATAAACATATGAATTATTTATCGATTCGAAAGTGAAAATGAAATTCTGGATCGTCGACTTGACCGCGCTACTACCCAGACAGCACACCGGCTCGATTTGGGCCTGCTTTTTATGCGCGCCATGGCCCGGAAATAGCCAGGCATGGGCTCGAGCCCACAGCCTGCCGGCCGTGCCAGATTTCAGCCAGATTTCAGCCCATTTACAAGATTGCAAGGGTGCGGCATTTGCGTTCTCATTTCGTGATAATACAAACATGGGTTTTTTCAGTAGCCAAAAACGCCAGATAAAGATCAATCTAGGCAGCAAACGCCCTCAAAAGTCTTATTTAAGACAGATTTAATAACAGTAAAGTGGGTTCTGTTTCCTGCTAAAGATGGTGTAGGTTCTGTTCCATGCTAAAGATGATGTAGGACCTGTTCCAGGCTAAACATGATGTGGAGAGAGAAGATGTCGCGAGAAAAGTTGGGCTCAATCGAAGCACTGATTGGCCACATTAGTGTGACCGTGCTGCCCTCTGAAACTCTGGCTGAAATCTGGCACGGCCGGCAGGCTGTGGGCTCGAGCCCATGCCTGGCTATTTCCGGGCCATTGCGCGCATAAAAAGCAGGCACGGATCCAACGGAATCAGCCTCGAGCCGATCCAAGCATTGTGTTAGATAGTAACCTGTAGGTCACGGGCCTCGGGACGTTTGGGCCGGTAGTGGGCTCGGGCAGGCTGTGCTGTCTGGGTATCTACCACCGGCTGTGCAGTTCGTCGACCTGGCCGTACGTCCCTTACCTTTCGTTACTGCCGTATACCCGAGGACATCTGTGCAGTTCGTCACCGAGTGACCTTGTGACACACATTTCGAAGCAGCAAATGGATTTACGGCTGAATAAGTGAGTTTTTAAAACAATCAGTTTCTGCCTCTTTTCTCGTTCGGGTAAAGTTGCCGTAAGTCGGGTAAGGATGATCCGGGTCTTCATCGATTTCAATGACCTTGAAATAATGTTATAAAACTCGACGTTTTAAATATCTTTTTCCTTTGAAATGGTTGACGGTCGGCTTTAGTTTCGGAGACATTAGCAGGCCGTGTCCGTTATCATGAACACCCATACAATGAGTTTACAAGTAAAGTTTCTCGCGATAATCTCGTAAACTAAAGCCTACAGCCACAAATTCTAAAGAGAAATGTTCAGAATAATGGCCTTGACCACATATCCAAAGCTCATTGAAATCGGAGAGCATTCACATAATCGAGAAACTCTTGTTCGTTGCGATGTCACGGCGTACCACCAACGCTCTGATGCGAGCGCGGCGCGGCGCGGCGGCCCAGGGCGCGCTCTGATTGGTCAGTGTTTTTCGTTAATAACTCCTAAACAAAGCCGCGGTTGACATTGGTGCAAAGGAAAATGTTGCTTCAAATGACCTAAGGAACCTCCCATTTCCCGGACTTGAAGGAGTTTTGGGACACCCTGTATATAGCTATAGAATCGTATAGGTATATATATACAGGGTGTCCCAAAACTCCTTCAAGTCCGGGAAATGGGAGGTTCCTTAGGGCATTTGAAGCAACATTTTCCTTTGCACCAATGTCAGCCGCGGCTTTGTTTATGAGTTATTAACGAAAAACACTGACCAATCAGAGCGCGCCCTGGGCCGCCGCGCCGCGCCGCGCTCGCATCAGAGCGTTGGCGGTACGCCGTGAAATCGTAGCGAACAAGAGTTTCTCGATTATGTGAATGCTCTCCGATTTCAATGAGCTTTGGATATGTGGTCAAGACCATTATTCTGAACAACATTTCTCTTTAGAATTTGTGGCTGTAGGCTTTAGTTTACGAGATTATCACGAGAAACTTTACTTGTAAATCCCCAGACAGCACACCGGCTCGATTTCAGCCTGCTTTTTATGCGCGCCATGGCCCGGAAATAGCCAGACATGGGCTCGCCTGACGGCCGTGCCAGATTTCAGCTAGATTTCAGCCCATTTACAAGATTGCAAGGGTGCGGCATTTGCGTTCTCATTTCGTGATAATACAAACAAGGGGTTTTTCAGTAGTCAAAAACGCCAGATAAAAGATCAATCTAGGCAGCAAACACCCTCAAAAGTCTTTTTTTTTCCTATACGAGGCGTAATTTGCATTATATATGTTATGAAAATAGCTACATGCGCAGTTGTATGCTTCCGTATGATGCAAATTACGACTCGTAAATGTAAAAATAGGAGTTTCGAGGGCGATCACGGCCTAGATTGATCTTTTATCTAGCGTTATTGACTACTGAAATATCAAATTTTTGTATTATTAAGAAATGAGAACGTGAATCCCGCACCCTTGCAATCCTCATTTCCACGCGACCCGCACTGTGACGCGCATGCGCGAGAAAAGTTGGGCTCAATCGAAGCACTGATTGGCCACATTAGACTCTGGCTGAAATCTAGCTGAAATCTGGCACGGCCGTCAGGCTGTGGGCTCGAGCCCATGCCTGGCTATTTCCGGGCCATTGCGCGCATAAGAAGCAGGCACGGATCCAACGGAATCAGCCTCGAGCCGATCCAAGCATTGTGTTAGGTAGTAACCTGCCGGTCACGGGCCTCGGGAGGTTTGGGCCGGCGGTGGGCTCGGGCAGGCTGTGCTGTCTGGGTCCATGGGATCGATGTACTATACTAGCTTCTATCCGATTTCAATGAGCTTTGGATATGTGGTCAACACCATTATTCTGAACAACATTTCTCTTTAGAATTTGTGGCTGTAGGCTTTAGTTTACGAGATTATCGCGAGAAACTTTACTTGTAAATTCATTATGGGTGTTCATGATAACGGACACGGCCTGCTAATGTCTCCGAAACTAAAGCCGACCGTCAACCATTTCAAAGGAAAAAGATATTTAAAACGTCGAGTTTTATAACATTATTTCAAGGTCATTGAAATCGATGAAGACCCGGATCATCCTTACCCGACCTGTAATAGTGATATTGAAACTAATCACTAGACTGCGGATCTTTATGCAAAATGAAAGTTGGTTGCCGCTATTACAAGGGACAGCAGCCAGACAGATATTTGATTCTTACTGTGATCACTTTAAGAAGTTGAAAATAATACATAGGTGTTTTGAAATTATTTTAATCTCTCTACTGTCTTAAAATGCACCTACTCATGTTTGCTACAAATGCATGAAATCCGCAGTCTAGTGATTGCATTACCTGATTGTTGTGATTTGTGCAGCAGTACAAGGGATATGGAAATTATTATTAGTGCATAACTATGTGTGTAGACAAATGTGAACAGTGATTGTGAGCGTGGAAAAATTTCAAGGCACCTGTGTGAAATAAACATACGAATTATTTATCGATTCGAAAGTGAAAGTGAAATTCTGGATCGTCGACTTGACCGCGCATCCCTTAGGCCTTATTACGATCTACCACCGGCTGTGCAGTTCGTCGACCTGGCCGTACGTCCCTTACATTTCGTTACTGCCGTATGCCCGAAGACATCTGTGCAGTTCGTCACCGAGTGACCTAGTGACACACATTTCGAAGCAGCAAATGGATTTACGGCTGAATAAGTGAGTTTTTAAAACAATCAGTTTCTGCCTCTTTTCTCGTTCGGGTAAAGTTGCCGTAGGTCGGGTAAGGATGATCCGGGTCTTCATCGATTTCAATGACCTTGAAATAATGTTATAAAACTCGACGTTTTAAATATCTTTTTCCTTTGAAATGGTTGACGGTCGGCTTTAGTTTCGGAGACATTAGCAGGCCGTGTCCGTTATCATGAACACCCATAATGAATTTACAAGTAAAGTTTCTCGCGATAATCTCGTAAACTAAAGCCTACAGCCACAAATTCTAAAGAGAAATGTTCAGAATAATGGTCTTGACCACATATCCAAAGCTCATTGAAATCGGAGAGCATTCACATAATCGAGAAACTCTTGTTCGTTGCGATGTAACGGCGTACCGCCAACGCTCTGATGCGAGCGCGGCGCGGCGCGGCGACCCAGGGCGCGCTCTGATTGGTCAGTGTTTTTCGTTAATAACTCCTAAACAAAGCCGCGGCTGACATTGGTGCAAAGGAAAATGTTGCTTCAAATGCCCTAAGGAACCTCCCATTTCCCGGACTTGAAGGAGTTTTGGGACACCCTGTATAGGTTTTAGTTGAGGGAATTAGGATAGATGGCGGTGCTAAGGTCCATACATTATACATGGGAGATTTCCCCCCCTGAGCGCGACTGAGCGCGACAGTGATCCGCGGATCCGCATCGACGGAACGTATCGATTCTCGGTCTCCCCACTCCTTTCGCTCTACCGAAATTCCCTATGGGCGCACCCGCAACGCAACTATCCCTAGTTGCCGGACCGAACCCTCGGAAAAGATCTTCGGGCTCCCGACCTTCCTGACCAGGGGCTGTCGACTCCTATATGAAAAAGTGGCAACGAATTTAGTTTCTTCTGGATTTTAGGTGTGATGGCAGCACAGTAGTGCCCCGGCGGTGGGGATATAAACTGTACCCCCACTCCACCGCACATTGCCGCGCACTGTCAACTGTCATATGTGATACTTGGTGATACTGTTTAATTGCATTTGATTTTTTAATATGGTTGCATACTGTGTCTTCTGTATTCATTATTGTGTGATATTCAGTGCTATTGTTTGGCATCGACTGATCGACATCGCTGGATGCAATATTCAGCAATATTTGCATAAACTTTCTATTTTATTTTTATATGATAAATGCATAAATACTGAAGAAAATATAAGTTTGCTGATATATATTATTATGTATATATATTATTATTATTGTAAAATTTACTATGTATGTAGCATATACGTAATTTTATGAATAAATATGTTTTATTACAAATTCATTTTTCTAACAAATTCATAACCATTCATATTCAATAGCTAGCGATGAATACGATTACACGTCCATAAGAGGTTGGCTATGTGTGAGTCAGGTGTGTGTGATCACCACACACATATACGTTATAACTACTGTGCTGCCACCACACCTAAAATCATCGAGAGCAACTAAATTCGTTGCCACTTTTTAACATAGGAGTCGACACTCCCTGTTCCTGACACCAATTCACGATCGACCATGACGACCGGGGAGGTTGATTCCTCTCAGGCGCTCCTCCGCACCATCGTTGCCGGAGACAAATATAGGCGGGATGAGACGACGGCGGGACCACCAAAATGCCTGATGTTCTGCACGTATGACCCCTTCGTCCCACATCGTCGCCTCCGAGTTTCCTTGCTCGTGTGCGGCGGTGCCCTTTGCCACTTCTCCGGATCCGGAATGGTTTTGATTACGGTAGTGATGGGCACCATCGACTAAAAACTATCGACTAAATCGATAGTAGCGAACTACTATTTTCAGTCGACTGATTTTTTAAACTATCGACTGAATTTAGTAGTGTGAAGTTACTATTTTCAGTCGACTGTTTTACACGTCGCCATCTTGAAACTTCAAATGTCAGTGTCAGACGATGAAACGAAAAAGTTAGAAATACATGATTATGACAGGACGTGCAAATATGCAAGTAATGAAATATGTAATAGATATTTCAATACTTTAATTCCTATTAGATGTTAAAATCTTATTGTTATTTATACGATATAAACTATATATGTGATATAAATAAATTGTGTATATTTATATTTATAACATAGTGTATGAATTTATTATTAAATACAGACAGATTCAGACAAAATCATTCAATCACGTTTACTATATCTGTACTGTCCTACTATTTATTTAACTAGCGAACATCGAGAATAACAGTAAATACGAGAATAACCTGTAAAGCAATTCAGTCGACTGAAAACTATCGACTAAATTCAGTTACTGAATCAGCTATTGGTTGAATTTTATAAGATTTACTATCGAATCCATTCACTCATTAGCGATATCGAATAATTCGTTCAATAAGCATGTGTATTTAGCATAAATAACAATTATTATACTACAAATATTATACAATTATTAAATAACAATAAATACTTACCTAACCTAATGAAAAAATAGTATTTTATAATTACATCTATCGATATTAGATATTTTTTAAAAAGTTCATTAACATTTTGCCTATATATTGCATTATTATTAAAAGATAAATAAAAATTTATATACATTTTTAAATTATTGATTATATTTATTTAGTGAGAAATGAGATCTATACGTAGGCATAGAGTATAGACTGCAATCTAGACGTAACCACTAAAACGAAATTTCAGTCGACTAAAAACTATCGACTAAATATTCGATAGTATGTAGTAACTAAATAGTAATTAGTCGATAGTTGAATTTAGTCGATAATGCCCATCACTAGATTACGGACAATAATTCGTCGTCCTGTCGATCCTTTGTTGCGGGGCGCCTTTACGGTAATTGTCGCTCCCTAGGCACGTTCCTGAAAGCAGCCACTCTCGGCGCGTGCCACAGATGGCATTAGGAGCGATCTTCGATCTGAATATCTTCCTTAAGAACGCGTGAGATGCACACAAGAAACTTTTCTGACTTCAGCGACAGTTGCGGCAGAATGAAGAAGCTCCTGGACAAGGATAGAGAACTCCTTGTCTCTCCTGCTGAGATGTGACAGAGAGCATACATGTCGCCCGCAGAAGAGACAAAGACGGAGAGATATAACCAAGCAGCTCGATTTTTCGATGAATTCAATGCAATTTCCTGAAGCGAAGAAGCAATATCTTTGGATGCTCTTTGCGTTGACGTGTTCTCCGTGTTATTTCGCATCAAAGTACAGAGCCCTTTTTTGGAAAAAGTGTACTGAAAAAATTTTCTTCTATAAAAACGTACGCTATTATTGTTTATAAAATTCCAAGAGACAAATTGCAAAAAAGGGCGCTGTACTTTGATCCGAAATAACATGGAGAACATTTCAACGCAAAGAGCATCCAAAAATATTGCTTCCTCGCTTCAGGAAATTGCATTGAGTTCATCGTTATAATACTGAACAATTTGTAAGCCATCATGGCGGCTTCGCTGTCGCGCTTCCCGACTTTCCGCCGCAGCGCTGACGTCGTGTCTGCTGCTATTCTTGCTTCGACGGTAGAAACCCATGGTATAAACCATGCATACACACTTTCTCTCTGAGCGTAACTGACCTACGACGAATGAAGTAGGACAAGGATAGAGAGATCCTCGTCTCTCCTGCACGGCTGCGACGGAGAGAGGGAGATGTATGGGAAGAGTGCATGAGGATCGATGAAGAAAGAGGATGGCAAGTGAGAATGTGGGAAGTGTTGAATGATGAGGGAGAGGGGAGGAGTAGATTAGGAGGGTTGAAGTGTGAAGAGAGGTTACATTTGAAAGGATGGGGATGTGCGATGCGCATAATCATGTAACAATGTAGTATAATATGTAATATATTTTTAATTATAGTTATTGTGGTATATAATGTATTTATTGTATATTTTGCCACGACCGCGGCCGCCTCGTTGAGTACCACGGCCGCGGCCACGGCCGCGGCCACGCCGATCGATCCACTGCTGCTGTGGCTGTAGCTGCTGTTGTTGTTGTTGCTGCCGTTGTTGTTGTTGTTGCTGCTGCCGTTGTTGTTGCTGCTGTTGTTGTCGCTGCTGCCGTTGTCGCTGCTGCTGTTGTTGTCGTTGTTGCTGCTGCTGCAGCAACTGCTGCTGCACCCGGCACAACTCCTGGCGGGTCTCCAAGATGCGGCGGTTGCGACGGAGCATTTGGCTCAACCGTCGTGCTTCTCGCTGGAAATGTCATAATAGGATAAAATTTTAAATGCAGGCACGAACAGGAAATGTACGTTTTTTTACATAATTCGCGATTCTTGGGAAACGGCTGTGTTCTGCACAGGCAGCGATCGCCGACATTATTTTTTTACGATTGCGTCGACCGCGCCGAGAGTTCAAACAACAGCCGAACGTAGAGAAGGATAGCACGCAAATACAGATTGCGTGGCCGAAACACCGGCACAGTTCAAACATACAATGTATGCAAGCAACATGATTTGAGACAGAACTGACTTAGGGTGCTTTTACGCTAAAGCTTCCCGCGGACGGGAACGGGAAAAAGTCATAAATTTCGAGCGGGTCGACGGGCCCCGCTCGCTGTGCCCCGCTGTGCGTGGCACAAAAAAAAGGTCTCTATGGGATCCACGGTTTCACGGTTCGTTTAGGTAAACTACCGATAGCTTCTCTTTAAGGCGGGATAGGATACCTTCAAATTGTAAGTAGCAAATAACTAGAATGTTATTAGAAAAATTGGGTTTGCGAATTTTCGCTTTTTGTCCTTATACGAGCAAACACACCATGTAAAAATTTCATACGGTACACAGTGAGCAATTTGAACGAAATCTGTGTCAAAATGAAAGAACTTTCTCCCCATTTTTCCTATATTCTGCAAAGTTTCAGTTTTAATTTGAAAAAAAATTTCATCGCTCTATATCTCATTTCTAATAGAAAGTTCTTTGATTGTGGCACAGATTTCGTCCAAATTGCTCACTGTGTACCGTATGAAATTTTTACATGGTGTGTTTGCTCGTATAAGGACAAAACGCGAAAATTCGCAAACCCAATTTTTCTAATAAGATTCTAGTTATTTGCTACTTACAATCTGAAGGTATCCTATCCCGCCTTAAAGAGAAGCTATCGGTAGTTTACCTAAACGAACCGTGAAACCGTGGATCCCATAGAGACCTTTTTTTTGTGCCACGCACAGCGGGGCACAGCGAGCGGGGCCCGACGACCCGCTCGAAATTTATGACTTTTTCCCGTTCCCGTCCGCGGGAAGCTTTAGCGTAAAAGCACCCTTACCCTATTTTGTGGCTGCGGCAGTGGTGGCCAATCAGTTACCGGAGCCGGCGGCGGCGGCGACGGCGGCGGAGGCGGCAGCGGTGGCGGATTCGCTTGCGACGACTGCGGCAGCGGCGGCGGATGCGGTTGCGGATGCGGTTGCGGTTGCGGAAGAATCGCCACTCGCCTCTCCCACATTAATATTGGATCTGCAAATGAAACACTAAATTCAATGATCACACTGTCCAACAAATTTCAACGTTTTTTATGTTTCCTAATTACTGTTGGGTGGTTCTTATAGAGTTTTTCCGCTGATTCCGAAGCTGTCCTTCATTTTTCTCATACACGCACAGTTTTGGGAAACATGACTTTGAAACTAATCATATTTTTTAAACATGTTTAAACAATCATAATGTATTAATATTGGTTAACACTGTTTTCGGAAAAGTCTACAGAATCTTTTGCTGTAAAGAACAATTCAATATCTTTTATAATAACACCACAATATTTGTTTAAAGTTGAAAAATATGATATTTTTCATGTTTCTCAACAATTGTGTGTGTAGAAGAAAAATCAAAGACATATTCGGAATCAGCGCAAAAATCTCTATCAGAACTACCGAACAGCAATTAGGAAACAAATTTGGTGTTGGATTATTAGTATATAAATAGTATATAGGGTAAATTGTAGAATTATTGGCATCCTAATCCAAAATCGTAGTAAAAATCTTCTTATCTTTTTTTAAAGCGAGCTGAACTTGCTATTATTATAAGCTAATGGAGATTTTTCAGCAAAATCAAACAGTTTTACGAGCCATAAATCTTCTATTACAAAATATATTGTGACGTGGCAGGTTTCGCCGACGTCTTTCCGAACCTTCTAACAGAGACCGGGTCACTTTTTCGACCATCGGAACCGAAACGGGCGTTGCGATCGATCTCCCTGGAGACGGCCGAGTCCCAGTGGAATAGTATTATCGCGCTTGAATGTCGCGCCGCTGGGAGCGACACGAGGTTTCAGATCCGGCTACTATCCATAGGAGATTTCGATGCCCATCTTCCGCTGCTATTTGGCGAGAAAGTTCGAGAACAGACACCCGGAGAACCTATCGCAAGCCGGCGAGTACGGAGAAGACAACGGGGATTGGACCGAGCCCGGATCCGTCAACCCGGAGACATCGACGAGGCATTTACGATAAAGGGACGAACAACGGCCCAACCTTGTCGATTCTCGCCCGGGCAGGGCCATGAGAGCTCACACGGAATGGCTCGCGTCCACCCTTACCGCCCTCGCAGCGTTAGCGGACGCCGCCTTGAGAAATTAACAATTTTCGAAGGCACGGGTCCGAATCCTTTAGATTCGGCCCTGCAGCGAGGAGCCACGCGATAGGCCCCGAGTGTCGCCACAGCGAAGATGGATGAGGAAGTAGAGGGGATGCCTCGCTTCCGCGTTCCGAGCCAACACGAAGTAGGTCACTAGGCCGAAGGACTGCGATTACGCCAGACACAGTATCGAATTGAAATCGCGAATAGATTAAAAGTAAGAGTATCGTGCGACAATTCCGAAGGAAGCCAGTCCACGCATTGGTAAGTACCGGTCAGCTTTCGTTGTTAGAAAATTGTGAATACTCGTGTTGGCTCGGGGCGTAGTTTTGACAGAAAATCTAACCTCGCGTCGTGTGCCACGAGCTTCGGCGTGTCCAACGACCGGGACGAGCTCTCCCGAGAGGAACGCCGGGCCATGTATCGTAGCGTCCCCGAATGCTGCGTGATACGGGGCGTACGATATTTCGTTTTCGATTCGTATTCGGAGATCCTCGAGACGTTCCACGGTGGGACGACGCGACGCGCCCGTTTCGTTCTCGTCGCGTTCTTTGCCGTCCTCGCCTAGTCAAATCGTAGTAGATCGCGTATTCTATCGGGGCTCGGTAGATTTCGTGCCCTTCTGGGCTTGTATCATTTACGCGGAGGCCTGTAACTACCGAGCTCGACGCGAAAGAGTAGAAATCACGCGCGTGCGGCCGATCTACCGCCGAAGATTCTCGACGACGCGCCGGCAAATATTTTGACTGCCGCCGGTTCATACCGGTGGCTTGTAGCGACATCCCGTTCTCAATAAACGGTAGTAATTTGCCCCGAAATCATTCTATTCATTTCGCCTGTGAGAAACGTTCCCGTCGCGGGGAATGCCCCGTCCTTTTTCCCACGTGGAATCCTGGCCTGTGCCATCGCTATCCAAGGCATCTACGCAGTCCTCGCAGATTCGAAAGAAGTTCGTGTAGAGACAAAAGTTTCGCGTGGCACGGTAACGTGCCTGGCGCCCGAGTATCGATCTACGGTCGATTAAGTATTGTCCTATTTCGAGTCTGCGAGTGGCTGTTTGTCCCGGGAGGACCACGTTTCGCGCGACCGAGCGTGGCCCGGTCTTTCGGCCATAATTTCCCGAGTCCGGTGGCCGATTTCGAAGGGAATCGGTAAACGGCGTGACAAATTGGCGCCCGAACATTGCAAATCTCTCGCAGAAAAAGCGATTTGACAAATAGGGTTTTTTCCAAGAGACACGTGGAGAAGCGCGGGGCTCTCACAGGAGAAATTATATTTTCGGCAAGGAAACGGGCGAATTCGGCGAGACGAGCGAGGCGGTCGCGAGACAGAGACACGCGATCCAATTGTAAACATACTTTTTCTTTCTCCTTCGGTCGTACGAGATAAGCCAACACGGAATTTCGTGTATTGTAGTTTCAGTGTGTACAAGGCTCACCTTGTACTATTTCGTGTGCCATTCCAGCACGTAAATTAGTATACCGGGTGACCAAACAAACTTTCAAATTTTCGACCGATAAATTTATTTCAGCCGAAGAGTAAATAGCAAATATAGTCAGCTATTTATTCATTTATTTAGTGATTTGTCCATTTATTTGTGTCATTTTTTATTTATTTATTTATTTATTTATTTATTTATGTTGTAATTCACGTGTTTATTTATTTATTTATCGAATAATTCAAAAAAAAAAAAAGTATTTCGGAAAATATTTTTCCGGATATTCGGTTCTTTTCGGGGTTGGAGAAACCAACTTCCGTAGTCGGCGGAGTATCGTGGTCGGTAGCGTGCCAGGGTGACTATCGCATTCGCTAATACGGGACGCGCCAACGCGTGCGGCCCGTCAGCGAATCGAGGGTGCCCCTCGCTATCCGGCCTACGAGACAAACCGCACGGAAGCGGTTGGAACTCACGCCCGAAAAATCCGAATTTTAATTTTTATATATATTTTGTATGGGTTGGTCACCGGTATCGAGTCTCGGAACGGCACACGAGATACAATAATGATATAATTATGACAAATTGATTGAAATTGAATAGATATTAGTGTGTATTTCCCCCTTTTGTCGCCCACCCACATATATTTTTTTTATGGTATTTTTTTTATATGTGGTGGTGGGAAAGTATGGTTTGCGTATGGTTTACGTCCACATTATCGTAGTCCTAGACGAGTGCCGTCCTAATTTGCGTATATAATTATCGAATTAATTTCTTTTGTTTTTTTTATGAATAATTCGTGTGTTTGCGGTATCGTACACCTCTCCGAGATTGTTTGCGACGGCTAGCGCTGGCCGATTGAAGAGAGAGGGTACGACAATTACGCGCGGAAACACTGTCGACGGGCAGGAACCGCGATTTAAATTTCGAAACATAGTAGCTTACTCTTTCCTTTCGCGATTGTAAAGAGGACGAATTGCCGGGGGACAGCCGTAGAAAAATATTGCAAATAGAATCGAAATTGAGATTCGGTCGGAAATTGAATACCGACGTAAATCCGTTTTTTTTTGTCGTTAGAGCCGATTATTACGGACCCGCGTTCTCTCTCGCTAGTCGTGTACGTAACGAGGCCGTCATTCGGATTTCGCTAACGTCGGAAATCGATACTAGAAGAATTATCGTAGAAATACGTGAGCGACCAGAGAAACCGGTATCTCGAGTCCGGGAAAAATGAAGAGCCTCTTAAACTTGCCGAAAAGGGAACGCGATGAGTCGGAGGAGCGATCAGTGTACGGGGATGCTAAAGAGGAACTAGGGTTATCCGACGCGTACTCCTCGGGGGAGGACAATGCAATCGGGGTTAGATCACCCCCCCGCGAGATAAGCATTCGTGTCCCTCAATACCGAGGAAGAAGATCGCTATCGCCCTCCCACCGTCGCGAAACCCAGGAAGGGCAATGGGACGTTCAAATCGTAGAACCCTCACCTCCCACCAAACCCAAATCCGGAACACCAGGCGGAGCGATACCCCGAGACCTATATTACCAGGGAACACCCATCGTCGACATAATGCGACGATGGAGGTTGAAATTTAGCGGGGAACCGGAGGAAGACCCGGAAGAGTTCCTCGAAGATCTTGAAATACAACGCAAATACTGCAATATCGCGAGAAGCGACTTGCTACGTTGTCTAGCGGTATGTCTCGGGGGAATCGCAAAGCATTGGTATAAGGAGGAGGGGGCGGAATGTAGAACATGGGAAGGATTCGAAGAGGCTTTTCGAGAATTTTTCGGGGACTCGGATTACCAGGACACCCTGGTACGCAAAATTAAAGAGTACTATCAGGAGGACGACCAACCGGTCCGAGAATATATTATGAAGATGACGGCCATGTTTGGTAGATTGCAACCACCGTGGTCAGAATTAAAAAGAGCGAGACGATTATATTGGGGCGCGAAAGCATCGTTGCAACGTTCGATAGCTATTGGGTCCGTAGTTGAAATAAGACAACTACGGAAACAGTTAGTGGAGGCCGAACGAGAGGCGGAACAGAAGAGTAGGATTAGGCCGAAAGTATCGGGGGAAGGTCGCTACGGTTCCGCGTCAGATTCCGCCCGCCCATCGCGATCGCGGTCGGATACACGCCAAAAGTCGGTGCGTTTTGAGTACGCGAATGCAGTGGCGACCACGAGCGGGGAGGAAACCGAGGATTCAGAGGGGGAATTCATTGCCCCCCAAAGAAGATCGAGAGTCAGATCGGGATCTCGTGAACCCAAGGCAACGCAAGGGAAGAAAGTTCTGAATGCCGCGCCGAGGGGGAGCGAAAAATCCCGATCAGGCAAAACAACTAGGGATCACTCGGCAGACTCCCGCGCAGGTACCGCGGAACTGACCGCAGCCGTGACAACACGACAATGGCAGCCGCACGATAAACAACGTGCGAGCGGGGAGTACCGGCCGCAATGTTGGAATTGCCGTAAGACCGGTCACCTCTCACGCCATTGTCAGGAGGAACATCGGTTGCACTGCTACGGCTGCGGGGCAGAGGGGGTCACACTGCAACGCTGTCGTAGATGCCGAAACCGGTCGGGAAACGGGACGGGGAGTCGATCGGAGGGGCCGGAGAGACTTCACCCGAACTAATTTCGGCCCGTGTTTTGACTTTTGGGGATAAGTACCGCCCACCTCTGTTAACCGTAGACGCGTGGATCGGCGATTTGGCAACTCGCGCCCTAATCGATTCGGGGTCGTCCCTGACATTTATCAGTCGGGACGTCCTGGAAAGAATAAAAGATACGAAAGTCGAGCTTAGAAAAGCAGTAAGACCCTGCTACTTTCTTCTGGCTACGGGGGCCGTAGATCGTGCCGAAGACGAGGCACAATTCGAATTACGAATAGAAAGAGATATACGCGTCGTGGTCGCGAAAGTTTTGGACAATCTCGTGACTCCCCTACTGTTAGGAACGGATTCGATAGCGAGGTTCGGAATAATAGCGGAACATCATAACGCTATTTGGTATTTCGCGTCACGACCAGGTGATAGGTTTCACTTTGAAAGTACCCCTCCTAGCGCAATATGTTGTGGTCTACAAATATTATCGGAAGAAGAAAAAGACCGTTTAAAGGCCTTCCTCGAGTCCACGTTGCCGGAGTTCGAAAGGATGACGGGCAAAACGGACTTGATCAGTCACAAAATCGATGTAGGCGACCACCAGCCTATTAAACAGCGATATTATGCCGTCTCCCCGAAGGTACAGGAGGCCATATACCAAGAAGTAGACAAACTGTTGGCCGACGGCATAATTGAGCCATCGAGTAGTGGCTGGTCAAGTCCAATTGTGATGGTTAAGAAGCCCAACGGTAAATATCGATTCTGCCTCGATTTCCGTAAAGTCAACGAGGTCTCGAGGAAGGATGCGTACCCACTACCGCTCATAACACAAATTCTCGATAAGTTACGTTCGGCGAAATACATTTCGACAATCGACCTCAGTCAGGCATATTTTCAAATCCCCCTGGAGGAGAAAAGCCGCGAAATAACAGCATTCACGGTTCCGGGGAAAGGCCTATTCCAGTTCCGCCGCATGCCGTACGGACTGTCGGGCGCTCCCGCAACTTTCCAAAGATTATTAGACCGATTAATAGGGCCGGAAATGGAGCCACACGCTTTTTCGTATTTGGACGATATTATTATCGTCACTAAGACTTTCTCGGAGCATCTCGTGTGGCTCGGCAGAGTACTAAATAAGATCAAAGAGGCCGGTCTAATAATCAATGCGGAAAAGTGCGAGTTCTGCCGGCAAGAAGTCCGGTATTTGGGTTTCGTGGTGAGCCGAGAGGGGCTAAAGGTGGACGCGGAGAAAGTCCAACCCGTATTATCGTTTCCTCCGCCCAAAACGGTTAAGCAGGTGCGACGTTTCCTAGGAATGGCTTCTTGGTATAGAAGATTCATCCCGGGATTCGCCACACTTGCTGAGCCACTTAATGGCCTTTTACGGAAAGATCGCATATGGGAATGGAAGGACAGCCAACAAGCTGCCTTCGAATCCCTTCGGAACGCGATTGCCTCAGCACCTACCCTCTCGTGCCCCGATTTCGAAATTCCATTTACGTTGCAAACGGATGCGAGTACGGTTGGACTAGGCGCGGTATTGACGCAGGAGGTCGATCAGGTCGAAAGAGTAATCGCATTCGCGAGCAGATCTCTCTCACTGCCCGAGAGAAAATATTCCGCTACGGAGCTGGAATGTCTTGCGATCGTCTGGGCGGTAGAAAAGTTTCGGTCTTATTTGGAAGGGTACGCATTTACGGTAGTGACGGACCACAACAGTTTGCGATGGCTTAGAACCCTAAGAAATCCGACAGGGAGATTAGCGCGTTGGGCCCTGCGGCTAATAGAATACGATTTTAAAGTAGTATATCGGCAGGGAGCCCTGAACAAGGTGCCGGATGCACTTTCGCGAGCATTCGAAGGGGAGGAGGCCGAAGAAACCGGAACTCACCTGGTAGCGACAATACGGGCAAAGTGGTACGAGGGGAAATTTGCGGAAGTAGAGCGAGACCCAGGCAAACACAAGGACTGGTCAATTCGGAACGGGGAGCTATTTTGCCGTCGTACCGATCCCCTAATCGCGGAAACGTTAGGGTTAGATGCCGATGAATGGAAACTGGTAGTACCGGAGGAACGCAGAACCGAGATCCTGCAAGAGGCGCACGATAACGTTCAAGCAGGCCATCTGGGCGTCGAAAAGACGTACCAACGAATTGCGTCCCGCTACTACTGGCCCGGCATGTATAGAACAGCAGTCGAATACGTAAGACGCTGTAATACCTGTCAACTCACGAAGGTGGAACAAACACTCCCACCGGGGTTGATGGGTCGGCGCCGTGTTGACATGCCGTGGTCAGTGGTAGCCGCCGATATAATGGGCCCATTTCCGCCTAGCAGATCCGGTAATGTGTACCTCCTGGTCATCCAGGATCTATTCACGAAATGGATAGAGTGCACCCCGCTCCGAAAGGCGACCGGTCCGAAAATTGCCGAGGCACTCGAGTCGTTAATCTTTTCGAGGTGGGGAACTCCGGACGTTTTATTAACGGATAACGGCACGGAGTTCGCCAACAAAGTTATTCGGGAGCTCGCAGAGCAATATGGGATAAAATTGAGTACTACCCCCCCGTACCACCCGCAAGCCAATCCGGTCGAACGCGTGAATCGAATCCTTAAGACGATGATTGTAGCGTACATAGGTAGGGATCACCGAGATTGGGACCACAACTTACCACAGTTTCGATTCGCATACAATACGGCCCACCATTCCGTATTGCAGGCCTCCCCCGCGTTTCTGAATTTCGGGCGAGAGCCGCGATCGGCAAAGTGTGTTAGGGCAAGCGTGGAGCCTCCTGTCGACCTCGAGGTTACCTCCAATGATACTTGGAAGAAAAGAGTCACCCAGCTGCCGACGCTAAGGCACTGGATGCTGGATAACCTCGAGGACGCGTACAAAAAGCAGGCACACAGCTACAATTTGCGACGCAGAAATGTAGAATTCCACGTAGGGGATAGGGTAATGAAGCGACAAAGAGTCCTCTCCTCGGCAGCGAATTACGTGGCCGCAAAACTGGTGCCGAAGTTCACAGGCCCAGTAACGATCAAAAAGAAGCTGTCGCCAAGTGTGTACGTCCTAGCCGCGGAGGACGGACGCAACTTGGGCAAGGCGCATATCGAGGACCTGAAACCATACTTTCCCCCCACACACCCCTTAGAGCAATGATTAACGTCGTAGCATCGTTTTGTTATTCAGAAATGGACAGAGTAAAGAAAATTGAGGCCCAACTAAGGGCATTATACCCACTACCGGGGGGTTGCCGAGCGGCTACGGCGAACATCGCTTGCCGCCCGCTAGGACCCCCGGAAGAGAAGAAGAGACCGCCAACACCGGACACCGAGCCGGAGGAAAGAGAAACGTTCATCTCCACGGCCACGATAGTAATTTTCGCACCCGCAGCTACAAAGGCAGGAGAAAAGGAGATACCGGGGGGGACCCCGAGGGAGCCCCTCCCAGGCGTGCCCACTATAACGGCCAGCAGCAAGATTGGAGAAGGGGCGACCTTAAGAACAACCTCATCCGGACATACAGCGGAACCCAAATGCCCGCCCGAACCCAAACACCGACAAAGAACATACGACGAACGGCCCATCATCGAAGAGGCGAAAACAAAATTAATGTACCAGGAACTACTGGAGAGCTGATCAACCACCTTCGGACGGGGGGGGGGGGGGGGGTCCCGCGAAAAAGAGATAATTGCCGAGACCCCCCGCCCGGGCCAGATACCGAGGGCGACCCGGACGACCCCGGATAGGCCATGCCTGGAGCAAAAAGTGAGACCAACGGCAGCGATACCGCCGGTACCCCCTAGAATGCCGTTCGCCAACAGGGAGGGCCTAGGGGCCCGCATAGACAGGATACAAGAGGAGCATCGGCGTGCGGCGGAAATATCACCCCGAGGCGACTGGGGGAGGAAACCTCGGGGCCGGGAGACGAAACAAAGACGACAACACCCACCAAGCCGAAGGAACCCAGATGGAGGGGCGCGGCTAAAAAGAAAAGAGGCAGCGAGGTGGAGGCGGGGTGCTGGCGCTGCCATAGTAAAGAACATGCGCACACCGAATGCACAGCGCCCTAGAAATGGGAATACTGTTTCCGGTGCGGGCGACCGTATTACACGGTTAAAACCTGCCCGGAGTACAGGCCCACGTGGAGATCACGGGGGCCACAGAATGACCAGGGGGGTGAGACGCTGAGCGGTCGCCCGTCACCGAAGGGAAGTACGGGGGGGGGAAGATTATCGCCGATAGGCGGAAACGAGTGTTCTGTTCTAGTATTCTTTTGTTTTGGGAGATTAGAGTCCTAGCGACCAAAAAGGGGAGGAAATAAAAGACTGATAATATTAATACGGAAAGATATTTTTTTTAGTTTTATATGAGTTTACAGTGTTTTGACGGAAAAACAAAATATTTTGTTAAATGAGATGCCGCGCCAATAGGCACGTATTAAAGGAAATAATACCGAATTGGTAGTCGCTTCATTACTTCCCTAACCCCAGCGTCGATCCGGGCCCACCGGGGTCCGGCAATAGCGTTTAATAAGTTTTTCAGCTTCGCGTCGGTCGTAACAGCAGGCCCCGCCACAAGGAAGAGGGTAAGAAATTTGGGATTGCACGTACTTGTCTAGGACTCAAGGTGTTGGGATTCGTGTATGTCTCTGTTTTCGTTTTGAGGTACACCCTGGAACTCTGAGGAAGCCCGAGCGCCACCGAGCCCGCGAGTAACCTGACCGGTAACTGCCAACGGTGTGCCCCGGTCTCTTTTAGGGGGGGAGGAGTTGTGACGTGGCAGGTTTCGCCGACGTCTGTCCGAACCTTCTACCAGAGACCGGGTCACTTTTTCGACCATCGGAACCGAAACGGGCGTTGCGATCGATCTCCCTGGAGACGGCCGAGTCCCAGTGGAATAGTATTATCGCGCTTGAATGTCGCGCCGCTGGGCGCGACACGAGGTTTCAGATCCGGCTACTATCCATAGGAGATTTCGATGCCCATCTTCCGCTGCTATTTGGCGAGAAAGTTCGAGAACAGACACCCGGAGAACCTATCGCAAGCCGGCGAGTACGGAGAAGACAACGGGGATTGGACCGAGCCCGGATCCGTCAACCCGGAGACATCGACGAGGCATTTACGATAAAGGGACGAACAACGGCCCAACCTTGTCGATTCTCGCCCGGGCAGGGCCATGAGAGCTCACCCGGAATGGCTCGCGTCCACCCTTACCGCCCTCGCAGCGTTAGCGGACGCCGCCTTGAGAAATTAACAATTTTCGAAGGCACGGGTCCGAATCCTTTAGATTCGGCCCTGCAGCGAGGAGCCACGCGATAGGCCCCGAGTGTCGCCACAGCGAAGATGGATGAGGAAGTAGAGGGGATGCCTCGCTTCCGCGTTCCGAGCCAACACGAAGTAGGTCACTAGGCCGAAGGACTGCGATTACGCCAGACACAGTATCGAATTGAAATCGCGAATAGATTAAAAGTAAGAGTATCGTGCGACAATTCCGAAGGAAGCCAGTCCACGCATTGGTAAGTACCGGTCAGCTTTCGTTGTTAGAAAATTGTGAATACTCGTGTTGGCTCGGGGCGTAGTTTTGACAGAAAATCTAACCTCGCGTCGTGTGCCACGAGCTTCGGCGTGTCCAACGACCGGGACGAGCTCTCCCGAGAGGAACGCCGGGCCATGTATCGTAGCGTCCCCGAATGCTGCGTGATACGGGGCGTACGATATTTCGTTTTCGATTCGTATTCGGAGATCCTCGAGACGTTCCACGGTGGGACGACGCGACGCGCCCGTTTCGTTCTCGTCGCGTTCTTTGCCGTCCTCGCCTAGTCAAATCGTAGTAGATCGCGTATTCTATCGGGGCTCGGTAGATTTCGTGCCCTTCTGGGCTTGTATCATTTACGCGGAGGCCTGTAACTACCGAGCTCGACGCGAAAGAGTAGAAATCACGCGCGTGCGGCCGATCTACCGCCGAAGATTCTCGACGACGCGCCGGCAAATATTTTGACTGCCGCCGGTTCATACCGGTGGCTTGTAGCGACATCCCGTTCTCAATAAACGGTAGTAATTTGCCCCGAAATCATTCTATTCATTTCGCCTGTGAGAAACGTTCCCGTCGCGGGGAATGCCCCGTCCTTTTTCCCACGTGGAATCCTGGCCTGTGCCATCGCTATCCAAGGCATCTACGCAGTCCTCGCAGATTCGAAAGAAGTTCGTGTAGAGACAAAAGTTTCGCGTGGCACGGTAACGTGCCTGGCGCCCGAGTATCGATCTACGGTCGATTAAGTATTGTCCTATTTCGAGTCTGCGAGTGGCTGTTTGTCCCGGGAGGACCACGTTTCGCGCGACCGAGCGTGGCCCGGTCTTTCGGCCATAATTTCCCGAGTCCGGTGGCCGATTTCGAAGGGAATCGGTAAACGGCGTGACAAATATGATCAATGCTATTTTTTAATTTCTCTAAAAAACCTGCATTTGTCGAATTTTTGCGTATTTTCACTTTGTGTAAATAACATTTTGAACCAAAAAATACGGAAGAAATCTCAAATATCATTTCAATTATATGCAATTAAATGATTAAATTAATGCAAGTAAATGGGAAAAATTGACCAAAAATTGAATGGCGCAACGACTGTTTGAATAATTCGAAGGACTACCTCATCCGGCTAGACCCTTTATTCCAAATTGTAATATTCCAATATTTCAAATATATTAATGATAATAATATATTAATGAGTTTTAACAACAAAATATTTTAAATAGAAAACTAAATTTTGACAAATAAAATACGATTATAGCAAGCTTCCTATAAATGTCGAAACCTTGAGTCTGGCCAGAGACATCAATTTTCAGGAAACACTATTCTGTGATGACGAAAGGAGAAAAGGCAAGCGAAGCTCGAGGGCTTCGGTCGCCGTGGAATGGAGCGAAACATTGTAACATGATACGGGTTGGGTCGGGTATAACAGTGTGAGACTTCTAATCAAATAACAAAACTTAATTATTTATCATTATTTTTTTATAGGATTTTTCTTAACATATTTGGTGAATTCCTTTGGTCCTTCTTTTAAGATTTCGACTTCCGACTTCGACTGCTAGCTCTTCGCCTCGTCGCACAATGTATACAATGTATAAGCGATTCATATTTCAGGAAGTGGTGTTCAGTTCAGAATGAAATAAAATCATGTTACACGCACTTTTTAAATAGCGTCATGTTGCAAGAAATTTTCGTATAGAGTGAAATAGAATTATTTTGTTAGATATCTTCGTACGAAATACTGCCTCTAAATAACATTGTATGGATAGGAGCCGTCGAAAATTAGTTTAATTAGTTAATACTTTTATCTTATTGTTACTACCTCTACTATATAATAATTGCAGTCAATTCTGTCGAGCATTACAAGTATGGGATAAATAAGTAAAAAAATTAATTTTCTGTTTCCTACTAAGGATCTTAATAAGAACTATTGAATTTTGTCATTACATAACATAACAGAATATTTTTTATGAATCATTATTTTATATATAACGCAATAACGTTCAAATTACTTTTGAATTTCGATAAATTTGTAGAATATTACGTAGTAATTACTATCATTTTTCCTACATCTATATACTATCGATTATATTGTAAAACTATTATTACAATGGTAATAATAAGGAAATAAGAATGCAATAAGAGAATTATATATAGTATTATAAGGCAATTACAGAATGGGTAATGTCAGCATTCTATTATACTACTTCTTCAACTTGACGAATATCTCGTCGGTGGTGGAACTTTTGACTATGTGATATATCAGCTCACTGTAAGCTCTACGTTATCTCCGCGCCCATCGCGCCCACTTACCCGTCTCGCTGTTTAACACAGGAGCTGGCAGTCTTTAATAGTACCTCGTCGGTGCCTGTGTACAACATAGCAAGTGCTAAAAATAGATTGTGGCTGGCGCAAGCGCACAAGCAGCGCACACGGATATAGTAGAGGTACGCTGGTGAGTGTAGCGCGCGGGCGCGTTGGTAACACGATCAGGGGGTGTCGACTCTGGTACTTTTTCGAAGCACACTGTTCAGGGCGCCCTCATGGCTAAAGATCGGAACCTGAACTACAACGTATATGTGTGTGGTGATCACACAAACGTGTACTCACACATAGTTAACCTCGTATGTACGTGTAATCGTATTCGTCGCTAGCTATTTATAGTTATGAATTTGGTTTTTTCAAAAAATTAATTTACAACGGTTATACATGTGTACATATTTATTATTATTGTAATATAACATACTTATTCACAACAAACATACTTATTCATAATAAACATATATACTCATTCATAATACAACATACTTATTCATAATATAACTTCATACATAATACATGATACTTCATACATAATCTAACATTTTCTTCTTTGTGTAGTTGCACATTGGTATCCTTTTTTGCTTATTATTCCTCTTGTTTCATGCATTTTCCAGTGGTTCCAAAAAGTCACTGCAATCATATAAGAATAAAATAATTCGATTATATAATTTATGAAAAATAGAAATGTATAATGATGGAAATGGTTGTGAATAGTAGACACATAACTTATTCAATTTGCAGTTGCGTAATTTTAGCATTCTTCTTCTTCGTGTAGTTGCGCCTTGGTATCCTTTTTTGCTTATTATTCCTCTTGTTTCATGGATTTTCCATTGGTTCCAAAAAGTCACTGCAATCATATAAGAATAAAATAATTCAATTATATAATTTATGAAAAATAGAAATCTATAATGATGGAAATGGTTATGAATAGTAGACACTTAACTTATTCAATTTGCAGTTGCGTTAGTTTTGCATTCTTTTTCTTCGTGTAGTTGCGCCTTGGTATCCTTTTTTGCTTATTATTCCTCTTGTTTCATGGATTTTCCAGCGGTTCCAAAAAGTCACTGCAATCATATAATAATAAAATAATTCAATTATATAATTTATGAAAAATAGAAATGGTTATGTTATGAATAGTAGACATTTACCTGATTACATTTGCCACCGCCAGGGCACTACTGTGCTGCCACCATACCTAACGATCGAGAAGCAACTAAATTCGTCCCCACTTTTTAACAAAGGAGTCGACACCCCCTGAACACGATGCAGTGTCTTCTGCACCGACGAAATGCCGTCGGTGGCCTTCTGTTTCTCACTCCAGGCATAATATATCCTAGAGAGCGTAAGAGAACACCGAAATATTCGGGCGACACCAACTCCCGTAAGGCTGACAGTCTTTGTCTTTAATAGTACAGTAAATTCTCTATAAATGCGAACGCCTCGGGGGGATTTCTTCGCATTTTTCGATCTTGGTCCTACATTTTTCGAGCTTCAAAGGCCGAGCCAAACGTAGAGAAGGACAGCGCGTGTCAAGCGAGACCACGCGCGGGCCTTTGCACTGTGCCGGCGACTCCGACTCTCCGCGTCTCTTTCTTTTCTATACGCGCTATCCTCCCTTGCGCCCGAAACGTTCATCATCATTTAAACCACTACAGTTTAAATACCATCGAAGGAAAACTATCGAATTGAAGCGTTTACATCCGTCAGGAAAAGACACACTTTTTGTAGTTTTGAACTGTTTTAAGTAATATACTTAAGATTTATTTAAGATTTATTTAATTTTGTTTCTTATCAAAAAATTGTAATGGAGCGAGCGACGCGCGTGACTTGACACGGTGTTCAGTTTTGCGACATGATCGGTCATAGTTAATCGCGTCTTTATATTTGTAAAATCGAACGTTACCACTGTATCACTGTACTCTTATGTTCTAAAGTTACATCATATGTATATACCGTCAATTAAACCACTAAATTTAGTTCAAATTAGGTCGTGTTTGGTATCATTTTAATCAGAAAAATGCCAGAAATAAGGTAGTGAATGTTCCATAACAGTATCATGGAAAATAAAGAAGATAGACTGTTGGTGTAACGTTATGATGTCTCACGGGCGTTTGAACTGTGCCGACGACTGCGACTCTCCGCGTCGCGTTAGTAGTGGTTCACACCGATATACCGAGCCGAGATTGTGTGCTAAGTCGGAGGGGATATTTCTTTCGCGTTTATCGTGAGGAGATTTTCGCGTTTATAAAGAATTTACTGTACCTCGTCAGTGGCCGCATTAATCAGTGCGACCGTGCTGCCATCTTGCGGGGAAGCGGATCCAGGACAGAGTTTTGCGTTCCAGCTGGACTGCAGAAGCTGCATTCCACGTGGGCTGCTCCGAAACGGTTCCAGATGCCGGGTCGCTGTAGTCAATTTCGACACTCCACGTGGCGTGGATTTGGCTATCAGGGTATATTTTATTTTTCCTCATTTGTTAATTATTATAATAGTAAACGATTTATTCCTATTTCAGATTAATGCAATATTTATTTATACTTTCGCAATATTTATATTTAGTCTGATATGTATGTACAATGTTTATATTTAATCTGATATGTGCAATATTCATTTTATTTTTAACTTCCCGATTCATAGGGAAGTTACTGTAATTACCCCGAAAATCGAAAATCGAATTTTTAGCAGATCTTCACGTTTCATGGTCATTGGAGTCATTTTAGACTATTTTTATCAAAATGTCGGTATATGTGTGTGTGTGTGTGTGCGTGTGCGTGTGCGTGTGCGTGTGCGCGTGCGCGTGCGTGCGTGCGAGCGTGCGTGCGTGTGTGTGTGTGTGTGTGTGTGTGTGTGCGTGCGCGCGCGCGCGTATGTCCGTTTCTATGGTATATCGGAATCGGAATGATGAATGATGCAATCGATGTGCCCCGCTGTAACTTAGAGCTGATTAGATTTTGGTCCATATTGGTCAAGTAGTTTTTTAGTTTTTTTAGTTTTTTTCGAAAGAAGTTCATTCAACAATGCAATTTATACGAGAGAACGGAAAGTTTCCACCGAAGAAATAAACGTAATTACACAAAAAATTTTTTTTTCGATTTTTTTAAAATTAGAAAAATTTTTTTTTTTAAATCTTTTTTTGTACCTTACGATGATGTTTCCGCTTACAATAATCGAAAATTATCCCAATTCAAGAGTGAGTTAATCATCTCTACTCCCGAGAATACATTTTCAAAGAATATCGATGAAAGTACAAAAAAAAATTTATATTACAATCTGTAAAAAAACAATCAGTTCAAAACGAATTATTAACAGAGATTAAATTGAAAATTAATATGGACTATATGATAATTATTAATAACAATGATGTTGAAAACGGATTGGTTAATGGAGCACACATGCGGAATATTAAAATTTATTACTTTTCAAGAAAATATTAAAATTCCGTCTGTATTGTGGTTAGATTTTCAATTGGCCATAGTAGGAGTGAAAGTAAGAACTCGTTATCGTAATTATATGAAAAATGCAAATATCAATCAAAATTTAACACTGGGGCACGCAGTGGCTCAGTGAGTAGAGCGCGCGCCTACGGACTCCGTGGTCGCGGGTTCGATCCCCGATGCCGGCACCTCTGGAATACTCCATGTGCTCTGTAGACTGTGGTGCCCAAGGTGGTTCGGAACCCACCTTATAAAAACTGTAGGTCCCGTCGTGAAATAATTCCGAAAAGGAGTTCGAAAAAGCGACGTTAAATAACATAAAAAAAAAAAGAAAAAAAAAATTTAACACCAATAATAAAAAAATATCGAATCAAGTAAATATTTCGAGTGAAGAAAAATAACAAATCACACGTAGTCAATTTCCAGTGGTTCCTGCTGAAGCGATTACGATTCATAAAAGTCAGGGACAAACATACGAGAAAGTATGTATGGATTTTAAAACATCAGATATACGAACTTTACAAATGTTGTATGTAGCACTGAGTAGAGTTTCAAAATTGAGCGGTTTATATATTTTGAGAAAATTTAAATTAATAGTATCGAAGAAAACCAAGATCAATACTGCAAACCCGGATAATGATGAGTTGTATCGTTTGCGAAAAACTAATTAAGACAATTTATTTTGCAACATTAGTATGCTATAACAAGGAACCAAGCGAGCAACGAGCATACGATATTGGTTTAATGCGACGCTATATAGCAAACATTTTGATAAGTAGAAAACTATTGAATTTCCCTGAAAACGTATAATCTTCTTAAAACGTACTGTTCCGGCAAACCGTCACCGAGTCGCGCCGTCTCGCCGGGATCGCAATGATGACGTCACCCCGTGTAAGAGTCCCCCACCTGAGCTCACCAGAATCGGCTCAGCTGTTCGACTCCTACGGGTGATCGTGTTTAGTTGATCGTTTTGTCTTGTATCACCGCTATCGTCTATCGTACACACCGCTCTCGTCGCCCCGCTAACGGTTTCGAACATTATTTAGAACGAACTCTTTCGTCTTCGTTCGTGCGCTCTCGTGGTCTTGCGTTATCGTGCCTCCGTATTCGTGCATTCATTCGTGCGCTCTCGCGCCTCCGCTCTTGCGCTCTCGCGCCTCCACGTTGTACCTCCGCTTTCGCTCCTCCGCTCTCGTATGCCGTCGCTCTCGCGCCTCCGCTCTTGCGCTCTCGCGCTCCTGCGTTATCGTGCGCTCTCGCGCCTCCACGTTGTACCTCCGCTTTTGCTCCTCCGCTCTCGTATGCCGTCGCTCTCTCGTCTTCATTCGTGCGCTCTCGTGGTCTTGCGTTATCGTGCCTCCGTTTTCGTGCATTCGTTCGTGCGCTCTCGCGCCTCCGCTCTTGCGCGTTCACGCCTGCGCGCGTGCCCTCTCGCGTTTCCGCTCTGGCGCTCTCGTGCCTCCACCTCGTACCTCCATCTTCGCGCCTACGTTCTTGACAGTTGACGATCCCGCGTCTATTGCCGAGACTGCGTCTCGGCAAGGGGGGGAAAATGTTCCGGCAAACCGTCACCGAGTCGCGCCGTCTCGCCGGGATCGCGATGATGACGTCACCCCGTGTAAGAATCCCCCACCTGAGCTCACCAGAATCGGCTCAGCTGTTCGACTCCTACGGGTGATCGTGTTTAGTTGATCGTTTTGTCTTGTATCACCGCTATCGTCTATCGTACACACCGCTCTCGTCGCCCCGCTAACGGTTTACCCGCAAAGTGTACGATAGTTCTTTGTTTGTGTAATAAAGTTTTATTGTTACCAAATTTGTGTTAATACAATTCGGTGCGCTGTTATTCATCACCCACGAGCTATCTCCGCTACGAGCACCCGATATCCGTCACACGTACACTTAATAAATAATAATAATAATATACAGCAACTAACGAATCGGGAAGTTCTTTGTGTGGCTCGTGGAGAGTCACACACAAAATGAATGACATTAATAGCTGTGGGCCCTACTAGCCATGCGTATCACTAACCCTCTCGCAAGAGCAGTCCGACCCGCGAGCTAAACAAAAAACAACCCTACTCGCGAGCGAGCGAAGCGAGCGAGCAACAATAGCCCTCTAGTTATTATTTGTAATATAGACAATATTCATTTTTTTATATTAAAAAATTTTATTATTTATTGATTAAAAATGAAATTTTGTTATTTATATATGGGAAATATAATTTTTGTTATTGGAAAATGTAATTTGTTGTGTAATGTAACCGGCAGCACCGAAGCCGCGTCGAACTTTCTGCGACGCGATCGCGGACCCGCAACACGCTAACCGAGTCAACGCGAAGGAAATCACTGCAAATCGAAGGAAATCTGACAGAAGCTTACCACGGGTAACAGGTTAGCCGGCAAAAGACTTTGATTTTTACGCAACAATTCAGGTCTTATCGCAACTAAAGCCACCGAAGTAGTAATCCCTTACGCCAGGCATGCACAGCTCGTAGCTCTCAGAGCGGCTCTTGTGCTCCCAAACGGCTCCCGTGCGCTCTCAGAGCAGTTACCTAGCTCGGACGTATGGAAGTGGAACCCACTAAACGTAACTTGTAAACAGAGCACGAGAGAAGACGAGTGTGAGGGGCGTAGGGAAGTGGTGAGCGCGCCTGAGTGGTGAGACTACAATAACGTAGACGCCCCCACTCTCACACGCTTTCGTGGGCCCAAAGCGCTATTTGACTATTTTGAGAGAAGTACATATATAGTATGTTCGTAGCAATACCTGTTCCTACTCCTATAAACGACGGGAGCCACACGTGAGCCGAAAAGTGTGTGAGTGTCATCCGCGAAACTAGGGGGCGTAGACTCGTATTCGGTGTAAAGGAGTCCTCGGAAAGGGGCAACTGAATTAAATATATTTGTTCACAGTAAATCACAGTAAAAATATGTTGTTTAAATGTTTTTGAATACATTATTTTAATGTTACAGCTAAAAACATATACATATTTCAAGAGAAAAGTAATCCAAATGTAAAAAGTATATATTATACATAAAAATATTTACACTTAAACATATACATATACTTAACAATACGCAAAGAAATGAATGAAAACAGAGAACTAAAAATACATATACATTAAAATAATGTATTCAAAAACATTTAAACAAAATATTTTTACTGTGATTTACTGTGAACAAATATATTTAATTCAGTTGCCCCTTTCCGAGGGCTCCTTTACACCGAATACGAGTCTACGCTCCCTAGTTTCGCGGATGACACTCGCACACTTTTCGACTCACGTGTGAATCCCGTCGTTTATAGGAGTAGGAACAGGTACAGTAAATGCTCCTTCGTTGTGAAAAGGCCGGGGGTTTGAGTTCGCAACCACCGTATAGGGACGCTATTTTTGATTTACGACTGCGTTTAGATACACGCCGAGCGCGCCGAGCGAGACTTCAATAGAGAGCCGAACATAGAGAAGGACAGAGTGAAATACGGATCGCCGTATTCGATTAAGATCGATTAAGGTCGATTAAGATTTATTTAAGATTTATTTAATTTTGTTTCTTATCAAAAAATTGTAATGGAGCGAGCGACGCGCGTGACTTGACACGGTGTTCGGTTTTGCGACATGATCGGTCATAGTTCATCACGTCTTTATATTTGCGAAATCGAACGTTACTGCCGGGAAACCGGACGACGCACGACCACTGTACTCTTATGTTCTAAAGTTACTTCATATGTATATACCGTCAATTAAACCACTAAATTCAGTTCAAATTAGGTCGTGTTTGGTATCATTTTAATCAGAAAAATGCCAGAAATAAGGTAGTGAATGTCCCATAACAGTATCATGGAAAATAAGGAAGATAGACTGTTGGTGTAACGTTATGATGTCTCACGGGCCTTTGAACTGTGCCGGCGCGCTGCGACTCTGCGTCTCTTTCTTTCACATGCGCCATCCTTCCTTGTGCCCGAAACTTTCATTGTCAATTAAACCACTAAATTCAGTTCAAATTAGATCGTGTTTCATATCATTTTAATCAGAAAAATGCCAGAAATAAGGTAGTGAAAGTCCCATAACAGTATCATGGAAAATAAAGAAGATAGACTGTTGATGTAACGTTATGATGACTCACGGGCGTTTGAACTGTGCCGACGACTGCGACTCTCCGCGTCGCGTTAGTAGTGGTTCACACCGATATACCGAGCCGAGATCTGTGTGCTAAGTTGGAGGGGATATTTCTTTCGCGTTTATCGTGAAGAGATTTTCGCGTTTATAGAGAATTTACTGTATCGCGTTCAGTCGTCACGCAGTTTTTGTGCAGTGAACTACGGTGTGAGAAAACAAGTGTGAAGCTTGTAATTTTACGAAAAGTGAATTTCTTTTCTGTGTGTACAATGGATGCTGTTCCTGGAAGTAAGTACTATGCATAATAATAATATTAGATTTATATTAATTAGTGTTTATAATGTATAAAGTCAAAGATAAAATTTGGTGCACAGATTTTAAGAATGTAAACTAAAAGTTGTATACACCCCAATATGCTCCAGATGTAATTGCTGGGTCTTGTAGTAGATACTTTCATCGTATATTATCTTGAAAAAAAAGCTGCGGAAAATTGCGGATTTAGTCATACGATCCATTTTTGTGACGCAGAGGTAGTCACGGTACTAGTTACAAGCATGTTTTCTCGAGAAAGTTAGAAGATATAATAAAGTTTGTTAAATAAGCATTGTATGGTTGCACTTATAGAATTTTCTGATACATGTTTTGAACATCAACAACAATTTGTTTATTGTTTAAAAAAAAATTTTTAATTAATACATTATTTTTTTATACTTTCAGGTTCTTCTGATACTGAAATACGTTTCTCCAGAAAAGAAATTTTTCTCATGGTTAGAAATAACCTTGGTAGTAGTTTAAGTACTATTCTTCAGCATTTGGAGGACCAGATATTGGAGAAAAGTGGATTCACAATCAAGATCACTGATTCCAGCATGAAAACGGCCATGTCGAAATTATTCTCTTTAATGAGAAAAATTATTTATTGTCATATAATGTTATTAACTTCCTGATTCATTTTTATTTACTTTTACTTTCTCATTCTCGCAGTGTCAAGGTCTTAAAGTTCTTTTAATAAATCGCACTCCTTGGCGGACGGCTTCACCGTCAATGGTTGTTGTCATTGAATTCCCACACCAATCATCCTTTCTACTGGAACGCATATCCACTTCTCTCTCTCATCTATAGTATTTTCTTACATAAATATTATTTATTATAATAAAATGATCTCCTTATTTAGTTTTATATTGTTTGTCGCTCATTTAATATAATCTTTTATCCATTAATTTTGAAGCAGTCATCGGTAAGTACTATAAAACATTTAGCGAAATCAAATTTCGGTAAATCATTTTATTAGCAAAATCAAATAATTTTTTCACATAGCATGTTACGCATCCGTCATTTTATTTTTTAAATTTTTGGCATCAGATTCATATTCGCCGGCACGAAAACTATGGGAATACTAATTTTCAAGAGAGTCCAATAATTTTTTGGGTTACGCATCCGCCATATTGAATCCGCCATTTTGTTTTTTTAATTTTTGACATCAGATTCATATTCGCCGGCACGAAAACTATGGGAATACTAATTTTCAAGAGAGTCCAATAATTTTTTGGGTTACGCATCCGCCATATTGAATCCGCCATTTTGTTTTTTTAATTTTTGACATCAGATTTATGATCAGCGACCCGAGAAACCTAAGAATATCAATTTTGAACTACATTGGAGTACTCCTTCCTATTTTGGCCACGTTTTGGCGATTTCCGACCACTGTGCGCCGTGATGAAAAAATTCCGAGCGCTGATTTAAGACCTACTATATACAGGGTGTCCCAGAATTAGTGTAGCTCCCGGAAATGGGAGGTTCCTTGGGTCATTTCAAGCGACATTTTCCTTTGCAAAAATGGCGTCCGCGGCTTTGCTTAGCAGTCATTAACGAAAAACACGGACCACTCAGAGCGCGCCCTGGGCCGCCGCACAGTGGTCCCAAAGCCCGAAAACGCGGATAAAACCTAAAAAATGAACTTTCAGCTAGGTAAGTTTTAATTATGGGGTTGGCTACTCTAAGAGTATATCTACTTGGAGGTAAACGGTAAAAAGGTCCCATTTTTATACCTGACCAACAGTCACAATCCGAACTTCGGTTTCATTAGTCAGTGCCTTCATACTCTTCCAAGTCTCAGTGCGAGTTTTAACTGTACAGTGCGTAAATTGTATTGGAACGTATCGATTTTAATTGTGCATTATGGATGTTGTTTGTAAAGGTAAGTTGCATAGTTTTTAGTGCCAAATGTTTATTATTAACTGATAACTATGTATGCAAAAGTAAGGGTAAAAGTGAAGGCATAAATTTTAAAGATTAATGTAAAAGTTGAGTTTCCTTCACCGTCCATCGCTAAAACTTGTTCGAGATTCTAGTTTATACTATTATCTTGCAATCTAAAAAAAAATTAGCTGCCCCTCTCTGCCCCTGTGGTCGTATCACTGTTTTTTATAATGCAGAGTAGGTATTTTGTGAGCATTCGTTGCATTTCTTCTCGAACTGAGAGATATACACTAAGTTTTTCTGAACAATTTAAATAGTTTTTGAAGGATTATGCTTAAAACGTATGGAGGACACAGATTGCCAGTTCTTTTATAAACAATAATACAATATATCTGAAATTTTTTTATATTTTTTAAGTTCAGATTCGTGATCAGCGACCTCAAAAATGCCTTAATATCAATTTTCAAGCAGATCAAATAATTTTTTAATGTATATGTCCGCAATATTGGATCCGCCATTTTGTTTTTTTAAATTTTAAGTTCAGATTCGTAATCAGCGACCCCAAAAACGCCTTAATACCAATATTGAAGCAGATCCAATAATTTTTTAATGTATATGTCCGCCATATTGGATCCGCCATTTTGTTTTTTTTAATTTTAAGTTCAGATTCGTAATCAGCGACCCCAAAAACGCCTTAATATCAATTTTGAAGCAGATCCAATAATTTTTTAATACGATTTGAGGTTTTGTCCGCGTTTTCGGGATTTGGAACCACTGTGCACCGCGCCGCGCCGCGCTTGCATCAGAGCGTTGGCGGTACGCCGCACAGTGGTTCCAACGGGGAAAAAAATCAATTTTTCGAATGTTAAGTACATAGATTTTTCATTGCAATTTCGTTTACTAGATAGTTCGAGTATATAAACTAATAAAAATTTTTTATAAATATCACTTATTTCTAGGAATGATATGACATGAAAGTTTGGTAACAGGAAACCTGCGATTTTGGCTTATAAATGCGTCTACATATAAACGCAGCCACAAGAATCCAAAACATTAAAACACTTGAACAATATTATAATTTGATTATGTTTATAATAGATGATTTATTTAACGTAGGTTCAATTAATTTAAGTGTCATCTATTTATCTAAAACACAAATTGAAAAAGAAGTATTTTGAATGGTAGAATTAAAGTTTAATTTGACATAACTTGTTAGCGCCAAAAAGCGCCAAGATAAAACTTCTTGCAAATTATGCAACACACTTTAAAGTACATATCAACCAAGTTTCAGCTGCGAACTCCTGCGAACTTGGCACTGAAACTATTTTTATATAACTATAGTCAGTCACATGACTATCTTTAAAACAGAATAACCTTTTTAAACTTTCACCAAATGACCTGATTTTTCGTGATCAATTAGAAGCTTTAGTTTACCAAATAACGTGCAAAAACTTTTGGAAAAAATAGCAATAACATAAAAAATGGAATTTAAAAAATTTTTTTATTTGTCGCCGTAAAGAAAATTTAAAATATATGTTTAGTAGATCAATGTTAGTTACATATATACTGAAAATTTCATCGAAATCGATTAACATACACACGAGGTATAAGTGGTTAGAAGTTGTGAAAATCTTGGTATTTACAGCTCCTGGTCAGTTTCTGCTCAAAATCCACAGATTCGTACATCTTTCGATGCGTGTCGTTCTTTCCACCGTCAACCGATTTCGATGAAATATTCAGCACATGTTTAACTAACATAGATCTACAGAAGGCATATTTTGAACTTTCACACACACACATACACACATTACGGATCCAATTAAAAAACTTTTAAAAAGCATTTACATTAGACGTGTATTTTAATAAATTTTAAATGTGTGTGGGTCACAATTGAGAATTTGTTATTACACAGTTTTTTATTACGCAACGCAAATTTTTCTATTACTCAAATTTTTATTATTCGAGAATGCGCAGTGTCGGCACAATAACAGTTAAAATAAGCTAAAATAAATGATAAATTAAGTAAATCGGACGTACGTATTTGGTTGATTACGAATATGATAGTGAAAATTGGCGCAAATAAAAATTATAGTTTTTTTATTTACTTCCGTAAATAATGGGAATTTTGAAAAATACTTCACATAAAGTTGTAGACCTCATCAAAATACACATTTTATGTCCTATTGATTTTTGTCATAAAGATAATACTTCCTGAGAAAAATGATAGGTCCGGATTAGGTCTGGGTTATTAACTTCCGTAAATAACCCAGACCTAATAACGCCAATTGCGCCAAATTTCACTATCATATTCGTAATCAGCACGTCGAAATATGTAAGAATGCAGAGTATAAAAATAATCGGAGGTATGGGCTTTTCGGAAGTTTATTCAATAAAGAATGTGCGTAATGCAAAGATTTTCAATTAGCCCATTTTAGTTAATAATTAATACAATTTTTTATTTTTAATTGTTGCCACATAACCGTTGTACCTGTGGCATGCTTTCTACAAATTTTCAAGTAGATTTGTTGGATAGTTTGGTTTTTAAAGATTTTTTTCCGCTTTTTGGCCATTTCGCACCACTGTGCGCCGCACAGTGGGTCAAATCGACGTTCTAGCTGTTCACGCCTATTTCACCATTATTTCAATACATAAAAACCACATTAAATAGGTCGTTGGATTCGTCTTGCCGTCAGCTATAACACTATTGAATAAAAAATATATAGTTATAAATAAATAATGAAGGTGACCACAATTTTTTATTGAAAAAAATTTTTTTTTGAAATTTTTTGTATTGATATTTGTAAAAGACTGTGTACTGATTACTTTTTGTAGGAAACATTTTTTTGTCACACTAAACTAAATTGTAGTACTCCTTCCTATTTTGGCCACGATTTCGATCGAACTCACCACTGTGCGCGTGACACGCGACGCTTTAAACTATCATAACTTCGGAAGATGGACGAAGATGGATCTAAATTTTGCACGATCTTCTAGAGGAGATCTTGCCGAAAATGTTCCACTTTGTCAGAACATGGACATCACCGGGCATTACAATTTATTTCTTGTCAAAGGTGAAAAACTTTAACGATTTCCTTAGTTGACTAAATATTTTTTTTTATAATAAATTATGAACAATGATGTTTAGTTCCTGGTGCGTTCTCAACATAGATATACATTCTTCATATAAAAAAAAATTGGTCACTTAATCTTCAGTAGGTTTTCCAGGACATCATTATGAAGAAAAGGAATTTTTTCGGTGATAAATCGTATCTGAAAAAGTTTGATCTTTGAACGTTTATTGTAACGAGAGTTTTTAATAGCTTTAATTAATATTATCGTTTTCGAATGTAATAGACATTTAAGAAACATTGTGCATTCGTTAAAAATCGATATGAGGACTGAGTTTTTAGCCCGTGAACAGCTAGAACGTCGATTTGACTCACTGTGCGCCGTGACATCGCAACGAACAAGAGTTTCTCAATTATATGAATGCTCTCCGATTTCAATGAGCTTTAGATATGTGGTCAAGATCATTATTCTGAACAACATTTCTCTTTAGAGTTTGTGGCTGTAGGCTTTAGTTTACGAGATTATCGAGAGAAACTTTACTTGTAAATCCATGGGCTCGATGTACTACTAGCTTCTATCCGATTTCAATGAGCTTTGGATATGTGGTCAAGACCATTATTCTGAACAACATTTCTCTGTAGAATTTGTGGCTGTAGGCTTTAGTTTACGAGATTATCACGAGAAACTTTACTTGTAAATTCATTATGGGTGTTCATGATAGCGGACACGGCCTGCTAATGTCTCTGAAACTAAAGCCGACCGTCAACCATTTCAAAGG
Organism: Lasioglossum pauxillum; assembly: GCA_933228785.1. Taxonomy (NCBI): domain Eukaryota; kingdom Metazoa; phylum Arthropoda; class Insecta; order Hymenoptera; family Halictidae; genus Lasioglossum; species Lasioglossum pauxillum. Next base: position 23,212,491 of record OW121703.1, on the reverse strand, counting down.
ACAAAGATATTTAAAACGTCGAGTTTTATAACATTATTTCAAGGTCATTGAAATCGATGAAGACCCGGATCATCCTTACCCGACTTACGGCAACTTTACCCGAACGAGAAAAGAGGCAGAAACTGATTGTTTGAAAAACTCACTTATTCAGCCGTAAGTCCATTTGCTGCTTCGAAATGTGTGTCACTGGGTCACTCGGTGACGAACTGCACAGATGTCTTCGGGTATACGGCAATACCGAAAGGTAAGGGACGTACGGCCAGGTCGACGAACTGCACAGCCGGTGGTAGATAGTTGGTACACTAAGGCCTAAGGGATGCGCGGTCAAGTCGACGATCCAGAATTTCACTTTCACTTTGGAATCGATAAACAATTCGTATGTTTATTTCACACAGATGCCTTCACATTTGACCACATTCACAATCACTGTTCACATTTGTCAACACATAGTTATGTACTAATAATAATTGCCATATCCCTTGTGCTGCTGTACAAATCACAACAATCAGGTAATGCAATCACTAGACTGCGGATTTCATGCATTTATAGCAAACATGAGTAGGTGCATTTTAAGACAGTAGAGAGATTAAAATAATTTCAAAACACCTATGTATTATTTTCAATTTCTTAAAGTGATCACAGTAAGAATCAAATATTCATTTTGCATAAAGATCCGCAGTCTAGTGATTAGTTTAAATATCACTATCAAAACACAGCTAATAGCAACCGTTAGCTTTGAATTGACAAATCTTTGGAGATGTTCTCTCTACCGCGGCTCGAACGACACTGATTTTCCGCAAGATTTTTCTAAAGATTTTAGGAAGGGCATTTAGCGTGTCGAAATTCGAAATGCACGCTGTAGCACGTTTACGAAAACGACGGGACGGTTAGACGAAAAACAGGATACGAGAAAGACCGCTGTAAGATTTATGGCAATCACATGTTTAGTTTCTCCTGCAGATTGATACGCAGGGTCGATGGGTAACCATTCGAAAACGTCGTCTGTCCTTCTTTTAGAAAGTTTCTTAAGGAAGGTATAGGACAATAGGGATGCTACGCGGACCTGACATTTTTACCTCTTGCTGGATAAAAGGACAGATGACGTTTTCGAATGGTTACCCATCGACCTTGCGCGAAATATACATACGAATTATTTATCAATACGAAACTGAAAGTGAAATTCCGGATCGTCGACTTGACCGCGCATCCCTTAGGCCTTAGTGTACCAACTATCTACCACCGGCTGTGCAGTTCGTCGACCTGGCCGTACGTCCCTTACCTTTCGGTACTGCCGTATACCCGAAGACATCCCCTAGTAGCACAAAATATTGTATACACATTCATATGATATTAAAAAGAGATTCAACCTGATTTTAATATTCAAATATACATACAATATTTATCTTACATTAATAGAAAATATTTTTTTTTAAATATAAAATGAATCTTTATGTAATATTAGAAATACAATTTTTTTTCTAATATGCAGGAAATCTTTTATGTTTAACGTTTGATATGGAAAAATATTTGTAACAGAATATGCTGGAAGATATACACACCTTTCATATTACGAATGAAATATTGGTTTCAAATATAATATGAATTAGAGATCGTGGTTTTGTACGTGTATTAATAACACACGTGTAGTACACGTGTATTTAAATACATGTACCTCAATACGTGTCGTTTTAAGTACACGGGTTAACGTGTACTATTTCACGTTTATTTCACTACACGTATTTACAGTGTCTCGGATTAATATTCGCACGCACTAAAAAAGGCGATAACTTTTTTAATATTGTTCCATACGATTTCAACTTTTTTGGAAAGCTACAGCAATTGGTTTACTACAGGATGCGAAAAAAAATTTTTTCAAAAATTGCAATTGTTCGGAACAGTAGGCCTATATTGAAAATTTAAAAAATACGTTTTGCGGATCTATATGAATTACATGCACTGTGAAAGTTTCGAAAACGACAGGCATTGAAAGATGTAAGAATCCGTAGATTTATAGAAGTTAGAGGCCGAAAATGTGAAAATCTGAAATACTTACCATCTTTAAATCTGTTTGTAGCTCATTGCAACGTCGATCAATTTTCACGAAATTTTCAGAATATGTTTAATTGACACAGATTTATAAAACATATTTTCGAAATTTTCAATATAGGCCCACGTAAAAAAGTTGTACAATACAAATTTTAGTATTTGTTCTACAATTCCAATCAATTGCAATTTTTGAAAAAATGTTTTCCACATCCTGTATCGCCCGATATCAAGTAAGTTTGGTCTGATGTATTTTCTACTAAGGCGTTACACAAGTAAGTAAACACTACCGCCTTAGTACGACAGTAATGGTACTTTGGAGTTATTTAAATTGAAATATCTCCTGAACTACTAACTTTTCGACATACATAGGTTAGTACTTTTTTATAAAGAATGTCCAGCTGCATCGATTGATGTATTAAAAAATACCTCATTCCATTTAAAAAAACATCGATACCCTTGAAATCTCATAAAAATGACCTTGAAATTTTTTTCCCTTACACCGTTATATGTGGCCCTTCAAACAGTGTAACTTTGTCCTACGAAGTTTTTTTGTACAACGAAAAGTAACGGAGATATTGAGCTGTTCAGAGTTATGTGGGCCACCCTGTATATATATATATATATATATAATTAAATATATTTTATATTATATAAATATTATATATATATTATTTATTAGAATTGTTAAAGTATACAATCTGTTCCTCATTCGCTCTCACTGTTTTTCGCACACAAATTTTCACCATACAAATTTTCACCATAAAAATTTACTTAACTAATTGTTTAAATAATAAATACGTATTTAGATAATGAATATATAAATAAATTTGTAAGCATTATAAAAAATTATTTAAGCAGACATTTGAGATTTAATTATAATTCGAAGTTTGCAACCGCAAACGAAAGACGCGGAAAGCTAAACATCTTAGACTTGTAGAACAGGCAATAAAATATTTAAACATATCATGACCAGCAGTTGCTCCGGAATGGTGTTTTCAAACAGTTAAGAATATTGGTATCTCAAAAAGGTAGTTTATAGTCGGAACATTAAAACATATCAGATTCTTCTCTAATACACTAGAGGTTTAGTTAATTACATTTTTTGTAATGGGAGTGGTTTTCAAATTAAATTTTGTATCTATTTTATATACCCATACTTTGCTTTCGAATATTAATAACTGTATCCTAAAAATAAATTCGAATTAAAAAGCGGATACGTTAATACACGTGTATTTAAATATACGTGAAATAGTACACGTGTATTTAAATATATGTGAAATAGCACACGTGTATTTAGATACACGTGAAATAGCGATCTCTAATATAATCCTTTTTCATGTACTTCGAATTCGTGTGTGTCACTTAATCAACATACATTTATATTATAAAAACATTAATTAAGTAATGTTCTTATTATGTGCGTCAAAATTGGTGCACGAAAAATAATCGTAGCTCCTACGTCTTACACAATGTGATTGAACTGTATGATTAAAAAGTTCGTAACAATCATGGATATAGGAATTAGCAACACTCCTTATAGCATTCCTGGAACCTATTCGAGATCTTTCTCGGCTTTGTCTTGTTACGTACGGAGGCTTTGCCTACGTGACTTTTGCTCCCTTCTTGAAATCACGTGTCCATGCAGGAGGTCCAGCTCGCATGCCCAAATAAACAGTTTTTTCCCCTTATGGGAAGTGCATGCATCTGGGGAAACATAGACAAGCCTCCAGATTTTCTGTTTACCCCCACTACCATTTTTGAACAATCTGACTGATATATAAAGGGCTCGAGCTTGGCCTCCACGGGCTTAGTTGAAGTTTGAAAGATAACCTGCACGCGACTATAGTGAGATTGGGTTTCATTCCCTCTCGATCGGTATAACTTACAAGAAGTTTCGAAACGCAGTTCTTAAGTCAAGTCAACTCACTTACCCCCGCATATCTCAGTGCGTGAAAAACGAGAGTTCGGGAATTAGCTTCCGCGAATAATACAACACACTACAAGTGTATTTCCATTTATCTAAGAATATATTGTACTCTTTACATTTAGATAATTGAGAGTTCCAATATCTTTAATACATCCTTTAAACTCCAGTAACTAGCATTGCACCCATTTCGATAAACCTTTACCGCTCGAGGTTTATCAACTATTTTATATAGAGTTACGAGAGCTGAATTTCCCAATACCTTACCTCTTTCCGAAATCCTGTGACACCCGGTGATGAAACAGGCATCGGCTAGTTCACAAATTCCTATCTAGTGGCGACCCTGTGGTGAAACAGACATAGGCTAGTCCACGAAAACCCATTTCCTATCTAGTGGCGACCCGGTGGTGAAACAGACATCGGCTAGTCCACGACTACCCCTTTCTCCTAACCTAGTGGCGACCCGGTGATGAAACAGGCATCGGCTAGTCCACGAAAACCCATCCTGTGACACCCGGTGATGAAACAGGCATCGGCTAGTTCACAACCTTCCATCTAGTGGCGACCCGGTGGTGAAACAGACATCGGCTAGTCCACGACACCCTCTGTCTTTCCTAACCTAGTGGCGACCCGGTGATGAAACAGGCATCGGCTAGTCCACGAAAACCTATCCTGTGACACCCGGTGATGAAACAGGCACCGGCTAGTTCACGACCATCCTGTTCACAAAGAACAAACCTCGGCCACGTCTATCCGCCAGCCCTCGGCTCGTAACAAACTGGTGACAGCGGTGGGATGCTAGTATAATTCTGGTTGTTTAAAAATCGATGTGTATTAATCGCGATTCAAATCAACCGACCAAGCGTTTTAGGACCTATAGTAGAGTCGGAGAATCGCGAAGTAATTAATTAATAGGACTTGGATCATTTATGCGCAACGCGCTTTTGACCACCTTGTCCAAATATTTCGAACTTGCACGTCAAAGCATCAGTACTCAACGCAATATAGAAATTGCTCTGTGCTTTGTCGTTAAATTGCACCTAGGTGTCAATAACAATTAGAATCTTTAATATTCTAAGGAAGGAAAAATCTAGAAAATTTTTGTGTGTATAAGGATTAACCATGGCAGACAAAATAGCTAGTCTAACCGCTTCCATGGCAAAATCCATGATTTTGATAAGTCAGCAAAATAGCCTTCAGTACGCCGCAGCGTCGTTACCCTTATTTGATGGGGAAAAACCACCGCTCTCGGTTTTCACGCAACGGGTCAGTGACGGGCTCGCGTTAACACCGCCGGGTACAGAAAAAGAATATCTCGCGATAGTTCTGACAAAACTGACCGGACCGGCGAGAATTAGTGTCCAGGATAAAGCGTTTGATTCTGTTGCTGATTTGATAAAACACTTAAATTTCTCGATTGAGAATTCGCCGCGACGAATCTTTAAGAAAGTACATTAATAGAGTGAGTCATCTCGCATATTGTACTCGCACTGCGATTAACGATCGTTACGGTAATCGAGCAAAGCAGATCATCGCCGAAATGGAGAAGGACCTGTTGGAAAATTTTTTCGAGGGATTACCGGAAGAAGTTGGATGGAGGGTCGCTGGTTTAAAGACACCGTGTGAGACCCTGGAAGATGCGTTTGAAGCCGTGCTTCAGATAGACCGACGTCTTAGAAATCGCCGGACACTTAACGAGGATTATTTGTCGCATCGCGACTATGAAGTGGACGATTCACAAGTTGGGGGACGATACGATTGGGAGCGTCAACGTCGGCCCATGTACCCCCAGTCTCCCTCCCCGTCACGGTATCACAAGTACCACTCACGGGACAGGAGCACATCTGGTTCGGAGACGGAATTTGAGGAGCGCCCAAAACGAGCCACAGTGATGGTTTTACAGCGAAACAATTCCTATCCTCCCGACCGGTTTTACACATCAACTGAAGAAGTGGACCACTCCAGTGGCAGGAATAGACCACAGATTTTCTGTTGGAATTGTGGTGCCAGGGGCCACGATGGGAGAGAGTGCCGAAAAAAGGAAAATTTTCAGGAGGATAGATCTTCCCGAAACCCTCCGATTAGGCAGCATTTAAACTCCTATCGCGCTCATCGTTCAGGGGATCCGATGAGCGAATCAAAAGAAGGGCGCCCCAAGAAAGTCAGTTTTCACGACGAGAAGACCGGCGGCTGCTGAATGAAGCTCCAATACCCAAGATCAGAGTCCAGGTTCCCGAGTTAGAAACGGGAATAGGAGAATTTGTTATAGATGGAGGAGCTTCCGTAAATCTGATCGATCATGCCTCGTTGGGCTACAAGGCTGAAATTATGCCCAGAGAAGGAATCGGGATAAAAGGGGTAATGTTATCTCCCATTATGACCATGGGAAACACTGTATTACGTATAAATGGTATACCAACTCTTTTCTATGTTGTTAAAAATCTGGCAATACCAGCGGATGGCATTCTGGGAAAACCTTTTCTGCTACAAGAAGATGCTCTTTCTTATCACCATAAGACACTTGAAACTCGCACTCAACCGGTAAAGCCCATTCGTTTTATGAATCCATGGGAGATGGAAGACGAACCGACACAATTCTGGAGAACATATCGCACTCCTGGACGAACATCGCAATACAAACCCGAAAGACAGGAGGGTTATTTGCCACGTCGCAAAACATCAAAAAACGTCTACCTTGGCGAGGCTGCGGTACGCAACCGTATGGGAAGCTGCTACGTTTTAAATACCAACACTAACACCATGGATGAAGAAATAGATTTGGAGCCTCAATATCTTCGGTCTTACGATACATTTAACGCTTCGGATAAAACCCCAGTCAACACGTGGAAATACCGCTATTCGGTAGTACGTAAATCAGGAAAGAATAACATAAACACAGATGCTTCATCACGACACTCAACAGCAGTCTGTTTACCCTTAAGTACAGGGCAAGATGCAACAACCACCGAGGCCAGTACCATCGGCCAACGCGTTAAGGAAAGGCGAAATAGATGCAAACCAACACTCAGCTATGAGGAACTCGGTTATGACTCTGACGATTCGATAATACGAAGGACCTCACGTCAACCCTATCGACGAATCAAACCTTCACCACTGTTAGGCGAAGGAACAACACCACCTGTGGACTCCCCAGTTCACCCCGCAGCCGAACCTGTATCGAGAAACCACAAAGAAACAACAGACGACGAGAGTACCATAATTGCTGATTTAACTTCTTTTTATGAACAATATCCGTTGGAAGATACAATCATACCGACAAGTCAAGATCAAGAAGATCTGGATGTGACACCGAATACGTTCAAACATGAAATAGTTGCATCCACCCCTTTGCCGGGGACGATCGTTACTCCTCCAACTCCAGCTCCGGTTCTGCAAAATACACCTCGGATGCGACCAATTTTTCTCAATCAAATCGTCGATATCCCTATGGAGTATGAATTGTCATCAGTTGAGGATGACACATCAGAGGAGGAAGAAAAACCTCCAGACATCACCATCGCACCTATACCCCCGTATTTGTTTTGGAGAGCTCCTCGAAAAAAAAAAAAAAAAAAAAAAATACATATATGTTCAGTAGTGGATGGAAAAACACATCAAGATTTAGACCACTACGTATCGCAAAAGGGGCCTATTCAAAAATTCGGAAGTATCGCAGGAAAATCCGATCAGGCCCTCGATCTCCGGCCATCACTTACTCCAGCGCCAAGGGACCCTGCCATTATGAGGACAGCTGAGGAGGACCATCCCAACCACCGTAAAGTTTAAGTATTCCTACAGTACACATACACCACACTTTCACACACACCGTAATAGTCTTCCGATGTTCCGATTAATATCGCGCGTCCTATCAAAAACCTTGCTTGCGCGACACGTGGTTTCATGAAGGGTGGAAAGCATCGCAAACGCGATGTTTCTTCTGAGGGGGGAGGTGTTACGTACGGAGGCTTTGCCTACGTGACTTTTGCTCCCTTCTTGAAATCACGTGTCCATGCAGGAGGTCCAGCTCGCATGCCCAAATAAACAGTTTTTTCCCCTTATGGGAAGTGCATGCATCTGGGGAAACATAGACAAGCCTCCAGATTTTCTGTTTACCCCCACTACCATTTTTGAACAATCTGACTGATATATAAAGGGCTCGAGCTTGGCCTCCACGGGCTTAGTTGAAGTTTGAAAGATAACCTGCACGCGACTATAGTGAGATTGGGTTTCATTCCCTCTCGATCGGTATAACTTACAAGAAGTTTCGAAACGCAGTTCTTAAGTCAAGTCAACTCACTTACCCCCGCATATCTCAGTGCGTGAAAAACGAGAGTTCGGGAATTAGCTTCCGCGAATAATACAACACACTACAAGTGTATTTCCATTTATCTAAGAATATATTGTACTCTTTACATTTAGATAATTGAGAGTTCCAATATCTTTAATACATCCTTTAAACTCCAGTAACTAGCATTGCACCCATTTCGATAAACCTTTACCGCTCGAGGTTTATCAACTATTTTATATAGAGTTACGAGAGCTGAATTTCCCAATACCTTACCTCTTTCCGAAATCCTGTGACACCCGGTGATGAAACAGGCATCGGCTAGTTCACAAATTCCTATCTAGTGGCGACCCTGTGGTGAAACAGACATAGGCTAGTCCACGAAAACCCATTTCCTATCTAGTGGCGACCCGGTGGTGAAACAGACATCGGCTAGTCCACGACTACCCCTTTCTCCTAACCTAGTGGCGACCCGGTGATGAAACAGGCATCGGCTAGTCCACGAAAACCCATCCTGTGACACCCGGTGATGAAACAGGCATCGGCTAGTTCACAACCTTCCATCTAGTGGCGACCCGGTGGTGAAACAGACATCGGCTAGTCCACGACACCCTCTGTCTTTCCTAACCTAGTGGCGACCCGGTGATGAAACAGGCATCGGCTAGTCCACGAAAACCTATCCTGTGACACCCGGTGATGAAACAGGCACCGGCTAGTTCACGACCATCCTGTTCACAAAGAACAAACCTCGGCCACGTCTATCCGCCAGCCCTCGGCTCGTAACAGTCTAAACATGCAGAGTCTGGAGTTTAGACTCGCAGCGCTAGAAACTACAGGGTGTTCCACGCAATTGTTTCAGGCCATAACTCCGTTATTTATGCATTTACGAAAAAATATCAAAAAAGGAAAATGAATGGTTCGAAGAGCGTAGGCCCTTAGATTTTTTAGGTGCAACTGTGCATGTGCAATTAACAATTGCATCATTTCTTTAAATAGAAATGCATATTTTTTTGTTGCACTAATCGATTCCTCTGTTTGTTCTACGTAAAAAATTATTAGGGTACCATAGCGAAAAAACTAGTAGAGAGGAATCAGTGATACTTAGAATCAGAGGCATCGATTAGTGCAACAAAAAATACGCATTTCTATTTAAAGAAATGATGCAATTGTTAATTGCACATGCACAGTTGCATCTAAAAAAATCTAAGTTTAAATCTTATCTTTCTCCTTTGATATTTTTTCGTAAATGCATTAATAACACTGTCCAACAGCCAAAAAGTATTTCGATTCCCACTATGCGATTCTTGTAGAGTTTTTCGCGCTGATTCCGAATCTGGCCTTAATTTTTTTCCTATACGTACAGTTTTTGAGAAAATGGAGTTTAAAAAAAAGACATATTTTTCAACTTTGAACAAATATTGTGATGTTATTATAAAAGATATTAAATTGTTCTTTACAGCAAAAGATTCCTTAGAGTTTCCCGAATACAGTGATATATAATATTAATGCATTATCATTGTTTAAACATGTTTAAACAATCATTAAAGACGGAGAGACACCACTTTCGCACCAATTTTTGACGATATTTTTGAATTTATCTAAAAAAATAAGGGTCCAGCGGAAAATCGAACTATGCCACGCGATAGAGCAGACTTTTATCTTGAGAAACCCTCCCTTGAAGTTTTTGCGATACCGACGTTTTTACTGAACCAGAAGGCAAAATATCTTCGCCCGACATGAGTTGCGGCCAGTGGCGCTCACCACTAGCGCGGTCGTTCGACGGGATACGGCTCGGCGCGCCGTAACGGCGATGCAGTCTCTTTAAGCGCGCAGTTATGTCAGCTTATTTAAATGTTATATTTATTATTGTTATTTATTATTTTTTACTCTCTATATTGTGACGTGGCAGTGTTGCCCGCGTCACTTTAACCTCCCTAACGGAAGACCGGGCCACTCTCTGGTCAAGCATCGCGAAAAGGGCAGCTGCGAGCGCTCTCCCTGGGCACGTGTCAGACCCAGAAGCCGATATTTGACATTTTGAATGTCGCGCCATTTGTGCGACGAGAATTGCAGGACCGTATCCGGGTTCCTGGTGGGACCCGGAAGTCTTCCTTCATCGCGGAATCAAGGGACCTTCGAGAGTAAGCCAATCGAGGGAGGAGATCGGCATAAGCCCGGAAATAAACAGCGAGAGATCGTCAAGGCCCAGGACTGTCAACCTGGAGGCGCCGACGAGTGCATCCGGTGCAGAGACGGAGAACTACTCTACCCTGTCGTCGCCGGGAAGAAGCTGCACCGCAACCGGATTGGCTGACGTCGATCGCTCATCGGGAAGCGGCCAATCGGAAGACAGCGCTGCCGAAGACGCCGCGAGATGCCGGAAGCCGACCGCCGCACAGTGGTCGGAAAGCGCTAAAAAGTGGCCAAAATGCCAAAAATGAATTTCCCGTTAGGCGTATGGGGTTTGCCATACTGGATACTCAGATAATGACTCTATGGGAAACCCAAAGTAAAAAGGTTTTATTATGTATACCTGCCAAATGGTGGGAGTACAAATATCGCGTTCAGTCGTCACGCAGTTTTTGTGCAGTGAACTACGGTGTGAGAAAACAAGTGTGAAGCTTGTAATTTTACGAAAAGTGAATTTCTTTTCTGTGTGTACAATGGATGCTGTTCCTGGAAGTAAGTACTATGCATAATAATAATATTAGATTTATATTAATTAGTGTTTATAATGTATAAAGTCAAAGATAAAATTTGGTGCACAGATTTTAAGAATGTAAACTAAAAGTTGTATACACCCCAATATGCTCCAGATGTAATTGCTGGGTCTTGTAGTAGATACTTTCATCGTATATTATCTTGAAAAAAAAGCTGCGGAAAATTGCGGATTTGGTCATACGATCCATTTTTGTGACGCAGAGGTAGTCACGGTACTAGTTACAAGCATGTTTTCTCGAGAAAGTTAGAAGATATAATAAAGTTTGTTAAATAAGCATTGTATGGTTCCACTTATAGAATTTTCTGATACATGTTTTGAACATCAACAACAATTTGTTTATTGTTTAAAAAAAAATTTTTAATTAATACATTATTTTTTTATACTTTCAGATTCTTCTGATACTGAAATACGTTTCTCCAGAAAAGAAATTTTTCTCATGGTTAGAAATAACCTTGGTAGTAGTTTAAGTACTATTCTTCAGCATTTGGAGGACCAGATATTGGAGAAAAGTGGATTCACAATCAAGATCACTGATTCCAGCATGAAAACGGCCATGTCGAAATTATTCTCTTTAATGAGAAAAATTATTTATTGTCATATAATGTTATTAACTTCCTGATTCATTTTTATTTACTTTTACTTTCTCATTCTCGCAGTGTCAAGGTCTTAAAGTTCTTTTAATAAATCGCACTCCTTGGCGGACGGCTTCACCGTCAATGGTTGTTATCATTGAATTCCCACACCAATCATCCTTTCTACTGGAACGCATATCCACTTCTCTCTCTCATCTATAGTATTTTCTTACATAAATATTATTTATTATAATAAAATGTTCTCCTTATTTAGTTTTATATTGTTTGTCGCTCATTTAATATAATCTTTTATCCATTAATTTTGAAGCAGTCATCGGTAAGTACTATAAAACATTTAGCGAAATCAAATTTCGGTAAATCATTTTATTAGCAAAATCAAATAATTTTTTCACATAGCATGTTACGCATCCGTCATTTTATTTTTAAAATTTTTGACATCAGATTCATATTCGCCGGCACGAAAACTATGGGAATACTAATTTTCAAGAGAGTCCAATAATTTTTTGGGTTACGCATCCGCCATATTGAATCCGCCATTTTGTTTTTTTAATTTTTGACATCAGATTCATATTCGCCGGCACGAAAACTATGGGAATACTAATTTTCAAGACAGTCCAATAATTTTTTGGGTTACGCATCCGCCATATTGAATCCGCCATTTTGTTTTTTTAATTTTTGACATCAGATTCATATTCGCCGGCACGAAAACTATGGGAATACTAATTTTCAAGAGAGTCCAATAATTTTTTGGGTTACGCATCCGCCATATTGAATCCGCCATTTTGTTTTTTAAATTTTTGACATCAGATTTATGATCAGCGACCCGAGAAACCTAAGAATATCAATTTTGAACTACATTGGAGTACTCCTTCCTATTTTGGCCACGTTTTGGCGATTTCCGACCACTGTGCGCCGTCGCGTGAGATTCGTCAACGCGAAATTTCGAGTTAGCGATAGGCTGAGACGTTGCGCGAAGAAAGTAGACTAGAGAAGTGGGGACGCTCCGCTTCCGCGTTCCCGAGTCAACGTGTGAAAGATCACTGCGCCATTAGATCTTGTCGAGAAGAGTAGTAAAATTTGAACGATTGCTTAAATACTGAGTTTTTGCTGATCCAGAGAGAAAGGATTTCGCTGCCGGTCCATCGCTGCCGTTTCACGTGTGGTAAGCGCCGATCAGGCTTTCGTTAATTCAATGTTGCGAAATATCGTGTTGGCTCGGGTAGCGTGTCGTTAGGTTAGGAATTCGCGTCGCGAGGATTAACGACCAAATGGGCTGTCGATATTTTGGTGGGCAATAATATTGCTAGAATACGAATCCTTCGGATTGTGAAGGATATCGTTTTGGTGATTCGAATCCGGTCGGATAGCGGGGGCCGCGTGGCCGCCTCATGGCGGTTGTACGACGCCGGTATAAACGCGAAGTCGCGGATTCGAGATTAGATCGCTGCCGTCGTTAATCCGAGTCAACCTGCACTCGTTCCATGGTGTGAAGCCGTAGCGTGTTCGATTCGTGTTCGGAAATTCAGTTCGAGCGGCGCAAGTCAGAACAGGGTCGCGTATTTCATCCGAGTTCGGTCGGAAAGCGGCCGTCAAGGCCTTCCGCGTCGCGAAAATCAAATCGCTGCCGAATTCTTCGCGAAACAGTAATTTACGAGAAATACCGCGCGTACGACTTCCATCCGTCGTCATATTTACGGTGACGCGCCGGCTACAATTGTAATCGCTGCCGATCTCGTCGGCAGCCCAACATCGTCGTCAATAAACGATTTGTTAGCCGAAACGTTCTCTATTTCTTGTGTGAAACCTTTCCGCCGCAGGAATGTCTCGTGCTCTCTCGGCGTAGAATCCTGGATCCTTTCGATCGCTATTCAGGCCTAGTTTTCCGCGTCGCAGGCTCGCGAGTTCGACGATAATAATTTGTGATTAAATACATCTTTTCGCGTGACACTCTCAAGTGTCTGGCGCCCGAAATTTGCGTTCGTTCTAGGAAATAATCACGAGCCTGCGGACGTGTTTTGTCCCGAGAGGACCACGTGTCGTGCGGCCGAGCGTGGCCCGGCCTTTCGCCTATAAAATCTCGGTGTCGTCAAAAATCGACCTAACATCTTTCGAACAATTAGAAAACGACGTGACAATATATATTCCCATTCTATTAATATATTGATTCTTTATTTATTATTTTATAGTAAAAATAGAGGAATTTATGAAATAGAAAACATACCTAAAATTTCGTTCTATTTGACTGACGTTTGTAAGATGTTTCCGCTTCTGTCATTAAATTCCAACAATAGTCTGCAAGCATGGTTGTACTATCTTTTCCCAAGTATCTTGTTTCCATAACCAAAATGTCTTGATGCAACCTTTCACCGTGTTCATCACTCACATCACCAAGGTTGCACGGAAAAAAGTCTAAATGCGAATGTAAAAAGTGCATTTTGAGAGACATATTACATCCCAACTTATAGAAGGAATCTATTAGTTTTCTCACTATTTGAACGTAGTTTGGTGAGCGATTCTTTCCCAGAAAATTTTTGCAAACATTTTGAAAAGCTGTCCAGGCACTTTTTTCACGGTCACTCATTGTGTTGAAGAATTCTTCATTGTCTAAGAGTGTTCTTATTTGTGGTCCTACGAAGATTCCTTCTTTTATTTTTGCTTCGGATATTTCTGGAAATTTTGTTTGTAAATATTTAAATGCCGGTGTATCATTATTTATGGATTTGACGAATGCTTTTATTAGACCTAATTTTATATGTAATGGAGGTAAGTATATTTTATTTGGATGGACTAAACGTTCGTACTTAATATTTTTCTGCCCTGGAATATGGGTCTTTCTTACTGGCCAAGTTTTTACTGTATAATGCTTCGTTCTAGCCCGGCTATCCCATTCACACAAGAAACAGCAATGTTTTGTGTATCCAGCTTATAGGGAAACTAAAATATTTGCTTGTATAAGATCGCCCTGTCAATGGGTTCGCACACGAGGAGGTCTCAAAGTGGTGTCCGATGATACCCAAATCATTCTGGGACCGTCGCGTCGTGTCGAGAGTCTCAAGCTATTGCAGCCGACTGTGTCTAATATGTATATCTAAATCTCACGTTCGGTCTGCTTGAGTCCGAACAACGATTAAAATATTTACACTAAAGTACACACAAATTGACACATTGCTGTTTCTTGTGTGAATGGGATAGACGGGCTAGAACGAAGCATTATACAGTAAAAACTTGGCCAGTAAGAAAGACCCATATTCCAGGGCAGAAAAATATTAAGTACGAACGTTTAGTCCATCCAAATAAAATATACTTACCTCCATTACATATAAAATTAGGTCTAATAAAAGCATTCGTCAAATCCATAAATAATGATACACCGGCATTTAAATATTTACAAACAAAATTTCCAGAAATATCCGAAGCAAAAATAAAAGAAGGAATCTTCGTAGGACCACAAATAAGAACACTCTTAGACAATGAAGAATTCTTCAACACAATGAGTGACCGTGAAAAAAGTGCCTGGACAGCTTTTCAAAATGTTTGCAAAAATTTTCTGGGAAAGAATCGCTCACCAAACTACGTTCAAATAGTGAGAAAACTAATAGATTCCTTCTATAAGTTGGGATGTAATATGTCTCTCAAAATGCACTTTTTACATTCGCATTTAGACTTTTTTCCGTGCAACCTTGGTGATGTGAGTGATGAACACGGTGAAAGGTTGCATCAAGACATTTTGGTTATGGAAACAAGATACTTGGGAAAAGATAGTACAACCATGCTTGCAGACTATTGTTGGAATTTAATGACAGAAGCGGAAACATCTTACAAACGTCAGTCAAATAGAACGAAATTTTAGGTATGTTTTCTATTTCATAAATTCCTCTATTTTTACTATAAAATAATAAATAAAGAATCAATATATTAATAGAATGAGGGGAGGAGGATGAGGGAGGGGGGAAAGAAAGCAGGAATTCTAAAGACAGGATGATAAATACAGAAGGGAGAAAACTATGTAAGTTTTTGAGTGAGAGGGGGTGGGGAATTTTAAATGGGAATATGAAGGGGGATGAGAGAGGGGAATGGACATATGTAGGAGCAAGAGGAAATTCGGTAATTGATTATGCGATAGGAAATGAGGAAACAAGGGAGGGAATAGAAAAAATGGAAATAGGGGAAAAGGTAGAGTCGGATCACATGCCAGTAAGCGTCTGGCTAAAAGGGGTAAGGGAAAGGGGGGAAAAGAAGAAAGGGAAGGGGAAGTGGATGAGTAGGGGGGAATGGTCGGAAGAGGGAGTAAAGAATTTCAGGGAAAGATTTGGGACGAGGACAAGCGGGAGGGGGACGGATTACAAGAAGATTGGAGAGGGTTAAAAGAGAAAATAATAAAAGTAATAGAGGTAACGGGGAACAAAGAAAAAGGGAAAAAGAAAGGATGGTGGGATGAAGAATGTAAACAAGAAAAAAGGAAAGTGAGGGATGAATTGAGGGGGTGGAGAAAGAGGGGAGGAGAGGGAAAAGAATATAAAGCAAGGAAAAGGGCATACAAGTTATTGTGTGAGGAGAAAAAACAGAAAGAGAGGGAGAAATGGGAAAAGGAGGTGGAGGGTATAAAAAGGGAAAGTCAGGTATGGGCAATAGTGAATAGGGAAAGGAGAAAGGGGGCGGGGGTAGATGAGAGAATAAGGATAGAAGAGTGGGAGGAGCATTTCAGGGGATTGTTAGGAGGGGTAGAGCAGAGGGTGAGGGGGGTCGGGACAGAGAGAAGAGAGGAAGACGGGGAGAAAGAAATAGAAAAAGGGGAAATACTTAGGGTAGTAAAAGGGCTGAAAGAAGGGAAGGCAGCAGGGGGGGACGGGATACCGAACGAAGTTTGGAAATATGGAGGGATCGAGGTACAGGAATGGTTATGGAGGGTATGTAATAGGGTATGGAGGGGGGAGGGTTGGCCGGATGAATGGTCCGAGGGGGTGGTAATTCCGATTGCGAAAAAAGGGGACAACAGTGTAGTGGGGAATTACAGAGGGGTAACGCTGACGCAAACAGCGTATAAGGTATATGCGGCAGTCTTGGCAGAAAGGATGAGGGAAGAAATAGAGGGGAGGGGGTTGTTACCGGCGAGTCAGACAGGTTTCAGGAAAGGGCTTAGTTGTATGGACAATATATATGTTCTGAACTACTTAATCAATAAATAAGTGAAAAAGAAGGAAAGGAGATTAGTTGTATTGTTCATAGATCTAAAAGCGGCATTCGACTCGGTAGACAGGGAGATTTTGGTGGAGGCAATGAGGAAAAGGGGAATAAGGGAGGGACTAGTAATGAGATGCGAGGAAATTTTAAAGGAAACGAAAAGTAAAGTAAGAGTGGGGGAGGAAGAAGGGAAAGAATTTTGGACGGAAAGAGGGGTTAGGCAAGGGTGTCCGTTAAGTCCGATGTTATTTACGTTACTGCTGGCGGACATAGATGAGGAGCTAGAGAAGGGAGGATGGGGAGGGGTTAAAGTGGGGGGGAGAAAAATATATACGCTAGGATATGCGGACGATTTGTCTATGCTAACGGAGAATGAGGAAGACATGAAGGGCATGATAGGGGTATTGAGAAGATATTTAGATAAGAAAAAATTACAATTAAACGTGGAAAAAACAAAAATAATGAGATGCAGGAGAGGAGGCGGCAGATGGAAGAAGGTTACATGGTGGTGGAAAGATAAGATGATAGGGGAGGTTAGGGAGTATAAATACTTAGGGTATACGTTAGCGAGAGATGGAGGGCAAAAGGCTCATATAGAAGAAAGAATAAGGAAGGGGGCGGCGATAATGGGACAAGTATGGGGGATAGGGAAAAGAAGGTTTGGGAAGGATTGGGGCAGAAGGGTGTGGCTATTTGATAAGCTAGTTTGGCCGGTAGTGAGCTATGGGGTAGAGGTGTGGGGTTGGAAAGAAAGGGAGGGAATAGAAAGATTGCAAGAGAGGTATTTGAAATGGGTCCTAGGGGTAGGGAGATATACACCAGGATATATGGTTAGGGAGGAACTTCAAAGGGAATTATTAAGGGAAAAGGCAGGAGTAAGAGCGTGGGGATTCGAAAAGAAACTAAGTGAAGGAAAGGGAGGGGAGCTAGCGCGAATATGTTGGGAGGAGATTAGAAGAAAAGATAGGAAGGGGGGGAGAAGGGATGGGTGGGAAAAAGAAAGGGAGGAATTCTTTGAGGAAAGGGGGTGGGAAAGAGAAGAATGGGTCGATATGATAGAGAAGAAAAAAGAGTTAGTATGTATGTATGTATGTATTTTATTTCTGTTCCCTTTCGGGTTACAGTGAGAACCCGATCCCTCTACATTTACTTTTATTAAATTGCATTGCTTTTTCTTTATATCTAATCTATAACATTTACCAGACTATTCCTTTCTTTCGCTCTCACTCTCTCTCTCTCTCTCTCTCTCTCTCTCTCTCTCTCTCTCTCTCTCTCTCTCTCTCTCTCTCACACTCCTCCTCACTCTTCTTTTTTTTTTTTTTTCTTTCTGCCCTGTACTCTTCTTTCCTCTTTATCTTCCGCTTCTTCCTTCCTGTATTTATCTTCTGTCATTATCCAGTCTCTTCATCCACTCTTCTCCCCTCCCGTCCTCAGCTAATATTTCCTTCACTTTCTCTTGCAACCCTGCCCCCTTTCTTTCTTCTCCTCTGCATCTTTCCAGCACGTGCTCCCATGTTTCCTCTTCATAGCCACATCTCCTACATCCTCTTTCCTCTTCCTCCTCCCAGTACTTTCCTCCCCTCATTTCGTTTCCTAATCTGTATCTAGCAATTCTCTTCCATTTCTCTTCCTTATTTCCTTTCTCTAGATACTCTGGCAAGCCCTCCACTCGTATTTCTTTGTACCATTTGTTGTACCTCGATTCCTTCGCCCTTTTCCAATTTTCCTTTTCCTCTATTCCCTTCTCTCTTCTTACTATCTTTTCCCACTCCTCTTCTCTCCTTTCCCTGTTTTCCTTTTCTAGCATTTTTCTGTTCCCTCTCTCATCTATGTATTTCCTTCTTCCTTCCTCCCATTTGGACAGTTTCTTTCCCTCTCTCACCCTCTCTTCTATCTCTTTGAGGCATTGTCTTGCCCATTCACTTCCCCTCCCACTTCTTAGCCTCTCTTCAAATTGCCATGCTCTCCTCGCCCCTCTTGCTCTCAATTTCTCCCTTTTTGTTTCTTCCCTCACCATGTATCCTGGCGTCACCCAGTCTACTCCTAGCACCCATCTAGCATACCTTTCTTGCATAGCCTCTACTCTCTTCCATTCCTCCCATCCCCATATCTCAACTCCATATGCTATTACTGGCCATACCAACGCATCGAAAAACCACATTCTTCTTTTGTACTTATCCCTGAAATATCTCTTTCCTATTCCCCACACACTCCTCATTACTCCTCCTCCCTTTCTTGTTCTTTCATCTATTTGCCTTTCCTGCCCTCCGTTCTTCTTAAATATGTATCCCAGATACTTTACTTCATCTACCTCTTCTACTTCTCCGTCTCCCCATCTCCACCTCCTTTCCGCCTGTCTTCTTCTCTCGAATCTCACCACTTTTGTCTTTTCCCTATTTACTTCCAGCCCCTTCTCTCTTATGTAGCTCCTAAATTCCTCTATCATCAGTCTCATTCCGCTCTCATCCTTTGCCAACAGTACCAGGTCATCTGCATACTGCAGCGTGTAAATCTTTTTCCCCCTTATCTCCACCCCCCCTTTGCCTCTTTTCTTCATCCTCTCTTCTAAGTCCGCCATGAATAGAATAAAAAGTTTTGCACTTAGCGGGCATCCTTGTCTTACTCCTCTCCCTACCCAAAATTTCTCTCCCGTCTCCCCTCCTACTCTTACCCTTGCTGTTGTTTCCCTATACACCTCCTTTATTCTTTCCCTCAGTCCTTCGCTTACTCCTCTCTCCTCTAATGCTTCCCATAGTTTTCCTCTGTTCACGCTGTCGAATGCTGCCTTTAGATCTATGAAGCATCCTACCATTTTTCCTTTTTTTTTGCTAGCTCCCTATTTATAACATAATTCAATACATATATATTGTCCACTGTCCCCTTCTCCTTCCTGAATCCCGTCTGGTTTTCCGGCACCATTTTCTTCATTTCCACCTCCCTTTCCAGTCTCTCCTCTAGTATCACCGTGTAAATCTTATACAGTGTATTTAGTAATGTCACCCCTCTGTAACATTCTACTTTCTTTCCATCTCCTTTTTTCTTTATAGGTATTATTATCCCTGTTTTCCATTTCTCCGGCCATCCTCCTCCATTCCATATCTCATTGCATATTTTCCATGCCTCCTTCTTCACCTTTTCTCCTCCATATTTCCACACCTCGTTCCCCATCCCATCCTCTCCTGCTGCCTTTCCTCCTTTCAATTTTTTTATTACTTTCTCTATCTCTTCTATTTTTATCTCTTCCTCTCCCTCCTTGCTCTTCTCCCTCCTACCACCTTCTACTACTTTTGATTCCACTCCTCCTAGCAAACCCATAAAGTAATCCTTCCATTCTTCTTTCCTTATCTCGCTCTCCGTTCCTTTTCCCGTCCCTCCCCTCATTCTCTTTAGAAAATCCCATACCCTTCCTTCCGTGTTCGCTTTCCCTGCTTCCTGCAATATCTTCTCCCTTTCTTGTTCCTTTTTCTCCTCACACAGCTTCTTGTATCCGCTTTTCATTCTTCTGTACACCTCCCCTTCTTCTTTCTCCCTTTTCCACCCCCTTAGCACCTTTCTTAATTCCCTCTTTCTCTCGATGCACTCTTTGTCCCACCAACCTTTCCTTTTCCTCTCTTTCTTGCCCTCCTCGCTCCTCATTTCGTCTATAATTTCGTTGAACTTCCTTTCTATCTCCTCTAGTCTTTCTCCTATACTCTCCCCTGTTAATTCTATTCCTTCCGTTCTATTCCTGAATTTTTCCCTTGTTTCTCTCTTCCATTCCACTTTAGCTGCGCCCTTCGTTTGCTTTTTTCTTTCCTCTCCGGCCGCTCCTTTCCTTCCCTTCTTCATAGTTAATACCATCGGTAGGTGGTCTGAATCTACCCTCTCTTCTATCACCATTCTTTCTATCCCTTCCCTCGTTCTTTCGTCTCCTATTACATAATCTATCACCGTTCTTCCCCTTTGCCCTACGAATGTGAACTCCCCTCTTTCGTCCCCTTCGATCTCTCCGTTCATTATTTCTAACCCCATCTCTCCTAGCGTTCTTATCAGCTTTCTCCCTTCGCCGTTTACTTTCTTGTCCCTTGATGCCCTACCTTCTTCTCCCTCTTCCTCCTTCCTTACTTTCCCTCCTTCTTCTCCTGTTCTCGCATTAAAATCTCCTCCGACTATTATTTTATCCTCTCTCCCTTTATCCCACCAGTCCCTCAAAGCTTTCATTTTTCTGTCCATATCTTTATTTACGTACACTCCTATTATCTTCCATTCTTCCTCCTCTATCCTTACTTCTCCTTCTATTAACCCTTCTATTTCTTTTGTTTCTCCTCTCTCCTTCTTTTTGTTCATAATTTCTTTTTTCGCTCCTAATAACATCCCTCCCTTAGCTCTTCCTGCTCTTTTGTCTCTTACTGCCCATTGTTTTTTCCATTCATATCCTCTTGGTAATCTTCTTTCGATCTTCTCCCACATCTTTTCCTCCACCCACGTCTCCATTAGTACCATTACGTCCCATTGCTCTAGGTCTTTCCAGAAACCTTCGTCCTTCCCTATCATTCCTGCTACATTCCAAAATCCTATTCTTGTCTTTTGCCTTTCCCCTTCTTTTGTCCTCTTCTCTTCTGGTGTTTCCCTCTCCCCTATTCCCCCTTTCATTACTTCACCCCCTCCCTCACCTTCTCTCCCCATTCGTTTCCCTCCCCGTTCTTCAGTACCTTCTCCCTCTCGTCCCACTTCCACATCTTCCCATCTATCCATAGTTTCATGTATCCAATCTTTACCAATTTCCCTTCTCCTCTCTCCTTCTCCATTATCTTCCTTATCTTCCATTGCACACTTCTTTCTTCCCAAGTAAGGTCATCTTCTATCCTTTCCTTTCTTCCTGCTAACCTCTTCTTTTCCATCATTACTCTTCTCTTTTGTTCTTCTGTCGCTAGCTTTACCACTGCCCATTCTCCCTTTCCCACTCCCTTTCTAACTCCTTTCTTTATTTCTTCTATTTCAAACTTTTCACCTATCACTTCTAATAGCTTTTTTACTTCTTCTCGTCCATCTCCTCCATCTTTTATCTCAAAACCCCTTACTATTATGTTCCTTTTCCTTGCCTCTCTTTCCTTTCTTTCCCACTTCATCTCTGCTTCTTTCAGTCTTCTTTCTATTTCTCCGCTTTCTCTTTCGCCTTGTACCTTTCTTTTCTTCTTTTCTATTTCTTCTAATCTTTTGTCTATTTTGTCTTCTACCTTCCCTTCCATCTCTATCTTTTTCACTCTCTCTTCTATCTCTCTCCACGATTTTCTATCTCTCTCCCTTTCTTTCTCCCACTCTTCTCTCATTTCTTTCATCTCTCTCATCATTCCCTTCATCTCTTTCCATTCTTCTAGCATTTCGTCCATCATATTTACCGTTCCTTTTAAAGCCCCTTTTATCCCCTCCCTTATTATCTCCGTAATGTCTCCTCGCAGCTCGATCCCTTCATTGCTTCTTTCTCCCTTCTCCTTCTCCGGCGATCTTCCTGTCTTTCGGCTTTTACTAAACGGATCTTTTTCCTTTTCTTCCTTTTCCACACTCTCTCTCTCTTTTCTCTTCTTATCCAACCACTTTCCTAAGCCCTCCGCTTTCGATAGACTGTTGCACCTTGCCCTTTCCTTCTCTCTTATCCTCATTAACTTTCTTGATGTTTCCCTTCTCTCTTCTTCGCTTTCCTTTTTGTCCATTTCGTTTCCTTATCGACTCTCTGCCTTCTTTACCTGCCTCCTTGGTTCTGTCTCCTAGCTACTATTTTCTCCTACACGATGGCGCTCTTTTCTCCTCTCCTGTTTCCTCTGTTTTTCTCCTCACCTTCCTACTCACTGTGCTTCTAACCTCACTTTCTTATTCTTATCACTCTCCACTCTTCTTTTCACCTTCTTCTCTTCTCTTCTTATCTCCGCCTTCTCTTCCACACCCACTCCGGTCTCGGTGACACTTTTTCTGCTCTCACGTCACTTTCTTCACTCAATTTCACCTCTTTAACTATCACTCTCATACAACGCACCTTCTCTCTATCAAACCGGAAACGGATCTCTGAAAAAAAAGAGTTAGTAAGCGAAGAAATAATAAAGAGAGAGAAGAAAATACAAAGAGAGGAAAGATGGGAGAAAATAGAAAAATCTAGGTATAATGAGTGGTATGGAAGGGTGAAAAGAGAAGGGCTACCGGGGTATTTGAAGAAGGGTTGGGGGGAAAACAGATGGCAAAGAGTAGCGAGATTTAGGTTGGGAAATGAGATGAAGGGAGGGAGATATTGGTTGAATGAGGAAGAGAGAAAATGTAGGTTGTGTGAATGGGAGAGGGAAACATGGGAGCATGTATGGGAGGTATGCATGAGAGTGGATGAGGATAAAGGATGGCAGGAGAGAGTGAGGGAAGTATTGGATGATGAGGGGGGAGGGGAGGGATGGTTGAGGATGATAGAAGAATGGAGAACAGATGTTAAAGTTGGGATGGGGATAAATGGGAATAACCGGAAAGGGGAGTCCATGAGTAGGGAAGGGGGGGTGGAGAGGGGATGCGAAAAGGAAAGTTCGGGGGAAAAGTTATGATGATGATGTATAGACGAAATTGTAAATATTGTAAATACTGTAAATATTGTAAACATGGTGTGCACGGGTCTCTCTCTCTCTCTTTCATAAGTTAAGTTAAGTTAAGTTTAGTTGGTAAGTTAGGTTTAAGTAATTAATAAGTAAGAGCTTTATGAGAGGTGGAATAAGAAGTTAATTTGTGTAAATATTTTGTAACCCCAAGGGGATCAAATAAAGGTCATACATACATACATATTAATAGAATGGGAATATATATAGAGAGTAAAAAATAATAAATAACAATAATAAATATAACATTTAAATAAGCTGACATAACTGCGCGCTTAAAGAGACTGCATCGCCGTTACGGCGCGCCGAGCCGTATCCCGTCGAACGACCGCGCTAGTGGTGAGCGCCACTGGCCGCAACTCATGTCGGGCGAAGATATTTTGCCTTCTGGTTCAGTAAAAACGTCGGTATCGCAAAAACTTCAAGGGAGGGTTTCTCAAGATAAAAGTCTGCTCTATCGCGTGGCATAGTTCGATTTTCCGCTGGACCCTTATTTTTTTAGATAAATTCAAAAATATCGTCAAAAATTGGTGCGAAAGTGGTGTCTCTCCGTCTTTAATGATTGTTTAAACATGTTTAAACAATGATAATGCATTAATATTATATATCACTGTATTCGGGAAACTCTAAGGAATCTTTTGCTGTAAAGAACAATTTAATATCTTTTATAATAACATCACAATATTTGTTCAAAGTTGAAAAATATGTCTTTTTTTTAAACTCCATTTTCTCAAAAACTGTACGTATAGGAAAAAAATTAAGGCCAGATTCGGAATCAGCGCGAAAAACTCTACAAGAATCGCATAGTGGGAATCGAAATACAAAAAAAAAGTTGAAATTTGTTGGACATTGTAATTAATAATGGCCTTTTAGTTATGGCCTGAAACAATTGCGTGAAACACCCTGTATACGCATTTGATGCAGCGGAGAACATAATTCTTTCGTTAGTTATTATAGATATAATGTTTTAAATAATTATTTAGAAGTATAGTTTTTATTCTAGATAGCTAACGAATGAATAATGTTCTCCGCTGCATCAGGGCCAGGGCCCCTCCCAAATACTTTGGGAGAGGACATATATAATAACAATATACATATATGTTTTTTACAATAAAATGTTTTTGTTTATTTAGCAAATATATTCTATGTGTTTTTACCCTTAAGTACGATTGAAGTACTTAAGAAAATATATAAATATATCTCTTTGTCGTTAATATACTAATAGGATGCTTCATTAAAAAAAAGTAGTTTGATTTTTACCTAAAAAATTTTTTTAATGGAAGTTTATCTCTTCTAATAATTGTATGATTTGATATGAAGGCTCAAAAAAAGAAAGAAAGGCTCAAAAGCCTTTATAAGAATAAAAAGTAAATGTCACAATGTAAGTTCACATGGCTCAGCGGGAAAGCGCATCATCTCGTAAACGGTAGGTCCCGAGTTCGAATCCCCGCCAACTACATAAAAATTTCTAGATTTTAATAAGCTCCTTTCGAAGAAAAAGTTGAACATTCGCTCAAGCAGTGCACAGAAAAGTAGTATTGTATATACAGTAATTCTTCGATCGGAGTCCCAACACCCGTGTGTTGAACGGACTTGGGTAGCGTAGAGAGGCTATTTTTTTATGACTCCGTCGACCGCGCCGAGACTTCAAACGACGAGCCGTACATAGAGAAGGACAGAATGAAATAGGATCGCGTGGCCGAAGCGTGTCGCTGTCGCCGGCACAGTTTAAGGGTGTGGGTCGGATTTTGACCTTGGTCGAGTGCGAGTGTGGTAGTACCTTAACACACCGATAGATACTGTATACGTACACGAGATTGCAAGGGTTCCGTAGATTTCGTTTGCTGTCTCTCTAACGCACATTTGGGACCCCTACGTAGTCACAATCGCTAGATAAAAGATCCACCATTACGGGATGCTTCCTTATATGGCCTACTTTTGCGTTTTCGAGGCGTAATTTGCATTATTCGGCAGCATGTAGCGCAGTTTCACAAATATTGGACGAAGCGACAGTGCTGCCATTGTCGAGACACATACATTTTCTTAAATATCGAGAGATTTAGGGTTCTTATAGAAAAAAATGTAGGCATCCCGGAATTCAGGGTCACATACAATGTCAATGAAACCTTTATTATGTTAAACTATACGTGTTTAAACACAGCAAACGAAATCTACGAAGTAGATCCCTATACGGGAGATTTTGGTACAAGTATTAGTTCCATGGCATTTTTAGCTAGGAGCGCTAGCGTTTCTAGTCACAGTTTTACCGATATTTTACCAATACAGTGACTGAATCGGTAAAACAGTGACTAAAAACACTAGCGCTCCTAGCTACAAATGCGGAGGGCACCGATACTACGACCAAGGTCAAAATCCGACCCACACCCTTAAAGGCCCGTGCGTCATCACAATGAAACACCAAAATCTTAACTTCTTTATTTTCTATGATATCATTATGGAACTTTCACCAACATATTCGTGGCATTTTTCTAATGCAAAATGATACCAAATACGATACAATTTGGCCAATATTTAGTGGTTTAATCGACGATGAAAGTTTCGAACGCAACGAAGAACAGCGACAACGCGGGCCTTTGAACTGTGCCGACGGCAGCTACTGTTCGCGTCTCTTTCTTTCCAATACGCTCTTCTTCGTTGCGTTCGAAACTTTCATCGTCGATTAAACCACTAAATATTGGCCCAATTATATCGTTCTTGGTACCATTTTAATCAGCGAAACGCCAGGAATAAGCTAGTTGAAGTCCCATAAACCGATCATTAAAATTAAGAAGTTTGAGATTTCGATTCAGTCGAGTCAATGTGTGGTGTTCACACCGATATACCCGAGCCGAGATCAAACATCGCCGCCCTACGGCGCGGCGCACAGTGGGCCAGATCGACGCGTTAGCTGTTCATGAGCTAAAAAATCAAAGTCCTCATATCGATTTTTAACGTATGTACGATATTTCTTAAATGTCCATTACATTCAAAAACGATAATATTAATTAAAGTTATTAAAAACTCTCGTTATAATAAGCGTTCAAAGATTAAACTTTTTCAGATACGATTTATCACCGCAAAAATTCCTTTTTTTCATAACGATGTCCTGGAAAACCTACTAAAGATTAAGTGCCCAATTTTTTTTGTATGAAGAATGTATATCTATGTTGAGAACGCACCAGGAACTAAACATTCATGTTCATAATTTGTTATAAAAAAAAATACTTAGTCAACAAGGAATACCGTCAAAGCTTTTCACTTTTGACAAGGGATAAGTTAAAAGTGTTGTAACGGTCCTGGTTCCTGGTGCGCGACTTTCTCGCGGTGGTGCTCCTCGTAGCCGGTATAGCTCGTCGCTCCAGGGTTCGTAACGGCGAGGAGAGTATTCGGCGCGGGGATAGGAGTCGGTACGACGATAGTGAAATAACGAGGCGAGTGTTTTGAAATATAACGGTGCTTGCTGCCTAGCGATTGATTACGTTTCGGGGGTTCGGCGTGCGGTACTCCCGGACGTGATATTCGATTTTGATGCTACGGTGCGCGTGTGACGATGTGCTCGAGAGTGGTCGAACGCGGGGGTGCGACCTGGACCTGTAGGAGATGGAGGACGGGCTCGGAGTAGGTGGGAGGATGGTAGATGGCGGCTATCGCCGAGGTCTCCCTACCCAGGCCGGTTCTACTGGATCTTGGAGGTCGGTGACGCACCGTCCCTCAAATCTCCTCCGGACAGTCCAGCGGGGAGTTCGAAAAGGTGACGCACCTTGTCTTACTCGTCCGACCTCGAAGACGACTCGTCTCCCGAGGATGCAGGTGACGCACCGTGCTCTAGGACTTACTAGGCGGTTCTTAGGCGACGAGGAAGGGTGACGCACCGCTTCTCGTTCTGCCGATTCTGCAGGCGACTCGCCTTGCTGAATTTTACCGGTGACGCACCGGGTGTTTGCGAGGTGGAACGCGATTCTCACCAGCGGAAGTGCAGGATGTCGGACAGGCGACGGGTTGGTGGAGTTGAAGGGTGACACACCACTTCTAGTCCGACCGATGTCGTAGACGACGCGTCTCTCGACGTTACCGGTGACGCACCGGGGAGTTGTCACGGCGGAACGCGGTTCGCGCCGGCGGGTATTCGGGGGTGCGGACAGGAGGTTCCTCGACGCGATGAAAAGGTGACGCACCTCTTCGTGTTCGTCGGCTCTCGAAGACGATGCGTCTTGCGAGGTACTCGGTGACGCACCGGAGTATTACGGCGGCGGGACACGGTCCTTGCCGGAGTGGACCAGGATGTCGTTGACTGGAGGTTCGCACGGCAAACGGCTCGTAGTCGACGGCGGATATGTGGGGACCGGTTACAGGTAGGATACTCACAGAGCTGGATAATACTGCGTGATGGTTCCTGGATAGCTACAGGTAGACTCAGGTGATTTTGACGTTTTCCGGACGGCTTATATAGGAGTCGTTTGGTGGTGAGGGATGGTAGTGCGGGGAGGTATTTTCTGTTTTGGAAATTTGATTTTGATTCCCGTTGGAACAGGGAGGTCGGAGCAGGGGCAACTTGGTACGGCCGGTGCTGTTTTGTTGACGGGGGTCGATGGTGCGTTGCGTGCTATGAATCTCGCGTATAACCGGTGGAGGTTTGACAGGGGTTTTCTAGTAACAAACCTACGTAATTGTAGGTCTGTTACAGTGTTATATAGTGTCGTACTCTAACAAAGTGAAACATTTTCAGCAACGTCTCCTCTAAAAGATCCTGCAAATTTCACACCCAAATCGATCCAAACTCGGAAATTATGATGGTTTAAAGCGTCGCGTGTCACGCAATTCCGCGGCGAATCGCGTTGCGCGAGACGCATTGACGACCACTCAGCAGCTCTTAAGGGTGTAAAGACCTAACCCAGACCTATCTTATGAAGTTTTTAGATTATACGACCATTGATAAACATTCGAACTTATTACTAGCTCACAGTTGAATCATTTGTGTTTGAGAGATTATAGTAACAGCATCGTAGTATAGCATCAGAGCAGTTTTTCCATATTAAAGACCTGTATTTTACCTTTGTTAAGAGGAATTATAGTATAGATTTTTGTTTATTTATAGATAAACAGAGTTAATAATAATAAGCAGAAAATCCGTATGATCAATCGAATATAGTCAGTAACTTTGTAAAATATAATACTTAATCTTGTTTGAATTTTTGTAATTTTTTAAATAAGACAGTAATAACACATTTTTGTTATTTCATTAAATATAATAAACTTCATTCATTCAATAATTATGAATTACTCTTGTTTGAATGCCTGAATAACCAGTTTTCAAATATTATTCATTATTCACACGAGTTTACAGACATTTCCGGTGATGTAACAAAAAAATGTTTCCTACAAAAAGTAATCAGTGCTCAGTCTTCTACAAATCTCAATACAAAAAATTTCAATAATTTCTTTTTTTTAATAAAAAAATGTGTTTACCTTCATTATTTATTTATAACTATATATTTTTTATTCAATAATATTATAGCTGATGACAAGACGAATCCGACGATATATTTAATGTGGTCTTTATGTTTTGAAATAATGGTGAAATACGCGTGAACAGCTAGCGCGCCGATCTGGCCCACTGTGCGGCGCAGCGTTGGCCGGCAGTGGAGTGAGTAGGCACTGGACTACGGTTAGATAGGCGACCCAGGACTCCGATTGAAGATTTACTGTAGTTTTTAATTTTTGTTATAACTTTTTCTTAAATTTGAAGATTTAATTGAATGTTATTTAAATATTGGTTTCACATTTTTAAAATATTTACTTTATATTTTTTAAATATCTATTCTATATTCTTTGAATATTTAGCTTATATTTTCTAAACATTCAATTTACATTTCTTGTATACGTATACAATATTTAGACAAAATATTTTTCTCATATGAAAAAGTGTGGCTTAAAAAATGTTTTCCCAATGTTCGAAAAAAATATTTATCCAATATTTTTGTGCTACTAGGGCATGTGAGAGTGGGGGCGTCTACGTTATTGTAGTTTGACCACTCAGGCGCGCTCTCACTTCCCCACGCCCCTCCCACTCGTCTTCTCTCATGAAGCCGGGCTCATGAGCCGGGTCGAGGGCTCCGGCTCCCAAATCGTCCATCTGTGCATGCCTGCCTTACGCCGTGGGTCGGTAACGCGGAAGCAGAGCGTCCCCCGCCTTCCTAGCTTTTACCCCGGCGAAACGCTTTGGCCCATCGCTCGCTAGATTTTGGCAGGATCGAGTCCTGCGCGACGGTCCTTGGCTTCCAGCGATTCGCAGCTTCTCCGGCAGCATGCTCGGTGATTGGCCGCTTCCCTCGGAGACGATCGACGTAGGCAAATCCGGTCGCGTTCCATGCTTCTACCCAGACAATGCGACGACAGGGCTGAGTTGATGTTTCTTTCGGTACCGGATGCCCTTGTCGGCGCCTCCAGGTTGTTTATCCTGGGCCGTGTCGACCTTTCGATGCCTCAGTAGCGTTCCTCAGTCTTGGTTGCCGCGGAAAGTGAAAGTCTTTGTTGTCCCCTCCCGGGACCCGGCTATGATCCTGCAAAATCGCGTCGCGCAAATTGGCGTGGGTCTCGCTCGTGCCCAAGGAGAGCGCTCGCCATTGCTCGTCTCGCGTTTATCTTGCCAGAGGGTGACCCGGTCTTCCGATAATCGGTTCCGAAGGACGTAGGCAAAACTGCCACGTCACAATATATACAATTAGAATATATTTATATATTACATGTACATACACATCAAATTTTAATATAACATACGCGTGTTAAACGTGCATATTTGAAAATCGAGAAGATAAAATTTTGCGAAACTATGCGGGGCGACCAAGGTACCCGATTTTGTACTTCAGTGACGCTAGAATCGTCGCGCATGCGCGAGTTTTCCAGTATCAGTTCCCAACACTGTTTGGGATCTGGCCAGCACCCATTTTATCTGAAGACATTGAAATATCTCGAGAACTATAGATCGGATCAAAACAAGTGGGTAATGTAAGTTGTTCGTCGCGAAGGGGGACATCCAATGATACCAATGATGATACCAAACTCGACCCCCCACCCCCACCGCCAGGGGGTGGCTAACAAAAAAAAAGATTGAAGATAAAAAACTTAAATGGGAACCCCCATTTTTCATTGCAGATTTGGATTCTCCAGAAAAAAATACACAAATTTTTCCTAGGAGTTTTTGCATTTTGGTTCACAGATGGCGCTGTAATGGACAAAAATCAAAATTGAAAAAATCGTTGAAAATTGGGGATATCTCGAGAAATACACATCAGATCAGAAAAATAAAAGTAGACGTATTTGATATTTTTAAAAATGCTATTCAATAACACCATAATTGACCCCCCACCCCACCCCCTGAGGATTGATACACAAACCAATGAATTTTTCCAACTGCTTTCGATTGCAGCGACATCTGTGAAAGAAATTATACCAATAATATCAAATCAATGGAGAACCAAGATTTGCTATAAAAAAGGGTTTCCCATTGAAGATTTTGAAATAATTCTCTCTCCCACCCTCAGGAGGTGGGGGTGGGGGACAACGGAGTCCGCAGTCGCGCGCTCTATCAGCTGAGCCACTGCGCGAATACCCTGTATATACCACAGTAAGCAAAATGCTCAATTTTGGACGGGCATCTAAAAGCTTAGATTCTAAGAGCGCATAAGTATCGGTTTCTACTCGTGGACAGACGAGGCATCTGCCCGGCAGTAGCTACGGGGCAGTACGCGAGCAGCCCGGTCCTGGATTCTGCCTGCGTCGCACTAACATAGACGAGGTATTCTCGTCAGTGACACTAATATTAGTGTGACCTGACATGTATAACGGCATTCGCCACATTAGTGCGACCGTGCTGCCCTCCTAAGAACAGGCAGAATCCAGGACGAGCTGCCTGCGCACTACCCGCAGCTTCTACCGGACAGACCCTACCAGCAGAATGCCAGACATAGGCGCAACAATAAGTATCAACGGGTGCGCTGTCCAAAATCTAGCAGATTCCGAGTATCCTCAACTTCGAGCAGCGTTCTGCCCGGGTAATGCTCTCCATCTGCTGGCATCGTACGCTTGCAGGCTGTGCTCGATATATGCTCAAGACCGGTCTGGCTGACTGGGAAGATATTACAGAAGATGAATTATTCGAAATAAGATCAAAAGACCACATTGAACATTTACCATTTGAGTTTCTACAATTTCCTGGACATACACAGTTGGTAGAGAAAATGGTGAAACTTACAACTGAAGAGCCGGAGTGTCAAAAATGTGACAAACAAAAGTTGTATTGTTAGACGAAGTAAATATAATGCTGAAGAAAACATTTTTTTTTGAAATCCAATATTCGAAATTCCAAAGTTGCGGAGTCTTTTCTTGCGATGACCTACTTTATTTGCATATAGTTATATACATAGCATGGAAAAACAAATTCAACGATATATAGGAATCTATATTTACGATGTACTATAATGAAGGAAATCAAGTTTCAAAAATAAACAATTTCCCAGCACGTTGCGGCACGGGTTCCCATTGTCCGATTGTGCTGAAATTTTGCACATATCATTTTTTTCACCATCATATTTTAGAGACCTAAGACCACAAATTATTTAAATAAAAATAAATTTTTTAAAAATACCACGTTTTTAAAACGCACTAAAAAGTATAAAATAAAATTTTTAAAAACGCCACGTTTAAAAAACGGACTAAAAAGTATAAAATAATTTTTTCTAGCCCCATACAGATTCCTAACCCCTTAAAATTTGTGATTGTGAATTTTTAATAGCTAAGAAAATACTTGTAAGATTTAAAACGAAAAACGCGGGGCGCATGCAATAGATAATTGATGCATAAACACTAAATCACTAACAACTTTATTGCACTGCAAATGTTATGAAGTGTTGTACGAGATTTCTCAGCGGCAGCTACTCTCTACACTCCTTACTATGTATTATCTTGCGCCCCACGTTTTTCGTTTTAAATCTTACAAGTATTTTCTTAGCTATTAAAAATTCACAATCACAAATTTTAAGGGGTTAGGAATCTGTATGGGGCTAGAAAAAATTATTTTATACTTTTTAGTCCGTTTTTTAAACGTGGCGTTTTTAAAAATTTTATTTTATACTTTTTAGTGCGTTTTAAAAACGTGGTATTTTTAAAAAATTTATTTTTATTTAAATAATTATTTTCTGCTTTTTAGTCTTGTATGTGTGAAATTTTACAATCGATTTTGAACATTTTGATGAGATTATAACAGAGACATGTAATCAATTTCAGACGGTATTGCGACGCGTCATATCGAAAACGAATGCCGTGGTAAAATGTCAAAGATAAAGGTTCGACGGAGAATTTCGGTGTAACTGTTCTTTCGCTTGGTAAACAAACATTATAGTATACTAATACGCAGTAACTTTGTAAACACCGCACGGAGCTCGAACGCACACTGAGCTCCTTCGGTGCGAAGCAGGTCAGTGGAGTGGGGATGAGTCGGAGTGGGAACCGAGTGGGCACTACCGGTCGTCGCGCGGGGACGTGTAACGGTTAAATTTTTAATAAGTTTATATCTCCTAAACGCGTAGGCTGTTGTAAATTAAAAAATTTTTTTTAAATATTGCATTGTCATATAGTACTGAGCTATGTTTAAAATTTCAAGTCTCTAGCTCATCGAAAAGTTAGTTTAAAATCAGTTGTAAAATTTGTACCGAACAGAGAAACAGACATACAAGAAAGCGACCTAATCAAAACGTGGTAAGATACTTAATGGCATACCTGGTGATTTGGCGACTTCTCTGTGAAAATCATCATTAACGAACTGCTCCTATTTTGTAGACATTATTTCCAGATTATAACAGAGACATGTAGTAAATTTCAGACGGTATTGGGACCGCATCATATCGAAACGCCGTGGTAAAATGTCAAAGATAAAGGTTCGACCGAAAATCTCGGTGTAACTGTCCCTTCGATTGGTAAACAAACATTATAGTATAATAATACGTAGTAACTTTGTAAACACCGCACGGAGCTCAAACGCACACTGACGCACACTGACGCACACTGAGCTCCTTCGGTGCGA
The DNA here is from genome assembly GCA_933228785.1 of Lasioglossum pauxillum. NCBI lineage: Eukaryota > Metazoa > Arthropoda > Insecta > Hymenoptera > Halictidae > Lasioglossum > Lasioglossum pauxillum. The sequence goes on along the minus strand of OW121703.1, from coordinate 23,179,057 downwards.
AGCGGGTCAGTGGAGTGGGGATGAGTGAGAGAGGGAACGGGTAGTGGAGTAAGGAGCGCTGTCGCGCGGCGTGGCGATCGTTGAACGCGATGACGTAGTTTCGCGGGGGGGTGAACAGGTAAATATTTAATTGTTATATCTCCGAAACGGATAAACTTTTTAAAAATTTTTTTTTGAATAATGCATTGTCATCCAGTTCTGAGCCATGTAACCGATTTCAAGTCTCTAGCTCATCAGGAAGTTAGTTTAAAATCAATTGCAAAATTTGCCACCGAACAAACAAACAAACAAGAAAGCGAGCTAATAAAAACGTGGTAAAAATAAGGACCATCTAGTGAGCATGAGTGATGAGATATACGGACAACACTATTTATTAATAGGCCAGTTAATGAATGCTCATAAGGGGGTGTAGAGGAAAATGCAAGGAACACAATTTTTAACTTTGGGACTTTGGGCTAGTTAGGAGGTAAACATACTAAAAATCCCTACTTCTAGGAGGTGAGCGGGGTGCGGATATCTCGGAAACTATGCGAGATAGCGAAAAACTGAATTAAATCAATCTTGTGGCACATTTTATCAGCTTTAATTTTGTGTGGAATGGTCTTATTGCTAGGACGCATAGTTTCCGAGATATAAGCGGAAAACCGAAAAAGGGAACCTTCTGCGTAGCCCCAGCACCCCGCTCCCCTCCTAGGAGTGAGGAGTTTCAGTATATTTACCTCCTACTAGTCCAAACAAAGATCCAAAGTTAAAAATTGTGTTCCTTCCATTTCTCTCTACAACTTTTCGTTGACTGGGCTATAAGACAACAGTCTAAAGGCTGGAACTAATAAACTGTAACTAAATATATACTGCACTAGAAAAGCAAACACTAAGCTGGTTTAAGAGTTTATGTAATTCTTTTGAAAAAATTATATTTATGTAAAATATGTAATTATAGTAATTAATAAAATCTGAGCAGACAAAATCCTACAATGACTGTTTCTCTTTCACTCTGCGTATAAGCAAGACGAAGTATTGTGAAATAAAATCATTTTATTTCACTTGATGTTTGCACAAACATTTTACCAAAACCATCGGTCAGTCACCTGTATTCTTCAAACAATCTTCACTGATACATAATAATCGTTGGTGTATTAAAAATAGTTGAAGAGATCAAGGAAATATTAAAAATCTGTTTATAACACTTTTAGGAAAATACAATACAAATTGTAGGTTTTAATTTTTATTGGCCCGCGCAACTCATTTTGCGGATATATTATAAAAATCCCTAGAGTGCGGACAAGTATCGCACTGTTCCACTTTCTCGCATGATCGAATACAATTATACAGTTAAATAGTCGAAATTGTGATTGCATAGTTAATAAGGAAAGTGTATACTGAATGTCCGTATAACGTAAATCAGCAAAAGAAAGATTTGAATCGTTTCGAATCGTTGATAGAATTCTATTAAAGATTTTTTTAATGATTTTTTAAAAGCATCAGTCTCGTTATAAAGCTCTTTCGACGAGGAATACTTTTATCATTGCACATTCAGTGATTGTGACAAGAATATTCCTACGTCATATAAAACATTTTATTATAAATTAGAGTGGTAAAAAATGTTCTTTTCCTATTCCTATCAGTTTTTTACACATTCAGGTCAGTGTGACCTCACAGAATTATGAGCTGTATATTTAATGATGCGATGCGGGGCTCTTCGTAATTTTATTCTTTTAAATGATTTAATATTTCGATAGGAAAACTATATGCGTTTGCTCTTGTAAAAAATGATCAAATACATGTAAAATAATCATTACCGCTAAAAAACCGCTTTGATAAAAAAACCGATAAACGAGTACAATAACACCCATAACAGCAAGCTCTATTGAAAATTCACCGCTGTCCTGAATGCGCTAGGAAAATATTCCGTAAATTTGTATGGAATTTATAACGTATATTAATTAAAACTTGAAGTTCACCTTTTTATAATGATTTTCTGTTTAAGCAACGTAGAAAAGTTAACCTAACATGACAGCGGATCGATTATTGAAATACATAACAGAGTCGTGTTAGAGACATCTTTTATTGTTCAATTTGTTTCAAAGACTTGAATAGCAGAACAAGTGCAGAAAATAAAATAGTTTCCCCACTTTATATCGTATTGTAAGTCAAATATTTCATCTTAACATGTTCCCTATACGACGATTGTAGATTTCAATTTTGTTATTCAAAATTGTTTAAAATATGACAAACATCAACAAAACATAGTATTATATAGGTAAGAAACATTACCATTTCTATAGTAACTTATCTTTGCCGATTTATTAGTCTTGATCCTTTTGCAAGTGTCTATGTAATGCAGTGCCCGGAGGACATAGCTTTTACCATGCTCCTTTCAAAATGAAAGGAGCATGATGCTTACATTTGGGCAGAAACAGCACGCTGTTGTCTGCCATCAGCCTCATAGCCGCCTCTCTTCCTCATGCCAACAAGAAGGAAGAAGAGGAAAAAGATAGGTGGAAAATGTTGATCTCTGGAAGACGCGCTACCTGCGTACATTAAACCCTCGTGTTCCGTCTGGTCCAATAGGCATACGAAGAATGTTACTTGGTAGGCCGCTACCACTAGCAGTTATTGTCTTTGGTTGTATTCTATTTATTTCTTGTTCTAATTTTTCTTCCGGACTTTTTTCTTCCCCAAGAATTCGTTTTCTTGCTTCTGCGTACTCTTGCTCCCTCTAAAAATATAATTCAATCAAACCTCGATAACTCGGACCTCTTTAACTCAAAAATTTTCTACAAAACTTCCTTCAACTCGAATTATTTTCCACAAATGTGGAAGCCAAACAAGCCAAAACAGTAGTAAATGTTTTACGAAACTTAGTAGACAAGTGCGATGATATTGAAGAAAATGTATTCTCTGGTTTGGTTACCGTTGAACATACCATTGATCAATAATCTGTTAATTCATTGATGCAGAGTGAAATCATAGATATCTTTAATATTTAATAGTAATATGTAAGAGCCTAGTAGATTATAATTACTATAACTCATCTCCAAAAATTGAACGATTCTTTCTTTAAAACTATTACCCAAATTTTCGTAGGGTAAACCTCTCTCGGCTTACCTCACTCATCGAAGACTTCGCTAAGCTGAAATCTCTACAACTCGAAGATTTTAATACTTCCCTTGAGATTCCCTTGAGATTTTTTCCTATGCTTGTTATGTTTCTTATAATTACCTGTTTTAATGTTTTTATAGGATGTTTTGGCTTGTCTCCATTCACTAACGGACCGTCACCGCTACCTTGTGAATCTCTGGTCGGTCTTTTTAATATTTTTACTGTCGGTTTTGGTGGTACATACTGAGATCTCATACCATCTTCGCCCAATATTATCATTCTTGTATTTGTACTTTGATTGGTTTTAAAGCTAAAACATTATAATTATAAAATAACAAGGCTGGAATATATGATAATAATAACACAGTACATATAATAAATAAAGAAACTATTACACAATTTATTTCAGTTGTGCACTTACAAATAATTGAATTCAGCATTATTTTTATATCGCTATTAATAAATAATACTATTAACGTGTTAACTTTTATTATAATCCACATAACTTTCTATTCCGATCAGAAGTTTTATAAAAGTACCTTTCGAAGAAAGTTTTGTGCCTTTCAATTTTAGAAATTGATATGTACAATTTATTCAGACTTTGTGAATTATACTCTTTTAAAAGTTTTACAAACCATTATAATGTCCACCTTCTTGAACCTACCTAGAAGATTCTATTTCTTCTAATGCTTCTACCGCATTTAACTGGAGGGCATCCAACTTTTTGTCGAGTGCCTAAAATCGATTGTAGTTCTAATATTACATTATCTTAGTATAAATCTAAATGATATTGCACATTTCCAATCATAATTTTCTTTTATTTTCCAAATTTATCTATTCTTGGAGAGAATTTTTCTTCGAAACCTCTATAGTATTACTTGCTAATAATGCAGTTATTAATATATTAAGTTATTAATTAGTGCATACTGAAAATGTACTACTTTTGAAAGACTATAAATGCCTATGGCAAAAATTTCATAACATGATCGACTCACAATAATATTTCAAGTAATAACATATAATAGAAATGTTTGAAAGTCAATTGTACCATTCGGTAGCAATAGAAAGGTAACCTTATGGAAAGCAATGTATTTTCTTATTACCACTACTACCAATAGCCACATGGATTCTGACCTATGTAATATAAGAATGCAGGAATGTAGTTGCACGTAAAAATCGAAGGATTTCGAAATAATTGCAATACAAATGTTTCATTGTTAAATGATGTTACACTTTCGAAATGTTTTACTGAATTAAACTGAATGCCAACAAAAATTAACACTTTACGAACATCAATTCTTATACAGGTTAACCAAATTATTGCTGTATTAATTCAATTTGAAACAATGCTATCTTCGTTATATAAAAAATTCAACTTACACCTGATTCCTCAATTTCCTCCCAACTTTCAAGAACATCGTCCATGGTTGACATTTCGGAATTTCTGTATAACTTCTACTTTTTAGGGACTGCAAGAAACTTACTAATACAGCCTTGACATAAACCACGATCAGAGAGGATAAGAGAGTGCTCACGCCCGGGTCTGAGTTGCCATCACTTTCTGGCACGCTCACGCTTAGCACGGAACAGCTCCTACACCGAAGATAGAGCCCGTTTTTACCACAAAACAGCGACCATACCACCGACGAGGTACTATCAGAGAGTATATGAGAGTGCTCACGCCCGGGTTTTGGCCGTGCCCATTATAGTGCTGCCCCCTACACTAGTGTTTAGCCTGGATCAGCTCCTGTCTCCACACTCAGTCCGGACAAGAACCGGTTTCCACACTCAGTCCGGACAAGAACCGGTTTCCACACTCAGTCCGGACAAGAACCGGTTTCCACACTCAGTCCGGACAAGAACCGGTTTCCACACTCAATCCGGACAATAACCTACATCATCTTTGGCCTTGATCAGAACGAAAAGTTTATATCGTTTTATATAAAATATGTAACTAAGATATAGATCTAATATACAAATCTCTAATTAATATAAATTAAATATAACATTAACTATAATGATAGAAGAAGTATTTTCATTTTTTCCAATCTTTTAGTTGCAAACTCTAGTTGTAAAAAATAAAGAACCCGGAAGAATTCGAAGAAATACAGATTTCATATCGAGGCGTAAATGCGACCATCTTGAATATTATTAATTTAATAATGAGGTATTGTCATCAGATCTGATGACAATATATAAGCAGTGGCCGAATTCTATCGCGTTTGGACTTTTTTTAATCGGAAGAACGCCACGAATTGGCTCGTGCCACTTTCGTGAGGGCATTACGAAAAATGTACAAGTTCAGGATGAACGTGTCAGGGGTTTCATGCCGAGCTACCTGGCTGGCCGGGGGATTGCCCGGCCGTGTTTATTGCACCACTTGGACAAGCCGCCCTAGGCAACACGTCGCTTCGTCGCCCTAGCACCGATGATAGAGCAAAGTTTTGATTCAGATACATTTTCAAAGATATATGTTCACAAATAAAGGCAGTAAGCAGTGGCCGAATTCTATCGTGTTTGGACTTTTTTTAATCGGAAGAACGCCACGAATTGGCTCGTGCCACTTTCGTGAGGGCATTACGAAAAATGAACAAGTTCAGGATGAACGTGTCAGGGGTTTCATGCCGAGCTACCTGGCTGGCCGGGGGATTGCCCGGTCGTGTTTATTGCACCACTTGGCCAAGCCGCCCTAGGCAACACGTCGCTTCGTCGCCCTAGCACCGATGATGGAGCAAAATTTTGATTCAGATACATTTTCAAAGATATATGTTCACAAATAAAGGCAGTAAGCAGTGGCCGAATTCTATCGCGTTTGGACTTTTTTTAATCGGAAGAACGCCACGAATTGGCTCGTGCCACTTTCGTGAGAGCATTACGAAAAATGTACAAGTTCAGGATGAACGTGTCAGGGGTTTCATGCCGAGCTACCTGGCTGGCCGGGGGATTGCCCGGCCGTGTTTATTGCACCACTTGGACAAGCCGCCCTAGGCAACTCGTGGCTTCTTCGCCCTAGCAGCGATGATTGGCAAAAAATGGATTTAGATCAGAGTTGGGCAAAAAATTTAATTAGATACAAATTTCGGATCACGGATCATAGATAGAAAATTTTGAATTAGTTACTCCAAGATAACGATAAAAAGTAACTTGTATCCGAAGTTGAATTAGATAATTTCATATCCGAAGCAGAAGGATCCGAAGCTACGGATCCATTTTTAACTAGTTAAATATCTGATTCAAAGATCCTTTCGGATCCTTCAAGATCATTTCGGATCCTCCAAGATCCTTTTGACCAGCTCGAGGCTTGAATGAACACGTTCCGAGGCCCGAGGGTCGGGCCTCGAGGCCTGAGCCCAGAATACAATAGAAGTACAATAAACACGGCCGGGCCATCCCTTGCCAGCCAGGTAGATCGGCATGATACCCCTGACACGTGCATCCTGAACTTGTTCATTTTTCGTAATGGCCTCACGAAAGTGGCACGGGCCAATTCGTGGCGTTCTTCCGATTAAAAAAAGTCCAAACGCGATAGAATTCGGCCACTGCTTACTGCCTTTATTTGTGAACATATATCTTTGAAAATGTATCTAAATCAAAATTTTGCTGCATCATCGGTGCTATGGCGACGAAGCGACGAGTTGGCTGGGGCGCCTTGACCATGTGGTGCAATAAACACGGCCGGGCAGTCCCCCGGCCGTGTTTATTGTACTTCTATTGTATTCTGGGCTCAGGCTTCGGGGCCCGACCCTCGGGCCTCGGAACGTGTTCATTCAAGCCTCGAGCTGGTCAAAAGGATCTTGGAGGATCCGAAAGGATCTTTGAATTAGATATTTAACTAATTAAAAAAACGTGGTAAAAATGGATCCGTACCTTCGGATCCTTCTGCTTCGGATATGAAATTATCTAATTCAACTTCGGATACAAGATCCTTTTGGATCCGAACCTTAAGATCACGGAACTTAGTTACTTATCTTTTAGTTGGATCTGGATTTAGATACGTTTTGACTTAAATACTGCCCAACTCTGATTTAGATACTTTCCAAGGGATTTTCACGAGTAAAACTAAAACCAGTAAGCAAAGGCCTAATTATATCGAGTTTTGTCTTTTCTTAATCGGAAGATCGAGGACGAAACGCTTGGGATACATAATTTAAAAACTTATAGGATTGTTTCAAGAACTGTGGCAGGATTTGATGGGTCTTTCCTTCTAAGGATTTGGATTCAAAATTTACGAAAGTATGGATAGGAAAAGATGAAAGGAAAATGGAACAAGGTGAAAACGGTTTATATACAGTATATATTACGCCAATGTAAATAGGTCCGCGCGGTTCAAATCGCGCAATCGAAAACGCGCGGTTTCCGCCGTGTCTGAACGGGCTCTTAGATGTCTTTGTGCTATCTTTGTTGTTTCGCGTTTCTTTTATTTTCCAGTCCATAGTTAAATTCCGACTTTCAAACTAAATATAATTTCTAAAAGTCCTAAGTAAATAGTACCTTGTACATTTTCTAGTTTGTTGGAAGTAGAGCTTAAATGTTGTTCGATCTTTTTTGTTTAAATAAAAAATTAGTTAATAAAAAATTAGTTATTCCGTACAACGTGTCTACTTCTGCAATCCTGTCTTTTATTTAACCTTATTAAATAATTATATTTGCAGTTATTGTAATACAGGATATTCCCTTCATTTCGTGAAAGAAATGAATCTTAGTTACATATTTTATATAAAACAATATAAACTGTTCGTTCTGATGTAGGTTCTTGTCTGGACTGAGTGTGGAAACAGATTCTTGTCCGGACTGAGTATGGAAACCGGTTCTTGTCCGGACTGAGTATGGAAACCGGTTCTTGTCCGGACTAAGTATGGAAACCGGTTCTTGTCCGGACTAAAAGATGATGGCAGCCAAAAGTGGCACGGCCAAAACCCGGGCGTGAGCACTCTCATATACTCTCTGGTACTATTAAAGACTGCCAGCACCGACGAGATACTAGTAAAGACTGCCAGCCCCTGTGTTAAACAGCGAGACGGGTAAGTGGGCGCGATGGGCGCGGGGATAACGTAGAGCTTACAGTGAGCTGATATACCACATAGTCAAAAGTTCCACCACCGACGAGATATTCGTCAAGTTGAAGAAGAATGATATAGTAGAATGCTGACATTACCCATTCTGTAATTGCCTTATAATACTATATGTAATTCTCTTATTGCATTCTTATTTCCTTATTATTACCATTGTAATAATTGTTTTACAGTATAATCGATAGTTTATAGATGTAGGAAAAATGAAAGTAATTACTACGTAATATTCTACAAATTTATCGAAATTCAAAAGTAATTTGAACGTTATTGCGTTATATATAAAATAATGATTCATAAAAAATATTCTATTATGTTATGTAATGACAAAACCCAATCGTTCTTATTAAGATCCTTAGTAGGAAACAGAAAATTAATTTTTTTACTTATTTATCCCATACTTGTAATGCTCGACAGAATTGACTGCAATTATTATATAGTAGAGGTAGTAACAATAAGATAAAAGTATTAACTAATTAACTAATTTTCGACGGCTCCTATCCATACAATGTTATTTAGAGGCAGTATTTCGTACGAAGATATCTAACAAAATAATTCTATTTCTCTCTATATGAAAATTTCTTGCAACATGACGCTATTTAAAAAGTGCGTGTAACATGATTTTATTAACTTCCCGATTTTATAGGGAAGTTATTGTAATTACCCCGAAAATCGAAAATCGATTTTTTAGCAGATCTTCACGTTTCATGGTCATTGCAGTCATCTTAGACTATTTTCAGCAAAATGTTCGTATGTGTGTGTGTGTGTGCGTATAGCCGTTTCTATGTAATCAAATTTTTCGTTAACGTTTTCAGAAAAAGTAACAACGCGATCAGGATGATGAATGATGCAATCGATGTGCCCCGCTGTAACTTAGAGCTGATTAGATTTTGGTCCATTTTGGTCAAGTTTTTTAGTTTTTTTTAGTTTTTTTTGAAAGAAGTTCATTCAACAATGCAATTTATACGAGAGAACGGAAAGTTTTCACCGAAGAAACAAACGTAATTACACAACAAATTTTTTTTTCGATTTTTTTAAAATTAGAAAAGAAATTTTGTTTTTTAAATCTTTTTTTGTACCTTACGATGATGTTTCCGCTTACAATAATCGAAAATTATCCCAATGCAAGAGTGAGTTAATCATCTCTACTCCCGAGAATACATTTTCAAAGAATATCGATGAAAGTACAAAAAAAAATTTATATTACAATCTTTAAAAAAACAATCAGTTCAAAACGAATTATTAACTGAGATTAAATTGAAAATTAATATGAACTATATGATAATTATTAATAACAGTGATGTTGAAAACGGATTGGTTAATGGAGCACACATGCGGAATATTAAAATTTATTACTTTTCAAGAAAATACTAAAATTCCGTCTATATTGTGGTTAGATTTTCAATTGGCCAGAGTAGGAGTGAAAGTAAGAACTCGTTATCGTGATTATATGAAAAATGCAAATATTGATCAAAATTTAACACCAATAATAAAAATATCGAATCAAGTAAATATGTGGAGTGAGGAAAAATATCAAATCACACGTAGTCAATTTCCAGTGGTTCCTGCTGGAGCGATTACGATTCATAAAAGTCAGGGATAAAAAACATACGAGACAGTATGTTTGGATTTTAAAAAATCAGAAAGGCGAATTTTACAAATGTTGTATGTAGCACTGAGCAGAGTTTCAAAATTGAGCACGGTTTATATATTTCGGGACAATTTAAATTAACAGTATCGAAGAAAACCAAGATCAATACTGCAACCCCGGATAATCAGGAGTTGTATAGTTTGCGAAAAACTAATTAAGACAATTTATTTTGCAACATTAGTATACTATAACAAGGAACCAAGCGAGCAACGAGCCTGCGATGTTCGTTTAATGCGACGCCATATAGCAAACATTTTGATAAGTAGAAAACTATTGAATTTCCCTGAAAACGTATAATCTTATTAAAAAGTACACTCTATTAACTTCCCGATTCATAGGGAAGTTACTGTAATTACCCCGAAAATCGAAAATCGATTTTTTAGCAGATCTTCACGTTTCATGGTCATTGGAGTCATTTTAGACTATTTTTATCAAACTGTTTGTGTGTGTGTGTGTGTGTGCGTATGTCTGTTTGTATGGTATCAAATTTTTCGTTAACGTTTTCAGAAAAAGTAACAACGCGATCAGGATGATGAATGATGCAATCGAAGTGCCCCGTCGTAACTTAGAGCTGATTAGATTTTGGTCCATATTGGTCAAGTAGTTTTTTAGATTTTTAGTTTTTTTTCGAAAAGAGTTGATTCTACAATGCAATTTATAAGGGAGGACGAAAATTTTCCACCAAAGAACCAAACGCAATTACATAAAAAAAAATTTTTTTCTTAATTTTTTTTTAACTGATGCTAATGTTACCGCTTGGAATAATCGAAAGGTTATTCCAATGCAACAGTGAATTTATCATCTCTACTCCCAAGAATACATTTTGGGAGAATATCGATGAAAGTACAAAGAAAAAACGATGTTAACGATGTTGGCGAAGGAGTAACGAATCGGGAAGTTCTTTGTGTGACTCTTGGAGAGTCACACAGTAAATAAAAAACATTAATATCAGTAGGCCCTACTAGCCATGCGTATCACTAACCCTCTCGCAATAGCAGTCCTACCCGCGAGCTCGCGAAGCGAGCGAGCAAAAACAACCCTACTCGCGAGCGAGCGAAGCGAGCGAGCAACAATAGCCCTCTAGTTTCATTCTGAACTGAACACCACTTCCTGAAATATGAATCGCTTATACATTGTATACATTGTGCGACGAGGCGAAGAGCTAGTAGTCGAAGTCGGAAGTCGAAATCTTAAAAGAATGACTCTCCGCGTCTCTTTTTTTCCCGACGCTGTCCTTCTTTGTGTCCGAAACTTGCGTCGTTCATTACACAAGAAAATATCATGTCTATATAAAAAAAATTCACTAAATATGTTAAGGAAAATCCTATAAAAAAATAATGATAAATAATTAAGTTTTGTTGTTTGATTAGAAGTCTCACACTGTTATACCCGACCCAACCCGTATCATGTTACAATGTTTCGCTCCATTCCACGGCGACCGAAGCTCTCGAGCTTCGCTTGTCTTTTCTCCGTTCGTCATCACAGAATAGTGTTTTCTGAAAATTGAATGTCTCTGGCCAGACTCAAGGTTTCGACATTTATAGGAAGCTTGCTGTAATCGTATTTTATTTGTCAAAATTTAGTTTTCTATTTAAAACATTTTGTTGTTAAACTCATTAATAGTTTGAAATAGTACTTGAAATATTTAAAATGATATTGAAATATTGGAATATTACAATTTGGAATAAAGGGCCTAGCCCTTTATATAAGCTAGTCCTTCGAATTATTTAAACAGCCGTTGCGCCATTCAATTTTTGGTCAATTTTTCCCATTTACTTGCACTAATTTAATCATTTAATTGCATATAATTGAAATGATATTTGAGATTTCTTCCGGATTTTTTGGTTCAAAATGTTATTTACACAAAGTGAAAATACGCAAAAATTCGACAAATGCAGGTTTTTTTAGAGAAATTCAAAAATAGCATTGATCATATTTTTAGACTAGCAACATACCAGAACTTTTTTTTACGACAGCGCGTAAACGACAAAGAGGGACTGAGGTACGAGGCAGCTGGCACAGTTCAAAAGGCTGAGTACCGATTACGTCAATGCACATAGAAAAGTTTTTTATTTTTCATTCTTCTTTTACGGTATTACCAACGTATTTGTGAGATTCTTCTAACTAAAATGAGTCTAAATACGTCATAATTTGAGCCACATTTATTTATTTAAAGCGTGATCATAACTCGCAATGATATAGGTTATTATAATAGGTCATTTAATATAATAGGTCATTTAATATAATATATTTATAATTATAAATATTAGGGATGTGTGGGCCGCTCGATGTTCGGGTTCGGGTCGGGTCGCAGAAAGTCAGGCGGGGCGGCCCGTTGATTCGACTTCGAATTCGTCGGGCGGGTTCGAAAAGAATCGAAGTTCGAGCGAACGAGGTATTGCGATATCCGAGTATCAAATACTCTGCGTTCTTATGACATAGATAATGGTAATAATGGTTTTCTTTCTTAACTTATAACGAGATTTTTAATATATGTACTAGGTTTTTTTTATAACTACGCTAGGTATATTCGGCAAACGAGTGCCTGCTCTTTATTTGTATTAAAGCTTGAAATAATACACGTTTCATGTGAAAAACTTAAAAGACAATATTTCTGGCTTTTCAACGAATTTTCTCCCAGTGAACTTAGATATGTATCGATAATATATCATTACAATATCCTTACGGAGTTATATACACCTAGAAGGTTACAATATGGTAAAATATAGCAATAATTAAAAACGAAATATAAAAATAAACATTATATGTATTATATTTCGTGTTTATATTTTATTCTGTATTATCTATAGGCTCTATATAATTTTTTGTTTTATATGATTTTATTTTAAGTTAGTTTCTATTTCATTTTATATTGTATATTATATATTATCTTTTAAGAATTTGTGTAAGGTTAATGATAGTTAAGTAAGTAGGTTACTTAACAGTTAATAAAAACATCACCTACTAAAAAGGTATCATAACTTATTACCACGTTGTCAATATTTTCTTATAATTTTTTCACGTGAAACGTGCATTATTTCAAATTTTAATACAAATGGAGATCATGCACATGTGTGCCAAATATACCTAATGTAGTTATAAAAAAATCCAAGTACATATATTAAAAATCACATTATAAGTTATGAAAGAAATACGTACCATTATTATCATTATCTATTTCATAAGAACCCAGAGTTGATTTTCGGGTATCGTAATAACACGCTCGCGCGGTATTGTTCTATTCTTTTAGAAACCGCCCGACAAAGGTGAGTCATGGGCCGCCGGATGTGTCTGATGTATCGCGTACCCGACTCGAGTCCGCTTGAGCTCGCTCGACGCCTCGACTGTCTGTCCTGTCAGTGCCCCGACTTGACGATTCGTACGCCTGAAACATGATTGTTTCGCCTGATATTTTCTAGTGCACCCTGGCTGTATTATTATTATTATCCGATTTATGCCGTGTTTGAGCTTATTTTGATTGGGAAAACATTTTCAATCGATAGGTGATGATATCATTATGGTAACGTTCATAATAAGTAATACATATTGGTTTTAGTTAGTAAATGCCAATACGCTGTGCGTTACAATGTTGCCTCTGATGCTGAATCACGACCGTATCGAACGTCGCGTCGCGTTGTGTGCCTCCTAGAGACAACAATGTAAGCGTTTCACCATCATTTATTAATAGCAATTAAATGTTTGTTACGATTCAGAATTCTGCCATGGAAATGTTATCAATCGATTAGTAAATGGTTTGCTGATGAAAACAAGTCTAAACACGCAACAAATCAGACAAGTTGGAGTACAGGCATGCCCAACGCCCAACTCGGCGGCTGAGAAAGTTAAAGAGAGTAATAAAAAATTCAATGACTCTGAGAAAAGTAAAAAATTCAATGACTCCAAGAAAAATGAAAAACTTAATGACTCCGAGAAAAATAAAGAACTTAATGACACTGAGGAAAATGAAAAATTGAATAACTCGAAGACAAATGGAAAACTTAATGACTCCGAAAAAAATAAAGAACTTACTGACTCTGAGGAAAATTAAAAATGTAATAACTCTTAGTTAATAAGCAGTCTTCAATGCCTCTTAAAAATGCAATTAATCATGCAGGGATTGCTCAGGTGTTTCTCTCTATATTAAAAAATACTTAAAAATCCTTTGACAAATTCTATTTTGTGGCGTCAGGATGTACTGCTTTCGATATTCCATCACAGTTTGTATAGTATATATTATTTCTCCTCTTTGTTTCTAGATAAAATTTAATTATGATCCTCCATTAGTTTAACGCCCCGTTCAGCGGTATCATTGACCACATTCAGTCCATGTTTCAGTCAGACTGCTTATTATTCATAATAACTTCTTTTTCTGATATTAGAACTGTTTTTTTGTAGATTGGAGCGTATTAATGAATTTATTTAAGGGAGTTGAGAGACTTCCAGGATTGCAAGGGTGCTGGATTCACCTTCTCAAACACGGGGTTTTCCACTAGTCAAAAATGCTAGATAAAAGATCGATCTAGGGCACTATCTGCCGCAAAAGTCCCATTTTTTCGTTTACGAGGCGTAATTTGCATTATTCGGCAGCATGTAGCTATAAAAATAGCTACATGCGCAGTTGTATGCTTCCGAATAATGCAAATTCCGCCCCTTAATATCTCGGTCAGTTATGTATATATGAAAAAACTCTTCAAACAAAAGTTGTAGTATATAAGGAGGTGGATATAGTTTCAAAGAAAAAACAATTTTTCAAAGTTATTATTTAAAGTTTTTAAGGTCACGGATGTTTTTTATGTCAACAACTGTTTATACTATATATGGACTCTTAAAGAGAAAAAAGACAAATTCAACGATATATCATAACGTCTATTTATGACAAGATTTAAAAAATTCAAAATTTTCAAATTTGCTGCGCCTCATTTTCCCATGATCCAAACGGCCCCAAAATTTTTCCAGAACATTTTCTCAACATTTGTTGCAATTCTGGTTTACGGGACCAAAAAAATGTCATGGTCGAAAAATAAGGTCAACCCTAATGTTACATATACGTAAATTACGAGAAGCAGTAAAGAATGCTTAACGTCGAAGACGAAAATCCGGGTAACTAACACTTAATATGTACTACATTCCACGTTATTAGAATAATTGTAGTTTAATTATGATGAATATCAACATTTGTTATTTACACCTATAAACGCCACTGTCTCGGAAGGAAATGGACATTTGAGAGAAGCAATGAAATTAGAACAACATTGCGAAAAAAGATGAGTCTGCAATAACCTCAATATTCTATGAAATTCTATTATAATTATGACTGTATTTTTTTATTATAGGAAGACAGAAGATCAAATAAACTTGTGTATGCTAGTAAAATCAATTTATATATATTATCCAATTTATTCTATTATTTGTTTAACAACTAATAAATCTATAAATTGTTTCAGAAACTAAAAAATACTTTCTGCATTTTCGTATTCTCCAATCAGTCCAAATAAATACCATCAACCGGTTCTCATATAACAATTTTTATTAATGCAATTATGACAGTAACAAAACGTTTCTATTTAAAATGAATACATATTTTGAACATAGGTTTTACATTTTTAATTTTTTGCAAGGTTAAAAATGTAATTAAAAAAGTAATGAGAAATAAAAATAAAAATCGCTGCACAGGGATTCGAAGGCTAGCTCCAGATTGCGATTCATACGCTCGACGGCTCGACAGCCGAATTTCAGTTTCGTTTCTGTAGAGCAATACGACACGGCAAGTGCTAAAAATAGATTGTGGCTGGCGCAAGCGCACAAGCAGCGCACACGGATATAGTAGAGGTACGCTCGTATGTGTAGCGCGCGGGCGCGTTGGGAAAGGAACGTTCTGGTTCTCACTCCAGGCAGAATATATCCTAGAGGGCGTAAGAGAACACCGAAAAATTCGAGACACACCAACTCCCATAAGGCTGGCAGTCTTTAATAGTATCTCGTCGGTGCTGCCAGCCCCTGTGTTAAACAGCGAGACGGGTAAGTGGGCGCGATGGGCGCGGGGATAACGTAGAGCTTACAGTGAGCTGATATACCACATAGTCAAAAGTTCCACCACCGACGAGATATTCGTCAAGTTGAAGAAGAATGATATAGTAGAATGCTGGCATTACCCATTCTGTAATTGCCTTATAATACTATATATAATTCTCTTATTGCATTCTTATTTCCTTATTATTACCATTGTAATAATTGTTTTACAGTATAATCGATAGTTTATAGATGTAGGAAAAATGAAAGTAATTACTACGTAATATTCTACAAATTTATCGAAATTCAAAAGTAATTTGAACGTTATTGCGTTATATATAAAATAATGATTCATAAAAAATATTCTATTATGTTATGTAATGACAAAACCCAATCGTTCTTATTAAGATCCTTAGTAGGAAACAGAAAATTAATTTTTTTACTTATTTATCCCATACTTGTAATGCTCGACAGAATTGACTGCAATTATTATATAGTAGAGGTAGTAACAATAAGATAAAAGTATTAACTAATTAAACTAATTTTCGACGGCTCCTATCCATACAATGTTATTTAGAGGCAGTATTTCGTACGAAGATATCTAACAAAATAATTCTATTTCACTCTATACGAAAATTTCTTGCAACATGACGCTATTTAAAAAGTGCGTGTAACATGATATTATTTCATTTTGAACTGAACACCACTTCCTGAAATATGAATCGCTTATACATTGTATACATTGTGCGACGAGGCGAAGAGCTAGCAGTTGAAGTCGGAAGTCGAAATCTTAAAAGAAGGACCAAAGGAATTCACCAAATATGTTAAGAAAAATCCTATAAAAAAATAATGATAAATAATTAAGTTTTGTTATTTGATTAGAAGTCTCACACTGTTATACCCGACACAACCCGTATCATGTTACAATGTTTCGCTCCATTCCACGGCGACCGAAGCCCTCGAGCTTCGCTTGCCTTTTCTCCTTTCGTCATCACAGAATAGTGTTTCCTGAAAATTGACGTCTCTGGCCAGACTCAAGGTTTCGACATTTATAGGAAGCTTGCTATAATCGTATTTTATTTGTCAAAATTTAGTTTTCTATTTAAAATATTTTGTTGTTAAAACTCATTAATATATTATTATCATTAATATATTTGAAATATTGGAATATTACAATTTGGAATAAAGGGCCTAGCCGGATGAGGTAGTCCTTCGAATTATTCAAACAGCCGTTGCGCCATTCAATTTTTGGTCAATTTTTCCCATTTACTTGCATTAATTTAATCATTTAATTGCATATAATTGAAATGATATTTGAGATTTCTTCCGTATTTTTTGGTTCAAAATGTTATTTACACAAAGTGAAAATACGCAAAAATTCGACAAATGCAGGTTTTTTAGAGAAATTAAAAAATAGCATTGATCATATTTTTAGACTAGCAACATACCAGAACTTTTTTTACGACAGCGCGTAAACGACAAAGAGGGACTGAGGTACGAGGCAGCCGGCACAGTTCAAAAGGCTGAGTACCGATTACGTCAATACACATAGGAAAGTATTTTATTTTTCATTGTTTTTTTATGAAATTACCAACGTATTTGTGAGATTCTTCTAATTAAAATGAGTCTAAATACGTCATAATTTGAGCCACATTTATTTATTTAAAGCGTGATCATAACTCGCAATGATATAGGTTATTTAATATAATATAATTTTTAATTATAAACGTAAGGGAGATTGCGGGCCGCTCGATGTTCGGGTTCGGGTCGGGTCGCAGAAAGTTACGCGGCCCGTCGCGTCGATTCGACTTCGAATTCGTCGGGCGGGTTCGAAAAGAATCGAACAAGTTCGGGCGAACGAGTTATTGCGATATCCGAGATTCAAATACTCTGCGTTCTTATGACATAGATAATGGTAATAATGGTTTTCTTTCTTAAGTTATAACGTGATTTCTAATATACCTGGTTTTTTTTATAACTACATTAGGTATAATCGGCAAACGTGTGCCTGCTCTTTATTTATATTAAAGCTTGAAATAATGCACGTTTCATGTGAAAAACTTAAAAGACAATATTTCTGGCTTTTCAACGAATTTTCTCCCAGTGAACTTAGATATGTATCGATAATATATCATTACAATATCCTTACGGAGTTATATACACCTAGAAGGTTACAATATGGTAAAATATAGCAATAATTAAAAACGAAATATAAAAATAAACATTATACATATTATATTTCGTGTTTATATTTTATTCTGTATTATCTATAGGCTCTATATGTATAATTTTTTATTTTATATGATTTTATTTTAAGTTAATTTCTATTTTATTTTATATTGTATATTATATATTATCTTTTAAGAATTTGTGTAAGGTTAATGATAGTTAAGTAAGTGGGTTACTTAACAGTTAATAAAAACATCACCTACTAAAAAGGTATCATAACTTATTACCACGTTGTCAATATTTTCTTATAATTTTTTCACGTGAAACGTGCATTATTTCAAATTTTAATACAAATGGAGATCATGCACATGTGTGCCAAATATACCTAATGTAGTTATAAAAAAATCCAAGTACATATATTAAAAATCACATTATAAGTTATGAAAGAAATACGTACCATTATTATCATTATCTATTTCATAAGAACCCAGAGTTGATTTTCGGGTATCGTAATAACACGCTCGCGCGGTCTTGTTCTATTCTTTTAGAAACCGCCCGACAAAGGTGAGTCATGGGCCGCCGGATGTGTCTGATGTATCGCGTACCCGACTCGAGTCCGCTTGAGCTCGCTCGACGCCTCGACTGTCTGTCCTGTCAGTGCCCCGACTTGACGATTCGTACGCCTGAAACATGACTGTTTCGCCTGATATTTTCTAGTGCACCCTGGCTGTATTATTATTATTATCCGATTTATGCCGTGTTTGAGCTTATTTTGATTGGGAAAACATTTTCAATCGATAGGTGATGATATCATTATGGTAACGTTCATAATAAGTAATACATATTGGTTTTAGTTAGTAAATGCCAATACGCTGTGCGTTATAATGTTGCCTCTGATGCTGAATCACGACCGTATCGAACGTCGCGTCGCGTTGTGTGCCTCCTAGAGACAACAATGTAAGCGTTCCACCATCATTTATTAATAGCAATTAAATGTTTGTTACGATTCAGAATTCTGCCATGGAAATGTTATCAATCGATTAGTAAATGGTTTGCTGATGAAAACAAGTCTAAACACGCAACAAATCAGACAAGTTGGAGTACAGGCATGCCCAACGCCCAACTCGGCGGCTGAGAAAGTTAAAGAGAGTAATAAAAAATTCAATGACTCTGAGAAAAGTAAAAAATTCAATGACTCCAAGAAAAATGAAAAACTTAATGACTCCGAGAAAAATAAAGAACTTAATGACACTTCGGAAAATGAAAAATTGAATAACTCGAAGACAAATGGAAAACTTAATGACTCCGAAAAAAATAAAGAACTTACTGACTCTGAGGAAAATTAAAAATGTAATAACTCTTAGTTAATAAGCAGTCTTCAATGCCTCTTAAAAATGCAATTAATCATGCAGGGATTGCTCAGGTGTTTCTCTCTATATTAAAAAATACTTAAAAATCCTTTGACAAATTCTATTTTGTGGCGTCAGGATGTACTGCTTTCGATATTCCATCACAGTTTGTATAGTATATATTATTTCTCCTCTTTGTTTCTAGATAAAATTTAATTATGATCCTCCATTAGTTTAACGCCCCGTTCAGCGGTATCATTGACCACATTCAGTCCATGTTTCAGTCAGACTGCTTATTATTCATAATAACTTCTTTTTCCGATATTAGAACTGTTTTTTTGTAGATTGGAGCGTATTAATGAATTTATTTAAGGGAGTAGAGAGTCTTCCAGGATTGCAAGGGTGCTGGATTCACCTTCTCAAACACGGGGTTTTCCACTAGTCAAAAACGCTAGATAAAAGATCGATCTAGGGCACTATCTGCCTCAAAAGTCCCATTTTTTCGTTTACGAGGCGTAATTTGCATTATTCGGCAGCATGTAGCTATAAAAATAGCTACATGCGCAGTTGTATGCTTCCGAATAATGCAAATTCCGCCCCTTAATATCTCGGTCAGTTATGTACAGTAATTTTTCGATCGGAGTCCCAACACCCGTGTGTTGAACGGACTTGGGTAGCGTAGAGAGGCTATTTTTTTATGACTCCGTCGACCGCGCCGAGACTTCAAACGACGAGCCGAACATAGAGAAGGACAGAATGAAATAGGATCGTGTGGCCGAAGCGTGTCGCTGTCGCCGGCACAGTTTAAAGGCCCGTGCGTCATCACAATGAAACACCAAAATCTTAGCTTCTTTATTTTCTATGATATCATTATGGAACTTTCACCAACATATTCGTGGCATTTTTCTAATGCAAAATGATACCAAATACGATACAATTGGGCCAATATTTAGTAGTTTAATCGACGATGAAAGTTTCGAACGCAACGAAGAACAGCGACAACGCGGGCCTTTGAACTGTGCCGGCGACGGCTACTGTTCGCGTCTCTTTCTCTTCAATACGCTCTTTTTTTTTTTTTTTTTGTTTGTTATTTAACGTCGCTTTTTGAACTCCTTTTCGGAATTATTTCACGACGGGACCTACAGTTTTTATAAGGTGGGTTCCGAACCACCTTGGGCACCACAGTCTACAGAGCACATGGAGTATTCCAGAGGTGCCGGCGTCGGGGATCGAACCCGCGACCACGGAGTCCGTAGGCACGCGTTCTACCCACTGAGCCACTGCGTGCCCCAATACGCTCTTCTTCGTTGCATTCGAAACTTTCATCGTCGATTAAACCACTAAATATTGGCCCCATTATATCGTTCTTGGTACCAGTTTAATCAGCGAAACGCCAGGAATAAGCTAGTTAAAGTCCCATAAACCGATCATTAAAATTAAGAAGTTTGAGACTTCGATTCAGTCGAGTCAATGTGTGGTGTTCACACCGATATACCCGAGCCGAGATCAAACATCGCCGCCCTACGGCGCGGCGCAGCGTTGGCCGGCAGTGGAGTGAGTAGGCACTGGACTACGGTTAGATAGGCGACCCAGGACTCCGATTGAAAAATTACTGTATATATGAAAAAACTCTTCAAACAAAAGTTGTAGTATATAAGGAGGTGGATATAGTTTCAAAGAAAAAACAATTTTTCAAAGTTATTATTTAAAGTTTTTAAGGTCACGGATGTTTTTTCTGTCAACAACTGTTTATACTATATATGGACTCTTAAAGAGAAAAAAGACAAATTCAACGATATATCATAACGTCTATTTATGACAAGATTTAAAAAATTCAAAATTTTCAAATTTGCTGCGCCTCATTTTCCCATAATCCAAACGGCCCCAAAATTTTTCCAGAACATTTTCTCAACATTTGTTGCAATTCTGGTTTACGGGACCAAAAAAATGTCATGGTCGAAAAATAAGGTCAACCCTAATGTTACATATACGTAAATTACGAGAAGCAGTAAAGAATGCTTAACGTCGAAGACGAAAATCCGGGTAACTAACACTTAATATGTACTACATTCCACGTTATTAGAATAATTGTAGTTTAATTATGATGAATATCAACATTTGTTATTTACACCTATAAACGCCACTGTCTCGGAAGGAAATGGACATTTGAGAGAAGCAATGAAATTAGAACATCATTGCGAAAAAAGATGAGTTTGCAATAACCTCAATATTCTATGAAATTCTATTATAATTATAATTATGACTGTATTTTTTTATTATAGGGAGACAGAAGATCAAATAAACTTGTGTATGCTAGTAAAATCAATTTATATATATTATACAATTTATTCTATTATTTGTTTAACAACTAATAAATCTATAAATTGTTTCAGAAACTAAAAAATACTTTCTGCATTTTCGTATTCTCCAATCAGTCCAAATAAATACCAGCAACCGGTTCTCATATAACAATTTTTATTAATGCAATTATGACAGTAACAAAACGTTTCTATTTAAAATGAATACATATTTTGAACATAGTTTTAAATTTTTAATGTTTTGCAAGGTTAAAAATGTAATTAAAAAAGTAATGAGAAATAAAAATAAAAATCGCTGCACAGGGATTCGAAGGCTAGCTCCGGATTGCGATTCATACGCTCGACGGCTCGATAGCCGAATTTCAGTTTCGTTTCTGTAGAGCAATACAACACGGCAAGTGCTAAAAATAGATTGTGGCTGGCGCAAGCGCACAAGCAGTGCACACGGATATAGTAGAGGTACGCTCGTATGTGTAGCGCGCGGGCGCGTTGGGAAAGGAACGTTCTGGTTCTCACTCCAGGCAGAATATATCCTAGAGGGCGTAAGAGAACACCGAAAAATTCGAGACACACCAACTCCCATAAGGCTGGCAGTCTTTAATAGTATCTCGTCGGTGTCCAGGCTAAAGATGATGTAGGATCTTGTCCATTCTAAAGATGATGTAGGAGCTGATCCAGGCTAAAGATGATGTAGGAGCTGATCCAGGCTAAAGATGATGTAGGATCTTGTCCATGCTAAAGATGATGTAGGATCTTGTCCATGCTAAAGATGATGTAGGAGCTGATCCAGGCTAAGTACTAGAGTAGGGGGCAGCACTAGTATGGGCACGGCCAAAACCCGGGCGTGAGCACTCTCATTTCCTCTCTGCTGATACTAATATAGACATATTATGGGGGTAGTCACACGTTGGTTACAACTAGAAAATCAGTGTGAACAACCTGTATGCAAAAAAAGAGTTTGGTAACACTGAGAAACACGCACTGCCCGATGAACACGAGATGGCGTTGCTTGCTATTTCCATATTATATAAAATGATTTCGAGTTATATTTGTTTGTTATTAAAAAAATAAATGTATAAAATTTAACATTTGCCAATTATTCTTCCCCTTTTACATTCCACACCCTTGCAATTAAGGAAACGCGAAGTTATAATTAAACTGCGGATCTTTACGCATTGATCCTCCTGACTAGGCGCCATCTCGTCTAAACTAACTGAACTAAATTTGGCTCTAGCTTGCTCTGCACTCTGTCCGTAAGGGGGTAGTTACACCTTGGTTACAACTAGAATCTTACTAGAATCTTACTAGAAAACATGGGTTTGCGGGAAAACAAATGCTGTCCTTATTTCAGCAAATTGTGGGCTGGTTGAGGGCTCATTCTAAAAAGGAAGGTTTGACGATAGTCGCTCTGGTCATTAGGCTAACGAGATTATGTTTATATCTAATAATATGAAGGCCCAAAGTAGAGAAAAAATCCTGGAAAAAAACCCGCAGGTTTCAATGCATTTTTCTGTCTCTGAAAGACTTTTTGACTGCCCTAATGACCAGAGCGACTATCGTCAAACCTTCCTCTTTAGAATGAGCCCTCACACAGCTTACAATTTGCTGAAATAAGGTCAGCATTTGTTTTCCCGTAATTGCATTCACATTAGCAAAATTTCCCCCATATTACACTCATGATGTTAGAGTGCAGAGCAAGCTAGAGCCAAATTTAGTTCAGCCAGTTTTGACGAGATGGCGCCTAGTCAGGAGGATCAATGCGTAAAGATCCGTAGTTTAATTATAACTTCGCGTTTCCTTAATTGCAAGGGTGTGGAATGTAAAAGGGGAAGAATAATTGGCAAATGTTAAATTTTATACATTTATTTTTTTAATAACAAACAAATATAACTCGAAATCATTTTATATAATATGGAAATAGCAAGCAACGCCATCTCGTGTTCATCAGGCAGTGCGTGTTTCTCAGTGTTACCAAACTCTTTTTTTGCATACAGGTTGTTCACACTGATTTTCTAGTTGTAACCAACGTGTGACTACCCCCGTAAGGGGGTAGTCTACCCGATGGTTACAAACTAAAATCTTACTAGAATCTTACTAGAAAACATGGGTTTGCGCGCTTCGGTTGTTTGACCTTATTTGAGCAAATTTTGGGCTGGGTGAGGGCTCATTCTAAAGAGGAAGGTTTATCACACTGCGCTCTGGTCATGAGGTCAACGAGATTATGTTTAATATGTATAATATAAGTGCCCAAAGTAGAGAAAACATCTAGGAAAAAAAACCGCAGATTTCAATGCATTTTTCTGTCTCTGAAAGACTTTTTGACTGCTCTAATGACCAGAGCGCACTGCGTCACACCTTCCTCTTTACAATGAGCCCTCACCCAGCCCAAAATCTGCTCAAATAAGGTCAAACAACCGAAGCGCGTAAACGCATTTTTTCGACCCAGAATCTAGTAGGATTCTAGTTATTTGCTAATTTACTGTTCCCGCTATACGTAGAGTAGGCTACGTTCTTCGGTACCTTCCCCGAAGCTTCTGATTATCTCCTGAAGATATATCAGCCATTAAACCTACAATTGGTGACCCCGACGTGATTTGAATCCGTCGCCTGCCGTGATTTCACCGATCACGAGAAGGAAGGACATCAGCACGTGGTTCTGGGACATCACGTGCCTGCAGCTAATCTGGCTGGCACGCTCCTTCATCGAGGAGCGTCGAGGATCCAGCCAAGCAGAGTGCAGCGTTTCACTGACGCCACGTTCTTTCGAGGAGGACGCACTCGAGTACCAGTTTGCTGTTTCGCCGATCGCCGCAGTACGAAGGACGTTTCCTGTCCGCCATCTTTGCCGCCACACGAGGCACACCGCTGTGAAGCCGCCATCTTGCTCCCGGAAAGAGCCGTTCCACAGGTGGATTCCGGCGTGCATAGAAGATTGCGAGCGATTTCCGTGAGTGCGAGCGTCTAATTTAGCCGTTAACATTTGTTATCGTGATGTCCGTAGAATTCTTCGCGCATTGCATTTTCGACGCGCGTGGATTTCCGTCGAGATAGTTCAAGACCCACCGCCGCGGGTCCTGTTCGGTAGCATCGCGTGCTCGCGCATACAGGGTGTCCCAAAATTCGTGTCGTTCCTGGAAATGGGAGGTTCCTTGGGTCATTTCAAGCGACATTTTCCTTTGCACCAATGTCAACCGCGGCTTTGTTTAGCAGTTATTAACGAAAAACACGGACCAATCAGAGCGCGCCTTGGGCCGCCGCGCCGCGCAGCGCTCGCATCAGAGCGATGGCGGTACGCCGCGACATCGCAACGAGCAAGAGTTTCTTGATAATGTGAATCCTCTCCGATTTCGATGAGCTTTGGATATGTTGTCAAGACCATAATTCTTAACAACATTTCTCTTTAGACTTTTTAGCGATCGGCTTTAGTTTACGAGAGAATTGTAAAAACTTGTAATTGTAAATCGATCGATGTACTATCTCCTCTCCGATTTCGATGAGCTTTGGATATGTTACCAAGACATTCTAAACAACATTTCTCTTTAGACTTTTTGGCGATCGGCTTTAGTTTACGAGATAATCGTAAAAAACATTACTTGTAAATTCATATGGGTGTTCTTGATAGCGGGCACGGCGTGTTAATATCTCCGAAACTAAAGCCGACCGCCAACTATTTCAAAGGACAAAGATATTTAAAACGTCGAGTTTTAAAACACATTCAAGGTCATTGAAATCGTTGAGGACCCACATTATCTTTACTCGACTTATGGCAACTTTACCCGAATGGGAGGAGAAGCAGAAACTTATTGTATTAAAAACTCACTTATTCAGCCGTAAATCCATTTGCTGCTCCGAAATGTGTGTCACTGGGTCACTCGGTGATGAACTGCACAGATGTCATCAGGTATACGACAGTACCGCAATCCAAGGGGCGTACAGCCAAGTCAACGAACTGCACAGCTGGTGGTAGATAGCAGGTATACGACACCCTGACGGATACGCGGTCAACGATCTGGACTTTTCACTTTCACTTTCAAATCGATAAATAAATCACATGTCTTTTTAACACAGATGCACTAATAACAATTGCAATATCACTTGTATTGCAGCACAATAAAATTTAAATCACAACTTTCTAAAAGAAGAACATCCCGCATTTTTCTTTCACTTTTCACTGTACGGTCAAACGTACGTTTCCACACTGGGAATATTTCACGGCGACAATCGATGCACTAAAATCCTTCGAAATCGACGAACTGATCGACGAACTCACAATTATTTGGTACGTATACGGTGTCGGATGTATGGCCGCTCTCGCCTGATATACCTGAACGTGGCACCATCATCGCGCCCGCAGAGGCCGTAAGCGAGAACGATATGAAAATTGTCTTGCGAACTGAGCATGATGCGACAGAGACTTAGACTGACTGCAGCTTCCCCAAAAAGCTGCGAACACCCCCGAATATCCCCACCACGAAGGAAAACTGAGGATACAGGAACATTCTAAAAAATCACGTGTTTTGCAGGAGTTGAAAGTGCAGCAGTGTGACTCTTACCTTTTCTCTACGATAGAAAACAGGGATCCTCGTCTCCGCGGAAGGGATCATGCCATAAATCAGAAATCTGCAGTTAGTCGGGAGTGTCCGCTGGATACCGGAACGGAAAAATTTTCTCCTGCACACATGTCGAGTTTACAAATTCTTTTTCGGCCGTGCATTAAGTCCTAAAAGATCCGCAGTCTATTCATTACATTTGCGTGCTTAAATTGGACATTTTATATCTAAGAATCATATATTATTTTTATAATTTTGACTAGACTGTGGACGTAAATACAAAATAAAAATTCTCCAAGTCAATTGTAAGAATCCAAAGATGTATTTTTAAAAACTGCGGACTTTAGACTGCGGATCTTTATGCAACATAAAAATTGTCTGCATTGATTGCTAGAAATAGAAACTAAATTGAATGTTAATTCTTTCGTTAGTTTTAATAGAGGAGAAATCATGCATATGTACTGACATCTTCAATAGGCGGTAGTCTTGTTATTCATTTTCATTATTCAATATTCGCAATCACTCGTAAATTTTCTTCCGCGCATGTCGAATTGCACTGTTGGTAAATTCTTCGTTACCGTGTCCCACGGACAGTGCAGAGTTCTGATTTATGGCTCGATCCCTTCCGCGGAGACGGGGATCCCTGTTTTCTATCGTTCGAAAGTCCTGCATCGTACCTCAGGCGTCGCGGGTAAAGATCAAGCGGCGCACACCAGAAATCTTTTAGGACTTAATGCACGGCCGAAAAAGAATTTGTAAACTCGACATGTGTGCAGGAGAAAATTTTTCCGTTCCGGTATCCAGCGGACACTCCCGAGTAACTGCAGATTTCTGATTTATGGCATGATCCCTTCCGCGGAGACGAGGATCCCTGTTTTCTATCGTGGAGAAAAGGCAAGAGTCACACTGCTGCACTTTCAACTCCTGCAAAACACGTGATTTTTTAGAATGTTCCTGTATCCTCAGTTTTCCTTCGTGGTGGGGATATTCGGGGGTATTCGCAGCTTTTTTAACCTCCCGATTTTATAGGGAAGTTATTGTAATTACCCCGAAAATCGAAAATCGAGTTTTTAGCAGATCTTCACGTTTCATGGTCATTGGAATCATTTTAGAGTATTTTTATCAAAATGTTGTGTGTGTGTGTGTGTGTGTGTGTGTGTGTGTGTGTGTGTGTGTGTGTGTGTGTGTGTGCGTGCGTGCGTGCGCGCGCGCGCGCGCGCGTATGTCCGTTTGTATGGTATCAAATTTTTCGTTAACGTTTTCAGAAAAAGTAACAACGCGATCAGGATGATGAATGATGCAATCGATGTGCCCCGCTGTAACTTAGAGCTGATTAGATTTTGGTCCATATTGGTCAAGTAGTTTTTTAGTTTTTTCGAAAGTAGTTGATTAAACATTGCAATTTATACGAAAGGCGTATCCACCGAAGAAGTAAACGTAACTATATATATATATTTAGACATATTTAAAAAAAAAAATTTTTTTATAAAATTTTTTAAAAAATTTTTTATACAATTAAAGAAAAAATTTTTTTCTTGTTTTTTTTAATTAAAAATACGCTTTTTCCAATTATGTAACTAATGCTAATGTAACCGCTTACAATAATCGAAAATTATTCCAATGCAAGAGTGAGTTAATCATCGCCGAGAATACATTTTCAAAGAATATCGATGAAAGTACAAAAACATTTATATTACAATCTTTAAATAAACAATCAGTTCAAAACGAATTGTTAACTGAGATTAAATTGAAAATTAATATGAACTATATGATAATTATTAATAACAGTGATGTTGAAAACGGATTGGTTAATGGAGCACACATGCGGAATATTAAAATTTATTACTTTTCAAGAAAATACTAAAATTCCGTCTATATTGTGGTTAGATTTTCAATTGGCCAGAGTAGGAGTGAAAGTAAGAACTCGTTATCGTGATTATATGAAAAATGCAAATATAAATCAAAATTTAACACCAATAATAAAAAAATATCGAATCAAGTAAATATTTCGAGTGAAGAAAAATAAGAAATCACACGTAGTCAATTTCCAGTGGTTCCTGCTGAAGCGATTACGATTCATAAAAGTCAGGGACAAACATACAAGAAAGTATGTATGGATTTTAAAACATCAGAAATACGAACTCTGCAAATGTTGTATGTAGCACTGAGCAGAGTTTCAAAATTGGGCGGTTTATATATTTTGAGAAAATTTAAATTAATAGTATCGAAGAAAACCAAGATCAATACTGCAAACCCGGATAATGATGAGTTGTATCGTTTGCGAAAAACTAATTAAGACAATTTATTTTGCAACATTAGTATGCTATAACAAGGAACCAAGCGAGCAACAAGCATACGATATTGGTTTAATGCGACGCCATATAGCAAACATTTTGATAAGTAGAAAACTATTGAATTTCCCTGAAAACGTATAATCTTCTTAAGACGTACACTTAATAAATAATAATAATAATATACAGCAACTAACGAATCGGGAAGTTCTTTGTGTGGCTCGTGGAGAGTCACACACAAAATGAGACATTAATAGCTGTGGGCCCTACTAGCCATGCGTACCACTAACATTCTCGCAAGAGCAGTCCTGCCCGCGAGCTCGCGAAGCGAGCGAGCAACAACAACCCCACCCGCGAGCGAGCGAAGCGAGCGAGCAACAATAGCCCTCTAGTTGGGAAGCTGCAGTCAGTCTAAGTCTCTGTCGTATCATGCTCAGTTCGCAAGACAATTTTCACATCATTCTCGCTTACGGTCGCTGCGGGCGCGATGCTGCTGCCACGTTCAGGTGTATCAGGCGAGAGCGGCCACACATCCGACTCTCGTCAAGTCAAAAGTGAAAGAAAAATTCGGGATGTTCTTCTTTTAGAAAGTTGTGATTTAAATTTTATTGTGCTGCGATACAAGTGATATTGCAATTGTTATTAGTGCATCTGTGTGAAAAAGACATGTGATTTATTTATCGATTTGAAAGTGAAAGTGAAAAGTCCAGATCGTTGACCGCGTATCTGTCAGGGTGTCGTATACCTGCTATCTACCACCAGCTGTGCAGTTCGTTGACTTGGCTGTACGTCCCTTGGATTGCGGTGCTGTCGTATACCTGAAGACACCTGTGCAGTTCGTCACCGACTGACCCATTGACACACATTTCGAAGCAGCAAATAGATTTATGGCTGAATAAGTAAGTTTTTAAAACAATCAGTTTCTGCCTCTTTTCTCGTTCGGGTAAAGTTGCCGTAAGTCGGGTAAGGATGATCCGGGTCTTCATCGATTTCAATGACCTTGAAATAATGTTATACAACTCGACGTTTTAAATATCTTTTTCGGATAATTTTTCGGAAATCGGATAGAAGCTAGCAGTACATCGATCCCATGGATTTACAAGTAAAGTTTCTCGCGATAATCTCGTAAACTAAAGCCTACAGCCACAAATTTTAAAGAGAAATGTTGTTCAGAATAATGATCTTGACCACATATCCAAAGCTCATTGAAATCGGAGAGCATTTACATAATCGAGAAACTCTTGTTCGTTACGATGTCACGGCGTACCGCCAACGCTCTGATGCGAGCGCGGCGCGGCGCGGCGGCCCAAGGCGCGCTCTGATTGGTCCGTGTTTTTCGTTAATAACTGCTAAACAAAGCCGCGGTTGACATTGGTGCAAAGGAAAATGTCGCTTGAAATGACCCAAGGAACCTCCCATTTCCAGGAACGACACGAATTTTGGGACACCCTGTATAGTCAAGATGACCGCGCCGGCACCACTTCCGGGTCATGAAGAAGTCCTGCGATCGCTTCTCGAGAAGCATATCGATTCGTATCGCGTACCGAAAATTCCCTCATTCTTCCGCAAGGATCCTTCGCTATGGTTCATGCAAGTAGAATCATCTCTCGCCGCGGCCCGCATAACCACGCAGAAAACGATGGCCGACGTCGTCATATCTGCGTTGACGTTCGAAGAAATAGCCGCGATTAAAGATATTCTGTCTATGACCCCGCAGCCTCAGGATCTCTTCGATCAAATATAAACGCGCATTATTTCAAATTTTTCAACTTCGGCGGAAGCGCGTTTACGCCGACTTCTAAAAGGTGAGGTGCTAACGGAAGGAAAACCTTCCCAAATATTGATGCGCCTTCGCAACCTGAATGACGGATCGTGTAGCGACGATATAATTCGCGCTATTTTCATGGAGCAGCTTCCTGCTCAGATTAGGACAGTCTTGGCCATGTCTAAGATTACCGATCCGCAAGAATTCGCCGAATTGGCCGATAAGGTTGTCGTGGCATCGGGTTCCGTCGCGCCCGCGATTTCATCAATTTCGCCGCGAGACTCTTCTAGACGCGATCTCGAGACATCGGATGCCGTCGCGTCCACAGTTTCTTCTCGAGGTTCTTCAAACCGCGAGCTCGAAGCAAAAGTCGATCGTCTCACGAAACAAGTAGCCGACCTAGTGAATATCGTGAGACGAAATTCCCGCGACGTACGCCGTAGAACTACTTCCCGTGGGAGATCAAATTCGCGTTCCAAGTCGCGAGATTCCGCAGTGTGCCGTCTGCACTGGAAATACGGAAGGGACGCGCGTCATTGTATAAAACCTTGCTCGTGGCAGGCGGGAAACTAATATGCACTAGCCGCGTGGAGGCGAGCGCGCTGAGTGCTGCATCACATCGTCTCCATGTTCGTGACCGCGATCTCGGTCTTACGTTTCTAATCGACACGGGAGCGGATATCTCTCTGTTACCGGCTAACGAAACTGCGAAGAAACGCGCGACTGGTTTACAATTGTTCGCGGCAAACGAGACGACGATTGAGACGTACGGAGAGAAGCGACTCACACTGAATCTAGGCCTTCGCCGTGCCTTCTCTTGGAACTTCTGCGTCGCCACGGTGCCGTACCCGATTCTAGGAGCGGATTTTCTAAATCATTATAGCCTTTTGGTCGATCTGCGTCATCATAAATTGATCGATCCGTTGACGCGAATTTCCATTGTCTGCATAGTCAGAACCTCGCCGGTGTTCAGCGTGAAATCGATCGATCCCGCATCTCCGTTCGCGGGGATACTCTCCGAGTTTCCGGGAGTTATAGGACCATCGCAATCGAACTGCGATTCGCCGCGCGACGTGTTACACCATATTGTGACCGAGGGTCCCCCCGTCGCCGAGCGTGCGCGACGACTGACGCACGATAAACTACAGGTGGCCAAGGCCGAGTTCCGACGGCTCGTTGCTGAAGGAACGTGTCGTCCATCGAGCAGCCCATTGGCTAGCCCCATTCATCTTGTACCTAAAAAGGATGGGGGTTGGCGGGTATGTGGCGACTACCGTCGCTTGAATTCGGTGACTGTTCCCGATATGTACCCAGTTCCTCATTTGCATGACTACTCAGTCAATTTGCACAACAAAACGATCTTCACCAAGCTCGATCTTCAGAGAGCGTACCAGCAGATTCCGGTTGCGCCGTCGCACGTCGCGAAAACTGCTGTGATAACACCTTTCGGACTCTTCGAGTATACCGTCATGCTTTTCGGCCTCCGTAACGCCGGGCAGACATTTCAGCGGTACATTCATCGTGCCCTCGGAGACCTCGATTTCGTATTTGCCTACATTGATGATATCCTCATCGCTTCTTCGAACCTCGAAGAGCATGAGCGTCACCTCCGCATTGTTCTGCAACGTTTGCAGGAACACTCGTTGCATTTGAATCTTACCAAATGCGAATTCGGCAAGTCTCGTCTCGAGTTCTTGAGACACGTAGTCGATAGGAACGGGTCTGCACCCATTCCCGAAAAAGTCAAGGCCATTCAGGATTTTCCGAAGCCTAAAACAGTTTTTGACCTACGCAGATTTCTGGGTATGGTCAACTTTTACCGACGCAGTCTTCGTCGTGCCGCTGACGTGCAAGCACCCTTGCACGAATATCTTTGCGAGTCGAAAAAGAATGACAAGCGCGAAATTGTCTGGAATTCTAAATCCGAGGAAGCGTTTGCACGAGTCAAATCTGACCTCACCAACGCGACCTTGCTGAATCACCCCGCTCCTGATGCAGTAACGCGTCTCGTTACCGATGCGTCCGATTTCGGAATGGGAGCGTCGTTAGAACAGCAATTTCAAAACTCGTGGAAGCCTTTGGCATTCTTCTCTCGCAAGTTTACTCCATCTCAAAGGAATTACAGCGCGTATGATCGCGAATTAACCGCTGTCCATGAAGCTCTAAAATATTTTAGACATTTTCTGGAAGGTAGAAATTTCGTAATTGTGACCGATCACAAACTTCTCGTGTATGCGTTCCGTCAACGCGCTGATAAGGCATCGCCTAGCCAACTTCGGCAACTATCATTCATATCTCAGTTCACTACTCGTATCGAGCATCTCCCTGGCTCCGAAAACGTCGTCGCCGACTCGCTGTCGCGTGTAGATACCTTGCATCTCGCCGCGGATATCTCCTTGGAGGAGCTCGCGAGATTGCAGGAATCCGACGAAGAATTGAAAAGTTTATTGGCCTCTACCGATCACTCGTTAGCTTTACGGCGAATTCGGTGGGGACCCTCTCATATTGCGATTGTATGCGATTTGGAAGGAGAAGTATTGCGTCCATACATTCCGGGCCCGTCACGCAAGGCCATTTTTGATAAATTTCACGAACCCGCGCACCCGAGCGCAAAAATTACCGATCGCGTGATCCGAAAGCGGTATGTTTGGCCGCGAATGCATCACGACATCGCGAAATGGTCGAGAGAGTGCTTAGATTGTCAACAATCTAAGATAACGCGCCATAACCATGTTAAACCGGCGGAATTCGTTGCTCCCGATGAGCGTTTTAGTCACGTCCACATGGACATTATCGGCCCGTTGCCGATATCGGAAGGCTATCGTTACTGCCTGACCATGATAGATCGTTTCTCGAGATGGCCAGAGGCGGTTCCGCTCGCGAATGTTGAAGCTACCACCGTATGTAGAGCATTCGTAGATCACTGGATCTCACGTTTCGGCGCTCCTGAAACCCTCACGACCGACCAGGGCAGTCAATTTGAATCGAGACTTTTCACTGCGCTGTTGCAATTATCCAGATGCAACCGAATCCGGACGACCGCGTTTCATCCAGCGTCGAATGGAATGATCGAACGATGGCACCGATGCCTTAAAACTGCGATTATGTGTCACGCGAACCCTACGTGGTCACGCGTGTTATCTACCGTAATGCTTGGTCTTCGAAATAACGTTATGGATTCGGGCTCGTCGCCCGCCGAATATCTATACGGCACCTCGTTGCGAATTCCGGGCGAGTTCGTACTCCCCGATGACGGTCCCGCGGATCCGCAAATGTTTATCGAAGAATTTCGAGACCACATGCGCAGTGTTAAACCTGTTCCCGTAGGACAGCGTCATAAAAAGCGTGTTTTCTTATTCAAAGATATAGACACGTGTTCACATGTATTCTTGCGCGCCGGTACGAATAAAAAGGCGCTCGAACGGCCATACTCAGGCCCGTATAAAGTAATAAGTCGCCCTACCGATCGCGTTCTAGAGATCGACGTGAACGGAAAACCGCGATCCGTTTCGATAGAAAATGTGAAACCAGCGTATCACTTTCAAGAGGAATTAGCAACCTCTTCTAACGAATCCTCCGACACGGATCAACGGAATGCGCTGCGAACATATTCACGAGCGAAAACTGTGCAAACAGTTCCGTCGTCGTAATATCGCCGATTAGTTGTAAGCCTGTGTATACATTGTAAATAGTAATCGCGTAGTTTGTAAGGACATATTGTACAGTAGATATAGAGCGCACTCATTGTAAATAGTTTTAGTTATACAGTTATTGTATCCCCAGCGTTGCGAACTTTTATACCGTTGTGCAGCGTTCATAAGTTTGCACGCACACACTCGGGGGGGAGTGTAGGGAGTATGGCGCTAGTGTCGCCATTCCCCTAGGTCGCGCCTAGGGAGATCACCGATAGGGAGTTGGCACTCTTACTCCCAACCGTCTCTCGTAGAGACCGTTACGCTTGGCGTTCAAAAGCAGTTCAAAAATGTCAGCTCTTCAGTTCATACGTATTGAACATATATTTCCAGTCACACTGAGTTTCGAGGCGTACCTCCTTTATATATATATTCTCCGTCGTACGGTTACAACGGACGTCACTACCGTGTGAATAGAAGTTATTATTAAATGGTTCTCGTTGAACTACAAATATCTGCAGTGAATTTATTCTGAGGTCCTAACCACGTGGTTCCCGCTATACGTAGAGTAGGCTACGTTCTTCGGTACCTTCCCCGAAGCTTCTGATTATCTCCTGAAAATATATCAGCCTGTTACGTCGCAGTGTGGTGGGATTAGGGAATTTACTGGGTTCGGATGCCCGTAGAGCGCTGAAGCACTCTGCTCGTGGAAGGTTTTCAGAACAAACTCTTAACAAGAAGATGTAACGAAAAAATAGACTTTATTTAATAGTGGACTCCGTGTCGACTCTAAGATCTCAGAAATGTATCTGCCTTGTATTTTCCTCGTCCTGATGTTTTGTCTTCTTCCAGCTTCCTTTCCTTAGCCAATAGGAAAATTCGGATCTTCCCGCTGGACGTTGATTCGTCGGGTGGCTCATCTTTGGTTGCAGCTCGATGGTGATTGGTGGTGGAGGTGTCTCAATAGCGCGCGCACGAGAGTGGGGTACACGCGAGGGTGACGGCCCGCCAAAACAAGGGTCGTGGGACCGAGCGAGAGAGAGGTCCGAAGGAGTTCCAAGAGGCCCTTGACAGAGAATTTACGACTTCCTGTTCTTGGCCGATTCTAGACTTCGATTGTCTATTTATGCGAAATTGGAGAAGCTCCTCCAAGAGGTTACGTGACTTTACCCAAATTCCTCGATTAGTCTCGCTCATCTGGTTTCGTCAAGGATCTCTGTGGAAACCTCTCGTTTCCCTACTTATTCTAAGCCTAAGCTATCGTGCCCGAATCAAATATATGTATATGAAATATACGGCTTTGAAACATTACGTTTTATATTCAAATTTCCCTCTCAGCGTCATTAACCGAACATACAGAGCAGTAGCGCTATTCGTAGCTATGTTCGCGTGATCAACGGGTCACGCTACACCTCCCCCCTTATTGAAAAGGTGTTTCCTATGGGAACAGCTTTTACTACTCTATTCTATATGTATAAATAGTTAATTATACGGCGTGTGATTTGAGTCTACTGTAAAATTTCCAAGAACCTATGTTTGAAAACTGCATATATACGTGTGTGTGAGCGCATGTGTACCTACGACTCGGAATTCCTGGTGTACATATATGTTTACATTAAAATTATTTAGGCGAGGTTAAGTTTATTTGTAAATACAATCGTTTTACTAATCTAATCGTATGCAAGCTAATTTTAATTTATTCGCATGTACGGTTTTAAATTTATTATTACCTATTTCTATCTCTATTGTTAAATCGTTGTATACATTAACTACGCGGTATGGCCCTGTCCAGTCGGAGTCAAATTTTGATGTTTTTGGTTCCCTAACTAGATAAACATAATCTCCTACATTAAACTTACGAGGGTTAACATTTTTATCATACAATCGTTTACTTTTCTCTTTTGCTCGGTTTAAATTGGTTGCCGCCATCGCTTGAGTAGTAGTAATCTTTGTGAATAGTTCGTTCAAATAATGGAAGAATGTCCGCGGGATTTCTTGTTTGCTGAATTCAGAAGGGATCAAGGCCTTGACGCCAAAGACTAATTCGTGTGGAGTAAAATCTGTAGCTTCATGCACCGAGGTATTATATGCGAACATCCCAAATCTAATCCAATCATCCCAATCTGTTTTCGTGCAGTAGTGTTTTAAGTATTCTACGAAGACTCTATGGGCGCGTTCGAGAGACCCTAATGACTGTGGATGAAATGCCGTAGAGGTGATCCTTTGGATCTTGAAGATTTTGCAAAAGGTCTTCATAACTTCACTTGTGAAGTTTCGTCCCTGATCCGTATGAATAGTCCTGGGACATCCGAATCTACTAATAAATTGTTCTGCCAGGGCAGTGGCAACGGTTATTGAATCTATACTGGCTAATGGAATGGCATCCGAATACTTTGTCAAATTGTCTTGTAGAGTAAGCAAATATTTATTGCCTTTGTTGGTAATGGGCAGCGGACCTACGATATCCATTTGTACCTTTTCGAAAGCTCTACTTGGGGTATCAGTGATGCGCATGGGTTGTCTAGTCTTGGCGGAAAGTACTTTGTTCCGTTGACAAGAAGGGCAAGTCCTCACAAAATCCTCAATTTCTTTTCGCATCCTAGGCCAGTAGAAATTTTCTCTAATATTTTCAAAGACTTTGGTTATGCCATGATGACCGCCGATGGTAGAATCATGGTGTTCCCTAATGATTCCGTGTCTATCTGATATTTCAGGGGTGACTATTTCTCCGGAACAAATGGTTATGACATATTGGGGGTCAGTAAATATGGATTTTATTGACTGTTCAAGGAGATCCCAGCCAATAGGCTCTAGTCCATTGTATATTCTAGAAATGCTGAGAGTTTTTGTGTTTGTCCTATCTGCGAGCCATTTGAGGGATTTCAACGAGGCTATGATATTCTGAAGGTCAGGTCTTTCCTCGGAGGTAGTTTTAGTGAACAGGTGAAATATGTAAAATCTATCTCCGGGTATGGTTAAGGCTTCTCCAACATTGACACTGTACTGTTTTAAACGGTGGATGAGGAATTTCTCCCGTTCCATGATATCTTTAGTAGTCTTTGTAGTACAAGAACAATCTGTGGGGAGGAAATGTATAAGATTATCTTTACGCATGTAGAGATGATCCTTAGAATATTTAAAAGTTGGGAGAGGAGTGGGATGTGGGTTGGGTGTATTGTCTGTGACTCTAACAGGTAATATTCTATTTGCCTTTGGCGTTGTATCGTAAAGATTCTCCGTTTCTGTTTCAGGTCCCTATTACAACCGGCTCGTCAGCCCAATAAACCAGCGCTTTACCACGCAACATACCATCAACGATAGTTCCCTGAGACGGAGTCAGGGGGTTTCCCGGAGAGCCGATTTTCCAGGCATACGAGATGCTACAAGCCAACGATGCCCGAGACGGAATCCGAATATCTACACTCTCTTCACGGTTGCCGTGTCTTTCAACGACCTCGTCCAGATCAGAGAGTGGTTCCTTCCCTCCTACGTGAAATTTCATTGAGGGCAAAGGCGTCTCGTCTTCGTCAGCAGTATGGTAATCGTCACTGTCGTCATTATCACTGTCTTTACTATTGAATTTATCGCAACTGTCTTCGACCTCATTTCTAACTACTGCTTCCCCGCGCGCAAGGAAAACAGAAGCAACCTGTTCTTCACAGTACCACTCTAAACTTTCGTCTGGGTTTGGATTTGTCTGAAGGTTCGTGAGCAGCACCTCGCCGGCGCCTGCGAGGGCCACCCCCGTATTCTCTGAACAAGGGTCGGTTGAGTTTGTTTGGAGAGTTGGATTTTTTTGGAGGTCTACAGGGTTTCTGGACAGTGCATCAGCGTTGGAGTTTACCTTACCGGGTTTGTATACGATGTCATAATCGTATTCATTTAATTTGATTCGCCATCTCATAATCTTTGAAGTGGGATCTTTGACGTTGTGTAACCAAACCAACGGGCGATGGTCAGTTACCAGGGTGAATCGATGACCGTAGAGGTAAGGTCGAAAATGATCTACTGCGAATAAAACTGCTAATAATTCTTTCTCTATGGTAGAGTAATTGCATTCTGCTTCATTTAGGGTTCTAGATGCATACGCGATGGGGAGGTCTTTCCCTATAGGCCCTTGGCTCAATACGGCTCCTAGTGCGAAATTTGAAGCGTCTGTGGTAACTACGAAGGATTGTGAAAAATTTGGGAATTGGAGAAGTGGCTCGGAGCAGATAATATCCCGGAGGGTTGCAAAGGCAGTCTGAGCTTTATTGTCCCACACCAGATGAACATCTTTCTTTAATAGCTGAGTAAGAGGTTTGGCAATTTTCGCCATATCTGGAATGAATCGCTTACAATAACCTACGAGGCCTAAAAACTGTTTGATATTCTTCTTAGTTTTAGGTATGGGGAACCGTTTAACAGCATCGATTTTTATTGGGTCCGGTTTCACACCATCACTAGCGATGATATGGCCTAAATAGGTAACTTCTTTACGGAGGAACCAACATTTATCCGGTTGAAGAGTTAAACCGGCGTTTTGTAGTCGGGCTAGCAAGTTTCGTAATTTCCGGGCATGTGTCTCGAGGGAATCAGCATAGATAACAATGTCATCCATGTATACGAAAAGTTCTACCCCTTGCAGACCGGACAATACTAAATCCATCATTCTTTGGAATGTGGCTGGCGCGTTTTTTAATCCAAATGGCATTCTATTGAATTCATAATGACCGTAGGGAGTTGAAAATGCAGTCTTTACTTTAGCCTTTTTGTCAATTGGAATTTGATGGAACCCAGAAGCTAAATCTAATGTACTGAAATATTTTGCTCCACCAAGTTGATCTAATATATCGGTAATGTTAGGGAGCGGGTACGCATCACTGATAGTTTCCTCGTTTAGCTTACGGTAATCAATTACCATGCGCCAACGAGCTTTGCCGGAAGAATCAGGCTTTTTGGGAACGATCCAGACCGGCGAATTATATGGAGACATTGAGGGTTGAATTATTTGGTCTTGAAGTAGACCGTCCACCTGTTTGGTTATTTCGTCTTTATGGGCAGGAGGGAACCTATATTGTTTAGTATTAATGGGCTTTTCACCAGCTGTTATTATAGCATGTTCAGCAGCATTAGTGCAACCTAACTTATCCCCAGGGAGATGAAATTGATATGGGAAATCGCCTATTATTTCTAAAATACTACCCTTTTCTATCTCGTTTAAATGATTTAAATTAAGGCCTTTGAGTAATTCGGCAATTCTTCGAGCATGGGCCCTAGATTTTTCCATATCGGGGTTTCCTTTCCGAGCAGATCGCGGAGATGGGGACATGATATCGAAATCCTTCAATTCTATGGGAGGTAATTTAAGAGAAACATGGCCAGGAGTAGTATTGATAGCGAAAATTTTTGTAAATCCATTTTCTTGCTTGGCCAGGACTTCCCCGATGAAGATTCCTGGTCCAGCGTCTATCCTACGAATATAACCAAATTCTCTATCTGATTTTACAGGGACTGTTACTAAAACTTTACTGCGAGGAGACAATTCGACGGACGTAGGGGCAAGAGGGTAACGTCTGCCTCCGAGTTGCAGAATATTGGGATATTTTTCCCTAAATATCAAGGTGCCCTCGTGTTTTACTAGGAACGACACCCCTAAAATTCCAGTTTCTCTGACAGGAAAATTGTCGTCAACAATCTGGAATTCCACTGGAATGTTATGAATGGGAACGCGAATTTGTCCATGGGTACGTAATACTCCGGCTCCGACACCGGTCAAGTCGTATACGATATCGGGGTCGACTAACATTCCTTTACCTATTCCTTTTCGTTTAATTAGATTTATCTGAGCTCCTGTGTCTATGAGGAAAGAAGCAGTTCCTTCGTTAAAAGATTCGTGCTTCAACGTAATGACGGGTGACTGGACAATCTCGTTGGTGTTTAGGTTTAGGCAGATTCGGGAAGACCGGCGCATGAAATAAGGGCTTCGTTCCGCGGTGCGCCTCGACGCGGTGGCCCTTGCCCGTTTAAAGACTGCGAGTTTCTGTTAACCCCGGATGTTGAGGGTTGATTATATTTA
The DNA here is from genome assembly GCA_933228785.1 of Lasioglossum pauxillum. Classification (NCBI taxonomy): domain Eukaryota; kingdom Metazoa; phylum Arthropoda; class Insecta; order Hymenoptera; family Halictidae; genus Lasioglossum; species Lasioglossum pauxillum. The sequence goes on along the minus strand of OW121703.1, from coordinate 23,139,094 downwards.
TTCGCACGACACTGGGACTCGACATGACCGGTCTTCCTACATACGCGGCATCTAATTTCCCGGGAATTCCGTGGGTGGTTAGGAAGGCTAGTAGTGCAATGAGCACGGTCATGCCCCGGTTGATCGCATCTAAAACACCTTCTGTCGGATCGCGTATTTGTCACGTACAATCCAGCGTCGCGCACGGTGAGTTTCGAAGAAGTATATCGACGTTCCTCAGAAATTTCGCTTTCTAATCGAATTGCGGTTTTTATAGCGGATTGCAAGGTCTTTGCATTATCTTTCAAAATTATCATTCGCGCCACGCGGTCTCTTAAGCCTTTGGTGAAACCGTTATAGCGGCTTGACTGAGGACTACTTTCGCGCCTATAAATTCTTCCGCGGTATATTTTTCTTTCGCCGCCTCGATTCCCCTATTTAAAATTTCGCTAACCCGGGCTCCATAAACTTCGACTTTCTCATTATCTATTTGTCGTATGTTTCTTAGTTCATTGTGAATCAAATCTACCTTGAAAAATCGCGCGAATGTTTCCTTTAAGAGGTTTATTAAGTCGTCTAAATTATTGACTTCGCGGTGATCTGAAACTAGGAAGTCTGCATGGCCTACGATTTTATTTCTAATCAGGGCAAGAAGATTAGATTTATCGGCGGGTTTGACTCTATCGTTGGCAAGTTTGCATTGCCTTATAAATTTCATCACCGAGCAAGATTGTCCATCAAATTGGGGTACAAGGTCAATAGCAAGTTTCAATGACATAAAAGAATGTTCGGGTAAATTAACAGAGGAACTTATTCCGATAGCTGCGGGGCTGTTAATATTAGAGGAGGCGCTCATACCATAAAAGGTAGGAGAATTAATTGGGGTACTCTGTATTGGAAAACTATTATCGGATGGCGGAATGCTCATTTGAGGAAGAGCAACCGTAGATACTATTGGGGGTGACACAGGAGCTATGTCGTCAACAATAAATGAACTACCACTACTACTCAATCTGATCTTACGTACTTTCCTACCTCTACGCGACATTTTGAAGCTACGCGACATTTTACGCGGGGTGAAAATAATGTAATTTTATATTATTGACTTACAGGGACTGCGCTACTCGGATTACACTAATATGGTCCACCACCAATCGTGATTTCCTGGTTCCTCGCCGTTGAATTCCCCGGCTGGATTCTGCTCGTTGTCGGCTGGATTTTCCTGGTCGTCGGCTGAATTTTCCTCGTCGTCGGCTGGATTTTCCTCATCGTCGTCTGGATTTTCCTCGTCGTCGACTGGATTCTCCTCGTCGTCGGCTGGGTTTTCCTCGTCGATGATGGTTCTTCAGGGGTGCGTGTGACAGGCAGGGTATCTTGCACGGCCGCTGACGTCACCCGCTCTCTGGTATTTACCCAAGCTCCTGGGGAAACCGTGCGAAAACCCAGGAGAGAGAGATGCACCTTTCCAGAGCCTTCCACAAGCCGGCAGTATCGTCTCGTCGTTGATGGTCCGGTTGATCTTCAAAATTTTCTTCAAATCCCACCGCTGTCACCAAAAACTGCTATGTTACGTCGCAGTGTGGTGGGATTAGGGAATTTACTGGGTTCGGATGCCCGTAGAGCGCTGAAGCACTCTGCTCGTGGAAGGCTTTCAGAACAAACTCTTAACAAGAAGATGTAACGAAAAAATAGACTTTATTTAATAGTGGACTCCGTGTCGACTCTAAGATCTCAGAAATGTATCTGCCTTGTATTTTCCTCGTCCTGATGTTTTGTCTTCTTCCAGCTTCCTTTCCTTAGCCAATAGGAAAATTCGGATCTTCCCGCTGGACGTTGATTCGTCGGGTGGCTCATCTTTGGTTGCAGCTCGATGGTGATTGGTGGTGGAGGTGTCTCAATAGCGCGCGCACGAGAGTGGGGTACACGCGAGGGTGACGGCCCGCCAAAACAAGGGTCGTGGGACCGAGCGAGAGAGAGGTCCGAAGGAGTTCCAAGAGGTCCTTGACAGAGAATTTACGACTTCCTGTTCTTGGCCGATTCTAGACTTCGATTGTCTATTTATGCGAAATTGGAGAAGCTCCTCCAAGAGGTTACGTGACTTTACCCAAATTCCTCGATTAGTCTCGCTCATCTGGTTTCGTCAAGGATCTCTGTGGAAACCTCTCGTTTCCCTACTTATTCTAAGCCTAAGCTATCGTGCCCGAATCAAATATATGTATATGAAATATACGGCTTTGAAACATTACGTTTTATATTCAAATTTCCCTCTCAGCATCATTAACCGAACATACAGAGCAGTAGCGCTATTCGTAGCTATGTTCGCGTGATCAACGGGTCACGCTACAAGCCATTAAACCTACATGTCCAATTTAGCGTGCGCCATCTCGCCGTGCGCCATCGTATTGTTCGCCATCGAAGGCCTCTCCAGTTCTCCTAGGGTCATTCGTAAAACTTAAGAAACGGAAATTCCTAGAACGTCCAGAATTGAAGCCCTAGGGTCATTCTTCGAATGTGAAGAATGGATGTAGGATTTTTGGCCTTAAGGGGGTAGTCTACCCGCTGGTTACAACTAGAATCTTACTAGAATCTTACTAGAAAACATGGGTTTGCGGGAAAACAAATGCTGTCCTTATTTCAGCAAATTGTGGGCTAATTGAGGGCTCATTCTAAAGAGGAAGGTTTGACGATATTCGCTCAGGTCATTAGGCTAACGAGATTATGTTTATATCTAATAATATGAAGGCCCAAAGTAGAGAAAAAATCTAGGAAAAAAACCCGCAGGTTTCAATGCATTTTTCTGTCTCTGAAAGACTTTTTGACTGCCCTAATGACCTGAGCGAATATCGTCAAACCTTCCTCTTTACAATGAGCCTTCACCCAGCCTACAATTTGCTGAAATAAGGTCTGCATTTGTTTTCCCGCAAACCCATATTTTCGACCCAAAATCTAGTAGGATTCTAGTAAATTAGCAAATAACTAGTCAAATAAGAAATCCTACTAGATTTTGGGTCGAAAATATGGGTTTGCGGGAAAACAAATGCTGACCTTATTTCAGCAAATTGTAGGCTGGGTGAGGGCTCATTATAAAGAGGAAGGTTTGACGATATTCGCTCAGGTCATTAGGGCAGTCAAAAAGTCTTTCAGAGACAGAAAAATGCATTGAAACCTGCGGGTTTTTTTCCAAGATTTTTTCTCTACTTTGGGCCTTCATATTATTAGATATAAACATAATCTCGTTAGCCTAATGACCTGAGCGAATATCGTCAAACCTTCCTCTTTAGAATGAGACCTCAACCAGCCCACAATTTGCTGAAATAAGGACAGCATTTGTTTTCCCGCAAACCCATGTTTTCTAGTAAGATTCTAGTAAGATTCTAGTTGTAACCAGCGGGTAGACTACCCCCTTAAGGGGGATCTATACCCTCAGATTTTGGGGTATTTATCAATGTTATCAACCTCTGTGTAGAAAAAAAGTTTGGTAACATTGATAAGCACGCAACTGCATAATGAACACGAGATGGAGTTGCTTGCTATTTCCATATTCTATTCAGCTCGTCGCGAATGCCGTTATACAGGGCAGGTCGCACTAATATTAGTGCCACCGATGAGAATATGTACCTCGTCTGTGTCAGTTTTGCTATCATTCCACATTGACAGCAGTGCAGCAGTGAAATGTTGCACAATATCGCAGCAATGATTGACAGTCCTCCAGACTAGGCGCCATCTCGTCTAAACTAACTGAAATAAAATTGGCTCTAGATTGGCTCTACATCAGAGATAACCTCTGTCTTCATGAACGTAATATGGGGAAATCTATGCTAATGTGAATGAAATCACGCGCGGCGATTTTTTGTCCTTATACGAGCATATTTTGAGCTGCACAAAGGCTCATTTGATAGAGGAAGGATCATCACGGCGCGCTCTGCTCATCATATCAGTCAAAAAAACCTCTTTGAGACAGGAAGATACATTGAAATCTGCGGTTATTTTTCTAGATTTTTTCTCTACTTTGGGCACTCATATTATTAGATATAAACATAATCTCGTTAAATCAATAGCAGAGCGCGCCGGATTTAACCTTCCTCTATAGAATGAGTCCTCACCCAGTCCAAAATCCGCTCAAATAAGGACAAAAAATCGCCGCGCGTAGCCCCTGTTTCGACCCAAAATCTAGTAAGATTTTAGTTACTTCAGTAGGGTATAGATCCCCCTTAAGGGGGTAGTCTATGCGCTAGTTACAACTAGAATCTTACTAGAATCTTACTAGAAAACATGGGTTTGCGCGCTTCGGTTGTTTGACCTTATTTGAGCAAAGGGTATAGCCGGATAAGATAGTCCAAAATGCCCTTGAGCCGAATTTTATCGATAATGTGCCATTCGATAGAGCACCAAGAAAAACCATACTGTGCAAAGTTTCAACCCTGTATCTCGATCGGGAGGGTAGTTATGGGGTAAAATCGAAAAATCAGTTTTTGGCTTATTTTGCCTAGTTAATGACGTTCAGAAATTCTGAGAAAAACCTGACACATGTCAAGAACCCAAATACATACTTTGCAATTGGTTTCAGATTTTTAAAGTAAAAATCCTGCTTGTAAAAAATCAAAAACCTCAAAAAAATCGAAAAAATGCAGATTTCACATGGAAGTTCTAGAGTGACAACATTTATATTTTTACAGTAGCAGTATATTGTCATAAGTATTGTTCATGAATTTTTTCAGATTTTTTGGTTTGGTGCGCCGTTGTTAAAAAAAATAAAAACTGATATTTTCGACGTTTTTTCCGCGAAGAACTAAGCTAACGTTAAAATTATTACGTTCAGGCACTGATAGATTTACTTGAACATTATTAAAAAATAATTAAACAATGAAATCGGCTTGATTAGTATTTTTACTATGTCAGCGTATTACATCTGAAAGTATTAAACACAATCCCAACAGCTCGGTTGGCTCAGCGCGTTAGGCGCTCGACTGTTGATCTGCTTATACTAGGTTCGTACCCGGCATACGTATATACTTTTTTTTACTTGATTAATTCTTTTTTTTATGTCTAACTATAAAATAATCAATGGTATGTTTGTAGATTTCTTTTAGAAGAAATATCTAAATATTAATAAAATAATTTTAAGGTAAAATTCGCAAAAAAAATTTTGGAGCAATTGTTAACATCATCAATTTTTAGTTACACATCTTCTTAAATCTGGTAGTATTAAGTATTTTCTGCAGTAAATCTATACGTGTCTTCGAGTTTTAAATACTCCGTTATAGAGACAACGGTTTTGTAAAAGTTTTGTAAAAACGGACAAAGTGTCCGTGTTTTATTATTTTGTACCTTTAGCCCGTCCGTTTACCTTTACCTTTATGTTCACCTTTTCTTTTCTCTACTCGCTTTTTGTCTCTGTCGATCATCAGTACCAGGTAACGGATTACTAGGGTTGTCGTTACCTGTTAATCGTTTATCGGTCGCGGGTGTAGTTGAGGGCAATGGTACGGTCAAAAAGCTGAACTTTCCCCCTCCAGACCCGGGTAGGGGAAAAAGATACCCAGAAATGTGAAAATTGTTATTCCAAGCAATTCTGGTCATTCTTGGACCGAGCTCCGAACGGTGAAGATTGTAGCGAGTGAATTATTTCTGAGTTCTTTAGTTATTTTCTGAGTGTTATCAGCATGGCAAGTGAAAGGATAGAAATCGTTGATACCAAAACCTCGCGTGTTAGGTGTATTAAATGTAACATTCTAGTTCGGAAATTACGCGGTACAAGAAAACAGATAAATACAGTTATAGAATCAATGAGGTGGTCTAGAATTTTAAACAAAGAAGTGACTGTTGGTGATATACTCTGTAATAAGTGCCGCCTTTTTACATATAGAAAAGAAATCTACAAACATACCATTGATTATTATAAAGTTAGACATAAAAAGAAAGAATTAATCAAGTAAGAAAAAGTGTATACGTATGACGGGCGCGAACCTAGTATAAGCAGATCAACAGTCGAGCGCCTAACGCGCTGAGCCAACCGAGCTGTTGGGATTGTGTTTAAACTGGCCGTGAAACGTACATCAGGCAAAAATAGCACGCGAGCTAGGGAATTCAAGGAATACCCCCACTTTTCCCGGCCGCGCGTCTCAATCCCCTTGGCAGCCGTAGTTGCACCGAGCACTATGGCCGCCACGGGGAGCGAGACGCGCGCCCGGGAGAAGTGGGTGTATTCCACGGGTATTCCTTGAATTCCCTAGTTCGCGTACTATTTTTGCCCATGCCTGACGTACATTCTACGAACGACCGTGGCTACTTGGGTATGTTTATTGTGATTTTAATTGCAATTGTTATTTTTATTACACTTTTTATGTCAATTCCACACGCGTTCTTCTAATAAAGCTATTTATTAATATTAAATTTATTAGAATTATTACCGCATCGAATTTTAGCAATTTCCGAGACATGGTTATATCGCCCGAAGCACCGACGAGATACTATTAAAGACTGCCAGCCTTATGGGAGTTGGTGTGCCTCGAATTCTTCGGTATTCTCTTACGTCCCCTAGGATATATTCTGCCTGGAGTGAGAAGCAGAACGTTCCTTTCCCAACGCGCCCGCGCGCTACACACACGAGCGTACCTCTACTATATCCGTGTGCGCTGCTTGTGCGCTTGCGCCAGCCACAATCTATTTTTAGCACTTGCCGTGTTGTATTGCTCTACAGAAACGAAACTGAAATTCGGCTGTCGAGCCGTCGAGCGTATGAATCGCAATCTGGAGCTAGCCTTCGAATCCCTGTGCAGCGATTTTTATTTTTATTTCTCATTATTTTTTTAATTACATTTTTAACCTTGCAAAAAATTAAACATGTAAAAACTATGTTCAAAATATGTATTCATTTTAAATAGAAACGTTTTGTTACTGTCATAATTGCATTAATAAAAATTGTTATATGAGAATCGGTTGATGGTATTTATTTGGACTGATTGGAGAATACGAAAATGCAGAAAGTATTTTTTAGTTTCTGAAACAATTTATAGATTTATTAGTTGTTAAACAAATAATAGAATAAATTGGATAATATATATAAATTGATTTTACTAGCATACACAAGTTTATTTGATCTTCTGTCTTCCTATAATAAAAAAATACAGTCATAATTATAATTATAATAGAATTTCATAGAATATTGAGGTTATTGCAAACTCATCTTTTTTCGCAATGATGTTCTAATTTCATTGCTTCTCTCAAATATCCATTTCCTTCCGAGACAGTGGCGTTTATAGGTGTAAATAACAAATGTTGATATTCATCATAATTAATCTACAATTATTCTAATAACGTGGAATGTAGTACATATTAAGTGTTAGTTACCCGGATTTTCGTCTTCGACGTTAAGCACTCTTTACTGCTTCTCGTAATTTACGTATATGCAATATTAGGGTTGATCTTATTTTTCGACGATGAAATTTTTTTGGTCCCGTAAACCAGAATTGTAACAAATGTTGAGAAAGTGTTCTGGAAAAATTTTTGGGCCGTTTGGATCATGGGAAAATGAGGCGCAGCAAATTTGAAAATTTTGAATTTTTTAAATCTTGTCATAAATAGACGTTATGATATATCGTTGAATTTGTCTTTTTTCTGTTTAAGAATCCATATACAGTATAAACAGTTGTTGACAGAAAAAACATCCGTGACCTTAAAAACTTTAAATAATAACTTTGAAAAATTGTTTTTTCTTTGCGCATGTAGCTATTTTTATAGCGACATGCTGCCGAATAATGCAAATTACGCCTCGTAAACAAAAAAATAGGACTTTTGAGGCAGATAGTGCCCTAGATCGATCTTTTATCTAGCGTTTTTGACTAGTGGAAAACCCCGTGCAATCCTGGAAGTCTGTCTACTCCCTTAAATAAATTCATTAATACGCTCCAATCTACAAAAAAACAGTTCTAATATTGGAAAAAGAAGTTATTATGAATAATAAGCAGTCTGACTGAAACATGGACTGAATATGGTCAATGATACCGCTGAACGGGGCGTTAAACTAATGGAGGATCATAATTAAATCTTATCTAGAAACAAAGAGGAGAAATAATATATACTATACAAACTGTGATGGAATATCGAAAGCAGTACATCCTGACGCCACAAAATAGAATTTGTCAAAGGATTTTTAAATATGTTTTAATATAGAGAGAAACACCTGATCAATCCCTACACGATTAATTGAATTTTTAAGAGGCATTGAAGACTGCTTATTAACTGAGAGTTATTACATTTTTAATTTTCCTCAGAGTCAGTAAGCCCTTTATTTTTCTCGGAGTCGATACGGTCGTGATTCAGCATCAGAAGCAACATTGTAACGCACACCGTATTGGCATTTACTAACTAAAACCAATATTACTCATTATGAACGTTATCATAATGATATCATCACCTATCGATTGAAAATGTTTTCCCAATCAAAATAAGCTCAAGCACGGCATAAATCGGATAATAATAATAATACAGCCAGGTTGCACTAGAAAATATCAGGCGAAACAGTCATGTTTCAGGCGTACGAATCGTCAAGTCGGAGCACTGACAGGACAGACAGTCGAGGCGTCGAGCGAGCTCAAGCGGACTCGAGTCGGATACGCGATACATCAGACACATGACTCACCTTTGTCGGGCGGCTTCTAAAAGAATAGAACAAGACCGCGCGAGCGTGTTATCACGATACCCGAAAATCAACTCTGGGTTCTTATGAAATAGATAATGATAATAATGGTACGTATTTCTTTCATAACTTATAATGTGATTTTTAATGTATGTACTTGGATTTTTTAATAACTACATTATAGGTATATTCGGCACAAATGTGCATGATCTTCATTTGTATTAAAATTTGAAATAATGCACGTTTCACGTGAAAAAATTATAAGAAAATATTTACAACATGGTATGTAATAAGTTATGATAACTTTTTAGTGGGTGATGTTTTTATTAACTGTTAATATACTTACTTAACTATCATTAACCCTACAAAAATTCTTAAAAGATAATATATAATATACAATATAAAATGAAATATAAATTAACTTAAAATAAAATCATATAGAACAAAAAATTATATAAAGCCTATAGATAATACAGAATAAAATATAAACACGAAATATAATACATATAATGTTTATTTTTATATTTCATTTTTTAATTATTGCCATACTTTACCATATTGTTATACCTTCTAGGTGTATTATAACTCAGTAAAGATATTTTAAAGATATTATTCATACATATTTGAGTTCATTCGTAAGTTTTTCACGTGAAACGTGTATTATTTCAAGCTTTAATACAAATAAAGAGCAGGCACACGTTTACCGAATATACCTAGTGTAGTTATAAAAAAAACCTAGTACATATATTAAAAATCTCGTTATAAGTTAAGAAAGAAAACCATTATTACCATTATCTATGTCATAAGAACGCAGAGTATTTGATACTCGGATATCGCAATAACTCGTTCGCTCGAACTTCGATTCTTTTCGAACCCGCCCGACGAATTCGAAGCCGAATTAACGGGCCGCCCCGCCTGACTTTCTGCGACCCGACCCGAACCCGAACATCGAGCGGCCCACACATCCCTAATATTTATAATTATAAATATATTATATTAAATGACCTATTATATTAAATGACCTATTAACTTAATAACCTATATCATTGCGAGTTATGATCACGCTTTAAATAAATAAATGTGGCTCAAATTATGACGTATTTAGACTCATTTTAGTTAGAAGAATCTCACAAATACGTTGGTAATACCGTAAAAGAAGAATGAAAAATAAAAAACTTTTCTATGTGCATTGACGTAATCGGTACTCAGCCTTTTGAACTGTGCCAGCTGCCTCGTACCTCAGTCCCTCTTTGTCGTTTACGCGCTGTCGTAAAAAAAAGTTCTGGTATGTTGCTAGTCTAAAAATATGATCAATGCTATTTTTGAATTTCTCTAAAAAAAACCTGCATTTGTCGAATTTTTGTGTATTTTCACTTTGTGTAAATAACATTTTGAACCAAAAAATCCGGAAGAAATCTCAAATATCATTTCAATTATATGCAATTAAATGATTAAATTAGTGCAAGTAAATGGGAAAAATTGACCAAAAATTTAATGGCGCAACGGCTGTTTGAATAATTCGAAGGACTGTGTGTGTGTATGAAGAAAGATCTGGAAAGAATGATTGAGCGTGTGAGAAAGAAAGCAAATAGTATGAGTGAGAGAGAAGGATTGAGTGTGAGCTGCGCGGTGTGATGCGCGGAAGCGAGTGAAGACCAGTGATGCCAGAATCATGGGTCGTGGGTTTTTTCCCCTCCGCTCGCTCAGCCGACTCGACCCCCCACTCTGACGCACCGTCGTCGCCACGTTGCTTCTACTGCGCACGCGCTACACACGAACGTACCTCTATCAGAGTATGTCGGCAGAGTAGAGATACGTTCGTGTGTAGCGCGTGCGCAGTAGAAGCAACGTGGTGACGACGGTGCGTCAGAGTGGGGGGTCGAGTCGGCTAAGCGAGCGGAGGGGAAAAAACCCACGACCCATGATTCTGGCATCACTGGTGAAGACGGTAGAGTGAAAGTATACAGCGAGAGTGTTTGACGGAAAAGTTGTAGAGTGCATGAAGAAAGCGTTTATAATTATTTTCATTTACCCAATATTAAATACATTATTATTATATCAATACTATCAGAATCTCTTTCAACCACGATCCAACAAGTGGTAGCAGAGCGTGGTTAGAGATTTGAAAGAGAAAGTGTGTAAAATAAAGAGAGGTTAAGGAAAGGAAACACGTGCAACACAATGGCCGATAATTGGAATATCGCCGCGGTAGAGAAGCTCACCGATACAAATTATTTCATATGGAGTGAAAAAGTAGAGGGTATTTTAAGATCAAAGAAGCTTTGGAAAAAAATTATGGGTGTGAAAGCACCAGAAAAGCCAGAAGAGGAAGATGAAAATTACGAGTTGAAATTCCATCGATGGAACGAATGGGACGACGATAACTTTACAGCACGTACAATTATGATCAACACGATGAGTGAAACCCAATTACTAAAATATAGTCATGAAAGAAACGCAGAGGCATTATGGAATCTGATAAAATTCAACATGGCGGCTGAAACGGAACAATTAAAAACGAAGTGTCTAAGCGAAATAACTAACCTAAAAATGAAAAAAGATGAACACGTGGACGATTTCATCAATCGAGCAGAGGGATTAAGAAACAAATGCAAGCAGCTGGGCAAGAATATTGAAGATTTTGAATTGGAAATGTTCTTATTAAAGGGATTGAGAGCTGAGTTTGAACAAAATATAAGAATATTGGAAAGCCAGGCAAATGTTTCAATAAACGATATGAGATATGCTCTCAAACAGGAAGAGATGAGAAGGGAAACAAAAAGAGATGAAAGGGTTGTCTTCGACAGGGAGAATGTAAGGAGAGTAAAAGAAAATTCCAGAGATGATATAAAATGCTTTAATTGTGGAAAGCGAGGCCATTTTGCAGACCAATGCTATGCAAAGCAGAAATGCTTCAATTGCAATGGATATGGACACATCGCTGAAGACTGTAGGAGGCCAAAACCGATGGTGGCACATGGCAGAGGAAGAGGACATAGGGGAAATTATCACACGAGTAACAGAGGAAGAGGATCCATGAGAAGAGAAACAACGTCAAGAACAAATGAGACTGTGATGAGTGTGCGAGAGAGTGTAAACGAGACTGAGAACAGGTATTTAAGTGATAGGAATAGAGAATATAGCGATAGAGAGTATAGAAATAGAATGTGTGAAAAAGACAATAGCGATACATATATAGAATGGCTTTTAGATTCAGGTTCAACAAGCCACATGGCAAATGAGATTAGCATTTTTGATAATATAAAGAGAGATAATAGGGAAATAGCTATAGCGGACAAAGAGGGGAGAAAGATTGTTTCGGAAGGGATAGGAGAAGTAGTAATAGACCAAAGAAATGTAAAAGGTAGAACTAGATTATCAAATGTACTGTGCGTTCCAGATTTGAACTCAAACTTGTTATCGGTTGCAAAGTTTACGGACCATGGTTACAAAGTGCAATTTGACAGGGATAGTGCAGTTGTGTATGGTGAGAATGATAGTGTAAAAATGAAAGCTGTACGTAAAGGAAATGAATATTTTGTTCAAGGAAATATTGTAACTGACGAGAAGGTGGCTCTTACAAAAGAGATACAAATATGGCATCGAAGACTAGGACACGCCAACGAGAGATTAATTAAAGAGATGAAAAATGAAGATCTAGTCAAAGGAATAGAAGAGACTGATAGGTTTAACAGGCAATGTGACTCATGTGTTGAGGGTAAGACATGCAGAAAAACACATTATGGGCTCAAAATGAGAAAAACAGCAGAGATAATGGATCTATGGCATACTGATCTAATTGGACCAGTCAGACCATCTACGCTGGGAGGAAAAACATACATTTTAACTGTGGTGGATGACCATTCAAGATATATATTTACAGAATTGTTAGAAGAAAAGAGTGAAACAAAGGAAAAATTGATAAAATTGATAATTCAAAAGGAAAACGAAACTGGGCTGAAATTAAAAGCTATACGTTCAGATAACGGTGGAGAATTTGTCGACAATAGTCTAAAAGAATGGCTGGAATTGAAAGGAATAAGACAAGAATTTAGTCCACCGTGGACCCCGCAATGTAATGGATTAGTAGAAAGAACTAATAGAACAATAATTGAAATGACTAGAGGGCTATTGTTGCTCGCTCGCTTCGCTCGCTCGCGAGTAGGGTTGTTTTTACTCGCTCGCTTCGCGAGCTCGCGGGTAGGACTGCTCTTGCGAGAGGGTTAGTGATACGCATGGCTTATAGTAGAGCTTACTGATATCAATGTTTTTTATTTGGTGTGTGACTCTCCAAGAGTCACACAAAGAACTTCCCGATTCGTTACTCCTTCGCCAACATCGCTAACATCGTTTTTTTTTGTACTTTCATCGATATTCTCCCAAAATGTATTCTTGGGAGTAGAGATGATAAATTCACTGTTGCATTGGAATAACTTTCGATTATTCCAAGCGGTAACATTAGCATCAGTTAAAAAAAAAATTTTTTTTAATCTAAAAAAAAATTTTTTTTTAATCTAAAAAAAAAATTAAGAAAAAAATTTTTGTTTATGTCATTGCGTTTGGTTCTTTGGTGGAAAACTTTCATCCTCCCTTATAAATTGCATTGTAGAATCAACTCTTTTCGAAAAAAAACTAAAAATCTAAAAAACTACTCGACCAATATGGACCAAAATCTAATCAGCTCTAAGTTACGACGGGGCACATCGATTGCATCATTCATCATCCTGATCGCGTTGTTACTTTTTCTGAAAACGTTAACGAAAAATTTGATACCATACAAACGGACATACGCACACACACACACACACACACACACACACACACACACATACAAACATTTTGATAAAAATAGTCTAAAATGACTCCAATGACCATGAAACGTGAAGATCTGCTAAAAAATCGATTTTCGATTTTCGGGGTAATTACAGTAACTTCCCTATGAATCGGGAAGTTAACAAGATCAATAATTTCCGATTCAAAAATACCTATGGGCTTCTGGGGAGAGGCAGTATGCACCGCAGTGCATATTAAAAATAGAATCAAGTCATCAGTGCACGGAAGGACACCGTATGAATTATGGAAGGGAAGGAAACCGAATATACAATATATGAGGAGATTCGGATGTGTTGCCTATGTATTAGAGAAGGGCATAAAGAAGAAAAAGTTTGTAACCAAACTATTGTTTACCTTCTGATATACGTATATACACATAGACACATGTATATATATATGTATATATATATAATCTATAAGATCGTAATAGGATTTACGGGTTAAATGGTGTGATAGGGTGGTTGGCTATGATAAAATCCGAAAACCGAACGGCACTGCTGGAAATCACAGGAGCGGCGAACGATCTCGGATTGTCAATAGGATCACTGTAACAAAATTCAAAAACCGAACAGCACTGCCGGAGAATCACGGGAGCGGTGAACGATCTCGAACTGTCAACAATGGAATGCCGGATCAATTAACAAAATTCAGAAAATCGAACGGCACTGCTGGAGAATCACAGGAGCGGCGAACGATCTCGAACTGTCAATAACGGGATGAAGGATCAATTGACAAAATTCAGAAAATCGAACAGCACTGCCGGAGAACCACGGGAGCGGTGAACGATCTCGAACTGTCAACAACGGGATGCAGGATCAATTAACAAAATTCAGAAAATCGAACGGCACTGCCGGAGAATCACGGGAGCGGCGAACGATCTCGAACTGTCAATAACGAGATGAAGGATCAATTGACAAAATTCAAAAGATCGAACAGCACTGCCGGAGAACCACGGGAGCGGTGAACGATCTCGAACTGTCAACAACGGGATGCAGGATCAATTAAAGAAATTCAGAAAATCGAACGGCACTGCCGGAGAATCACGGGAGCGGCGAACGATCTCTAAATTGTAAAGAATCACAGGTGAGCGTAGACAATCTGATCAGCGTCGACAGGGGCACGATAACGTGGCCGGGGCGACTCTGCTGTTGTCCAGACGCACCCGCTATCTGGAAAATTGGATCTTTCACCCTGTAAAATCCGAAAGGACTTTTATAACAATTATAACACCAGGCTGGTTACGATACCCGATGTCAATTTGACGAAAGGTTCGTGCCTCCAGGCACTGGATGACGGAAAGGTTGCGACAAATATGAATAACTGTTGAGAGACGATATCTGGTAAAAGTGAGATATATTCTGTTAAATTTGTATAGATGAGAACACCCGTATTAATACTGTTATATAAATTTCAGACGTATAAAAACGCAAGGTCGGCTTCGGGAGCTAGTGCGACCACAATACAGTCGAGAGAGAGACGCGACGACCGTAGACAGTAAACAAAATCTTCCTTGCTAGGAATGCGTGTAAGAAATTCAGACGGCTTACGCGACCGCGGTTCTCACTCGCCCGTAAGGGACTTTTAACGCTTGTCGCTTGTCCAACACGCGTTTGATGATTTCAGATAGCAGCATTGTCCGTTTTAATTAATCAGGTCGAATTCTCGGCAAAAGCAGTCGCCACCGATCGGTGCTGCCGGGATACCACGGGAGCGGCGATCGGTCTCTACCTGCCACGGAATTCGCCTCGTTGCTCTTAGCAGGACACACAGGAATAAACCTAGTTTGAAGTCAGGCCAGTGACACTCAGGCAAACGATCAGTCTTGCCGGATCAATCCGGGAAGGGTAATCGGCTCCTGCACTCTGGGCGACAACAAACTTGGTGGGAAAAATTACGGATATCTACGCAGAGCACGCAAGCGTGGTCATGGCGATATGCGAACTTTTCCTGCTGTCCGTTCTGAGCGAAACTCACTGTGTATCACGCAAACAGGATATACACAGTACCGCGAAGAAGGACACAATTTCTTGCTGCTATAAGAAATAATCGCAGCAGAAACAACGCGTACTGTCGCTTTCAGGCGAATGAGATATGTACATATGATCCCGCGTACCGGTGTGAGAGAACGTCTCACTACGACGAACCGCCTTTGCTAAATTCTTCAGAACGCGCGGCTTGAACCGCCCGTCGGACGGGCGATAAACAATGCAACCAAATTTTCAATTAATTCTTTATAAATTTGGTTGCCGATATGCAACCCATGAAACTGATCAATTTCACCGCACGAAGGTAATACACTGTAATAATTCGCCACTTTTGACGCAATATAAATGATAAATCAAAGTGAGCTTCAATGCTCAAGTAAATAAATTATATAACGAGACTTTACTCGTAGTACAGTAAATGCTCGTTCGTTGTAAAGAGGCATGAGAGTTGAGGTCGCAACGAGCGAATAGTGAAGCGATTTTTGATTTATGACTGCGTCTAGATATCGCCGAGCGCGCCGAGCGAGACTTCAATAGAGAGCCGAACATAGAGAAGGACAGAGTGAAATACGGATCGCGTGACCGAAGCTCGAGTCAATGTGTGGTGTTCACACCGATATACCCGAGCCGACATCAATGTTGCCGCCGTGCGGAGCGACTCGGCCGATTCGGCGTTGACAGGCAGTGGAGGGAGTAGGCACGTCGCAACGACCGCATAGTCGATTTTTCACAACGAACGAGCGTTTACTGTATATCAATTTCTAAGAACAACTCGCAACGCGACAAGAAATGCCCTTTTGCCGGGCTTTGAACACAAATTAATACTTTGCCTCATTGGCGATTCTCAAATAATATTCTCAATTAACAAATCTCGCGATTTGATGCTTTAACATTTGCAAATAATATTTCAAAATTCGCACACTTCGCGACTAGAAATGCCCTTTAGCCGGGCTAGCAACTAAATACAGAATCGTCGACTTTATTTGCGACTCGGAATGGAATATCTAATTATTTCGCGACTCTAAGATTCACGCGGAACCCTCGCAGACTCATGCGTGTGTACTAGATGGAGTCCAAACGCAGAGTGCTCAATTTGTTGCTCGCATCGACCTCCTTCGATCGCAATTTTGGAAGGGGATCGATGCGCGCGCATTCTTTTATCTATATCGATCGCTCCTGCGGTCCGTGTTTATGACGAGAATCACACCTGACGTCACGGCCGTCGCAGCAGAGATCGATATCGATTTGCGCGATATCTCGCTGTGTAACCAGAACGGTTACAAGTTTGAGTCTAAAACAATTAAAGGCATTTTTGTGGGGTATGCAACTAATAATACATACAGAATTTACATACCACAAACAAGAAAAATTAAATGCGACTGTGACGTCAGATTTGACGAAGAGAAAAATGGAAGTGAGATATTAAACGAAGAGGAGGAAGTGAATGCGAATAGAGGTGAACAAACAATAGTGGATTTAACTTTCGTAGGAATAGACAGTGAAAGAAACAATGAACAAAATGAAATAGAAAGGAATTTTGAAAATAACACAAGAGAGAGTACAAATGAAAGAGAAACAGAGAGTGAAAATGATGACGATGAAGCAGATAATGAAGAGGAAAGGGATGATAATAACAGAAGAACAGAAGAAGTAAGGAATGAAGAAGAAATTCCAAATAATAGAGAAGAAGAAATACCACATAATAGAGAAGAACAAATACCACAAAATAGAGAAGAAGAAATACAACGAAGAAGAGGAAGACCAAAGGGAATAACAAAAGAAGTGATACAATTGCGTGAACAGTTAGAGAAAGAAGAACAAGAGCGAAAAAACAAAGACAAAGATATTAGAAGATCATTGAGGATCCGAAATAAAGAATCAGCAAAGTTGGTGACAGAGAGAGAGATACCAAAAACTATTGAAGAGGCAAGGAATTCAGATAACTGGATGAACTGGAAAAAGGTAATGGACGAAGAAATGGAGTGTATGCGGAAACACAGAGTGTGGGACATAGTAGAGCGACCGAAAGAAAAAAGTATTATAAATAATAAATGGATATACAGTATGAAAGAGGACCCGAACACGAAACAGAAAAAATATAAAGCTCGTCTGGTAGCTATAGGATGTGCACAACGTCCAGGGTATGATTTCGATGAGACATTCGCACCAGTTGCTCGAACAGAATCAATAAGACTAATTTTTAGTATTGCTGCCGAAAAGGGAAGAAAAGTTAAAACATATGACGTGAAGACTGCTTTCCTACATGGAAAATTAAACAACGAGATTTACATGAAAACACCAGTAGGATACCAATATGGGAAGGACACAGTTTGTAAATTACATAAGAGCATATATGGATTGAAACAGGCTGGAAAATGCTGGAACGAATTCATGACTGAAGAAATAATCAAGACTGGATTATGCCAAGCAAAAGAAGACCCTTGTGTATTTTACAAGAAAGAAGGACAACAATTTTTATATTGTAGTGTTCATGTGGACGATATAGTGATAGTGTCTAGTGATGACGAAATAGAACAGCGATACATGAGAAAAGTTAGTGAAAAAATAGATATTAAGAATATGGGTGTTGCGAAAAGTGTTTTGGGACTACAAGTTGAACATGAGAAAGGAATGATTGATGTGCACCAGAGAGATTATATTGAAAAATTATTAATTATGTATGGCATGAATGAATGTAATAGTGTATCAACCCCAATAGATGTTAACATAAAAATGGACAATGACGAAAATTCAAACAAGTGCGATGCGAAAGATTTCCAAGAGCTTATAGGTAGATTAATGTTTTTGAGTGTGAACACGCGTCCAGACATAGCATATGCGATGAGTTGTTTATCACAATTCAATATTGATCCAAAAGAGGTACACATGAATGGATTAAAAAGAGTGTTGCGATATTTAAAAGGGACAATAGATTACCGATTATGTTTTGGTAGGAAAAGAGTGAAAAATAGAATAGATTGCGAAACAGATGCCTCATGGGACACTACGAAAGATGCAAAATCGTTTACAGGTATATTGATTTATAGGAATGGTGACTTAATTCAGTGGAGGAGTAGAAAACAAACTATTGTAGCACTATCATCTACAGAAAGTGAACTGGAGGCAATAACTGAGGGTGTGAAAGAAGTCATCTGGTTAGATAGAATAATAAAAGAAATAACTGGGGAAGTAGATATAGTTACAGAAATAAAATGCGACAGTTTAAATGTGGTTAAGTTAGCAAATGGAGGTAATTTTAAAGCGAGATCAAAACTGTTGAACAGAAGATGTTATTTCGTAAAAGAAAATGTGAAGATGAACATATGCAAATAACACATGTAAGCAGCGAGAACATGCGAGCGGATTGCTTGACAAAAGCTCTAAGCGGACCGAAATTGTTAAAAAACATCAAGGATATTTTGGAAGTAGATTATCAATAAAAACAAGAGGGGAGTGTGTGTGTGTAATTGTTTTTATTGTGTGTGTGTGTGTATGAAGAAAGATCTGGAAAGAATGATTGAGCGTGTGAGAAAGAAAGCAAATAGTATGAGTGAGAGAGAAGGATTGAGTGTGAGCTGCGCGGTGTGATGCGCGGAAGCGAGTGAAGACGGTAGAGTGAAAGTATACAGCGAGAGTGTTTGACGGAAAAGTTGTAGAGTGCATGAAGAAAGCGTTTATAATTATTTTCATTTACCCAATATTAAATACATTATTATTATATCAATACTATCAGAATCTCTTTCAACCACGATCCAACAAGGACTACCTCATCCGGCTAGGCCCTTTATTCCAAATTGTAATATTCCAATATTTCAAATATATTAATGATAATAATATATTAATGAGTTTTAACAACAAAATATTTTAAATAGAAAACTAAATTTTGACAAATAAAATACGATTATAGCAAGCTTCCTATAAATGTCGAAACCTTGAGTCTGGCCAGAGACGTCAATTTTCAGGAAACACTATTCTGTGATGACGAAAGGAGAAAAGGCAAGCGAAGCTCGAGGGCTTCGGTCGCCGTGGAATGGAGCGAAACATTGTAACATGATACGGGTTGGGTCGGGTATAACAGTGTGAGACTTCTAATCAAATAACAAAACTTAATTATGTATCATTATTCTTTTATAGGATTTTTCTTAACATATTTGGTGAATTCCTTTGGTCCTTCTTTTAAGATTTCGACTTTCGACTTCAACTGCTAGCTCTTCGCCTCGTCGCACAATGTATACAATGTATAAGCGATTCATATTTCAGGAAGTGGTGTTCAGTTCAGAATGAAACTAGAGGGCTATTGTTGCTCGCTCGCTTCGCTCGCTCGCGAGTAGGGTTGTTTTTGCTCGCTCGCTTCGCGAGCTCGCGGGTAGGACTGCTATTGCGAGAGGGTTAGTGATACGCATGGCTAGTAGGGCCTACTGATATTAATGTTTTTTATTTGCTGTGTGACTCTCCAAGAGTCACACAAAGAACTTCCCGATTCGTTACTCCTTCGCCAACATCGCTAACATCGTTCTTTTTTTGTACTTTCATCGATATTCTCCCAAAATGTATTCTTGGGAGTAGAGATGATAAATTCACTGTTGCATTGGAATAACCTTTCGATTATTCCAAGCGGTAACATTAGCATCAGTTAAAAAAAAAATTTTTTTTAATCTAAAAAAAAATTAAGAAAAAAATTTTTTTTATGTAATGTTTATGTAATTTTATGTAATTTTATGTAATCTAATTTTTTATGTTCTTTGGTGGAAAATTTTCGTCCTCCCTTATAAATTGCATTGTAGAATCAACTCTTTTCGAAAAAAAACTAAAAATCTAAAAAACTACTTGACCAATATGGTCCAAAATCTAATCAGCTCTAAGTTACGACGGGGCACTTCGATTGCATCATTCATCATCCTGATCGTGTTGTTACTTTTTCTGAAAACGTTAACGAAAAATTTGATACCATACAAACGGACATACGCACACACACACACACACAAACAGTTTGATAAAAATAGTCTAAAATAACTCCAATGACCATGAAACGTGAAGATCTGCTAAAAAATCGATTTTCGATTTTCGGGGTAATTACAGTAACTTCCCTATGAATCGGGAAGTTAATAGAGTGTACTTTTTAATAAGATTATACGTTTTCAGAGAATTTCAATAGTTTTCTACTTATCAAAATGTTTGCTATATGGCGTCGCATTAAACGAACATCGCAGGCTCGTTGCTCGCTTGGTTCCTTGTTATAGTATACTAATGTTGCAAAATAAATTGTCTTAATTAGTTTTTCGCAATCGATACAACTCCTGATTATCCGGGGTTACAGTATTGATCTTGGTTTTCTTCGATACTGTTAATTTAAATTGTCCCGAAATATATAAACCGCGCTCAATTTTGAAACTCTGCTCAGTGCTACATACAACATTTGTAAAATTCGCCTTTCTGATTTTTTAAAATCCAAACATACTTTCTCGTATGTTTTTTATCCGTGACTTTTATGAATCGTAATCGCTCCAGCAGGAACCACTGGAAATTGACTACATGTGATTTGATATTTTTCCTCACTCGACATATTTACTTGATTCGATATTTTTATTATTGGTGTTAAATTTTGATCAATATTTGCATTTTTCATATAATCACGATAACGAGTTCTTACTTTCACTCCTACTCTGGCCAATTGAAAATCTAACCACAATATAGACGGAATTTTAGTATTTTCTTGAAAAGTAATAAATTTTAATATTCCGCATGTGTGCTCCATTAACCAATCCGTTTTCAACATCACTGTTATTAATAATTATCATATAGTTCATATTAATTTTCAATTTAATCTCAGTTAATAATTCGTTTTGAACTGATTGTTTTTTTAAAGATTGTAATATAAATTTTTTTTTGTACTTTCATCGATATTCTTTGAAAATGTATTCTCGGGAGTAGAGATGATTAACTCACTCTTGCATTGGGATAATTTTCGATTATTGTAAGCGGAAACATCATCGTAAGGTACAAAAAAAGATTTAAAAAAAAAATTTTTTTTCTAATTTTAAAAAATCGAAAAAAAAATTTTTTAATCTTACTTCGACTGCTAGCTCTTCGCCTCGTCGCACAATGTATACAATGTATAAGCGATTCATATTTCAGGAAGTGGTGTTCAGTTCAGAATGAAATAAAATCATGTCACACGCACTTTTTAAATAGCGTCATGTTGCAAGAAATTTTCGTATAGAGTGAAATAGAATTATTTTGTTAGATATCTTCGTACGAAATACTGCCTCTAAATAACATTGTATGGATAGGAGCCGTCGAAAATTAGTTAATTAGTTAATACTTTTATCTTATTGTTACTACCTCTACTATATAATAATTGCAGTCGATTCTGTCGAGCATTACAAGTATGGGATAAATAAGTAAAAAAATTAATTTTCTGTTTCCTACTAAGGATCTTAATAAGAACGATTGGGTTTTGTCATTACACAACATAATAGAATATTTTTTATGAATCATTATTTTATATATAACGCAATAACGTTAAAATTACTTTTGAATTTCGATAAATTTGTAGAATATTACGTAGTAATTACTTTCATTTTTCCTACATCTATAAACTATCGATTATACTGTAAAACAATTATTACAATGGTAATAATAAGGAAATAAGAATGCAATAAGAGAATTATATATAGTATTATAAGGCAATTACAGAATGGGTAATGCCAGCATTCTACTATATCATTCTTCTTCAACTTGACGAATATCTCGTCGGTGGTGGAACTTTTGACTATGTGGTATATCAGCTCACTGTAAGCTCTACGTTATCCCCGCGCCCATCGCGCCCACTTACCCGTCTCGCTGTTTAACACAGGGGCTGGCAGTCTTTAATAGTACCTCGTCGGTGCCCGAAGCACCGACGAGATACTATTAAAGACTGCCAGCCTTATGGGAGTTGGTGTGTCTCGAATTTTTCGGTGTTCTCTTACGCCCTCTAGGATATATTCTGCCTGGAGTGAGAACCAGAACGTTCCTTTCCCAACGCGCCCGCGCGCTACACATACGAGCGTACCTCTACTATATCCGTGTGCACTGCTTGTGCGCTTGCGCCAGCCACAATCTATTTTTAGCACTTGCCGTGTTGTATTGCTCTACAGAAACGAAACTGAAATTCGGCTATCGAGCCGTCGAGCGTATGAATCGCAATCCGGAGCTAGCCTTCGAATCCCTGTGCAGCGATTTTTATTTTTATTTCTCATTACTTTTTTAATTACATTTTTAACCTTGCAAAACATTAAAAATGTAAAAACTATGTTCAAAATATGTATTCATTTTAAATAGAAACGTTTTGTTACTGTCATAATTGCATTAATAAAAATTGTTATATGAGAACCGGTTGCTGGTATTTATTTGGACTGATTGGAGAATACGAAAATGCAGAAAGTATTTTTTAGTTTCTGAAACAATTTATAGATTTATTAGTTGTTAAACAAATAATAGAATAAATTGTATAATATATATAAATTGATTTTACTAGCATACACAAGTTTATTTGATCTTCTGTCTCCCTATAATAAAAAAATACAGTCATAATTATAATTATAATAGAATTTCATAGAATATTGAGGTTATTGCAAACTCATCTTTTTTCGCAATGATGTTCTAATTTCATTGCTTCTCTCAAATGTCCATTTCCTTCCGAGACAGTGGCGTTTATAGGTGTAAATAACAAATGTTGATATTCATCATAATTAAACTACAATTATTCTAATAACGTGGAATGTAGTACATATTAAGTGTTAGTTACCCGGATTTTCGTCTTCGACGTTAAGCATTCTTTACTGCTTCTCGTAATTTACGTATATGTAACATTAGGGTTGACCTTATTTTTCGACCATGACATTTTTTTGGTCCCGTAAACCAGAATTGCAACAAATGTTGAGAAAATGTTCTGGAAAAATTTTGGGGCCGTTTGGATTATGGGAAAATGAGGCGCAGCAAATTTGAAAATTTTGAATTTTTTAAATCTTGTCATAAATAGACGTTATGATATATCGTTGAATTTGTCTTTTTTCTCTTTAAGAGTCCATATATAGTATAAACAGTTGTTGACAGAAAAAACATCCGTGACCTTAAAAACTTTAAATAATAACTTTGAAAAATTGTTTTTTCTTTGAAACTATATCCACCTCCTTATATACTACAACTTTTGTTTGAAGAGTTTTTTCATATATACAGTAATTTTTCAATCGGAGTCCTGGGTCGCCTATCTAACCGTAGTCCAGTGCCTACTCACTCCACTGCCGGCCAACGCTGCGCCGCGCCGTAGGGCGGCGATGTTTGATCTCGGCTCGGGTATATCAGTGTGAACACCACACATTGACTCGACTGAATCGAAGTCTCAAACTTCTTAATTTTAATGATCGGTTTATGGGACTTTAACTAGCTTATTCCTGGCGTTTCGCTGATTAAACTGGTACCAAGAACGATATAATGGGGCCAATATTTAGTGGTTTAATCGACGATGAAAGTTTCGAATGCAACGAAGAAGAGCGTATTGGGGCACGCAGTGGCTCAGTGGGTAGAACGCGTGCCTACGGACTCCGTGGTCGCGGGTTCGATCCCCGACGCCGGCACCTCTGGAATACTCCATGTGCTCTGTAGACTGTGGTGCCCAAGGTGGTTCGGAACCCACCTTATAAAAACTGTAGGTCCCGTCGTGAAATAATTCCGAAAAGGAGTTCAAAAAGCGACGTTAAATAACAAACAAAAAAAAAAAAAAAAAGAGCGTATTGAAGAGAAAGAGACGCGAACAGTAGCCGTCGCCGGCACAGTTCAAAGGCCCGCGTTGTCGCTGTTCTTCGTTGCGTTCGAAACTTTCATCGTCGATTAAACTACTAAATCAATATTTAGTTATAAATTACTAAATCAATATTGGGCCAATGCCCAATTGTATCGTATTTGGTATCATTTTGCATTAGAAAAATGCCACGAATATGTTGGTGAAAGTTCCATAATGATATCATAGAAAATAAAGAAGCTAAGATTTTGGTGTTTCATTGTGATGACGCACGGGCCTTTAAACTGTGCCGGCGACAGCGACACGCTTCGGCCACACGATCCTATTTCATTCTGTCCTTCTCTATGTTCGGCTCGTCGTTTGAAGTCTCGGCGCGGTCGACGGAGTCATAAAAAAATAGCCTCTCTACGCTACCCAAGTCCGTTCAACACACGGGTGTTGGGACTCCGATCGAAAAATTACTGTACATAACTGACCGAGATATTAAGGGGCGGAATTTGCATTATTCGGAAGCATACAACTGCGCATGTAGCTATTTTTATAGCTACATGCTGCCGAATAATGCAAATTACGCCTCGTAAACGAAAAAATGGGACTTTTGAGGCAGATAGTGCCCTAGATCGATCTTTTATCTAGCGTTTTTGACTAGTGGAAAACCCCGTGTTTGAGAAGGTGAATCCAGCACCCTTGCAATCCTGGAAGACTCTCTACTCCCTTAAATAAATTCATTAATACGCTCCAATCTACAAAAAAACAGTTCTAATATCGGAAAAAGAAGTTATTATGAATAATAAGCAGTCTGACTGAAACATGGACTGAATGTGGTCAATGATACCGCTGAACGGGGCGTTAAACTAATGGAGGATCATAATTAAATTTTATCTAGAAACAAAGAGGAGAAATAATATATACTATACAAACTGTGATGGAATATCGAAAGCAGTACATCCTGACGCCACAAAATAGAATTTGTCAAAGGATTTTTAAGTATTTTTTAATATAGAGAGAAACACCTGAGCAATCCCTGCATGATTAATTGCATTTTTAAGAGGCATTGAAGACTGCTTATTAACTAAGAGTTATTACATTTTTAATTTTCCTCAGAGTCAGTAAGTTCTTTATTTTTTTCGGAGTCATTAAGTTTTCCATTTGTCTTCGAGTTATTCAATTTTTCATTTTCCTCAGTGTCATTAAGTTCTTTATTTTTCTCGGAGTCATTAAGTTTTTCATTTTTCTTGGAGTCATTGAATTTTTTACTTTTCTCAGAGTCATTGAATTTTTTATTACTCTCTTTAACTTTCTCAGCCGCCGAGTTGGGCGTTGGGCATGCCTGTACTCCAACTTGTCTGATTTGTTGCGTGTTTAGACTTGTTTTCATCAGCAAACCATTTACTAATCGATTGATAACATTTCCATGGCAGAATTCTGAATCGTAACAAACATTTAATTGCTATTAATAAATGATGGTGGAACGCTTACATTGTTGTCTCTAGGAGGCACACAACGCGACGCGACGTTCGATACGGTCGTGATTCAGCATCAGAGGCAACATTATAACGCACAGCGTATTGGCATTTACTAACTAAAACCAATATGTATTACTTATTATGAACGTTACCATAATGATATCATCACCTATCGATTGAAAATGTTTTCCCAATCAAAATAAGCTCAAACACGGCATAAATCGGATAATAATAATAATACAGCCAGGGTGCACTAGAAAATATCAGGCGAAACAATCATGTTTCAGGCGTACGAATCGTCAAGTCGGGGCACTGACAGGACAGACAGTCGAGGCGTCGAGCGAGCTCAAGCGGACTCGAGTCGGGTACGCGATACATCAGACACATCCGGCGGCCCATGACTCACCTTTGTCGGGCGGTTTCTAAAAGAATAGAACAAGACCGCGCGAGCGTGTTATTACGATACCCGAAAATCAACTCTGGGTTCTTATGAAATAGATAATGATAATAATGGTACGTATTTCTTTCATAACTTATAATGTGATTTTTAATATATGTACTTGGATTTTTTTATAACTACATTAGGTATATTTGGCACACATGTGCATGATCTCCATTTGTATTAAAATTTGAAATAATGCACGTTTCACGTGAAAAAATTATAAGAAAATATTGACAACGTGGTAATAAGTTATGATACCTTTTTAGTAGGTGATGTTTTTATTAACTGTTAAGTAACCCACTTACTTAACTATCATTAACCTTACACAAATTCTTAAAAGATAATATATAATATACAATATAAAATAAAATAGAAATTAACTTAAAATAAAATCATATAAAATAAAAAATTATACATATAGAGCCTATAGATAATACAGAATAAAATATAAACACGAAATATAATATGTATAATGTTTATTTTTATATTTCGTTTTTAATTATTGCTATATTTTACCATATTGTAACCTTCTAGGTGTATATAACTCCGTAAGGATATTGTAATGATATATTATCGATACATATCTAAGTTCACTGGGAGAAAATTCGTTGAAAAGCCAGAAATATTGTCTTTTAAGTTTTTCACATGAAACGTGCATTATTTCAAGCTTTAATATAAATAAAGAGCAGGCACACGTTTGCCGATTATACCTAATGTAGTTATAAAAAAAACCAGGTATATTAGAAATCACGTTATAACTTAAGAAAGAAAACCATTATTACCATTATCTATGTCATAAGAACGCAGAGTATTTGAATCTCGGATATCGCAATAACTCGTTCGCCCGAACTTGTTCGATTCTTTTCGAACCCGCCCGACGAATTCGAAGTCGAATCGACGCGACGGGCCGCGTAACTTTCTGCGACCCGACCCGAACCCGAACATCGAGCGGCCCGCAATCTCCCTTACGTTTATAATTAAAAATTATATTATATTAAATAACCTATATCATTGCGAGTTATGATCACGCTTTAAATAAATAAATGTGGCTCAAATTATGACGTATTTAGACTCATTTTAATTAGAAGAATCTCACAAATACGTTGGTAATTTCATAAAAAAACAATGAAAAATAAAATACTTTCCTATGTGTATTGACGTAATCGGTACTCAGCCTTTTGAACTGTGCCGGCTGCCTCGTACCTCAGTCCCTCTTTGTCGTTTACGCGCTGTCGTAAAAAAAGTTCTGGTATGTTGCTAGTCTAAAAATATGATCAATGCTATTTTTTAATTTCTCTAAAAAACCTGCATTTGTCGAATTTTTGCGTATTTTCACTTTGTGTAAATAACATTTTGAACCAAAAAATACGGAAGAAATCTCAAATATCATTTCAATTATATGCAATTAAATGATTAAATTAATGCAAGTAAATGGGAAAAATTGACCAAAAATTGAATGGCGCAACGGCTGTTTGAATAATTCGAAGGACTACCTCATCCGGCTAGGCCCTTTATTCCAAATTGTAATATTCCAATATTTCAAATATATTAATGATAATAATATATTAATGAGTTTTAACAACAAAATATTTTAAATAGAAAACTAAATTTTGACAAATAAAATACGATTATAGCAAGCTTCCTATAAATGTCGAAACCTTGAGTCTGGCCAGAGACGTCAATTTTCAGGAAACACTATTCTGTGATGACGAAAGGAGAAAAGGCAAGCGAAGCTCGAGGGCTTCGGTCGCCGTGGAATGGAGCGAAACATTGTAACATGATACGGGTTGTGTCGGGTATAACAGTGTGAGACTTCTAATCAAATAACAAAACTTAATTATTTATCATTATTTTTTTATAGGATTTTTCTTAACATATTTGGTGAATTCCTTTGGTCCTTCTTTTAAGATTTCGACTTCCGACTTCAACTGCTAGCTCTTCGCCTCGTCGCACAATGTATACAATGTATAAGCGATTCATATTTCAGGAAGTGGTGTTCAGTTCAAAATGAAATAATATCATGTTACACGCACTTTTTAAATAGCGTCATGTTGCAAGAAATTTTCGTATAGAGTGAAATAGAATTATTTTGTTAGATATCTTCGTACGAAATACTGCCTCTAAATAACATTGTATGGATAGGAGCCGTCGAAAATTAGTTTAATTAGTTAATACTTTTATCTTATTGTTACTACCTCTACTATATAATAATTGCAGTCAATTCTGTCGAGCATTACAAGTATGGGATAAATAAGTAAAAAAATTAATTTTCTGTTTCCTACTAAGGATCTTAATAAGAACGATTGGGTTTTGTCATTACATAACATAATAGAATATTTTTTATGAATCATTATTTTATATATAACGCAATAACGTTCAAATTACTTTTGAATTTCGATAAATTTGTAGAATATTACGTAGTAATTACTTTCATTTTTCCTACATCTATAAACTATCGATTATACTGTAAAACAATTATTACAATGGTAATAATAAGGAAATAAGAATGCAATAAGAGAATTATATATAGTATTATAAGGCAATTACAGAATGGGTAATGCCAGCATTCTACTATATCATTCTTCTTCAACTTGACGAATATCTCGTCGGTGGTGGAACTTTTGACTATGTGGTATATCAGCTCACTGTAAGCTCTACGTTATCCCCGCGCCCATCGCACCCACTTACCCGTCTCGCTGTTTAACACAGGGGCTGGCAGTCTTTAATAGTACCTCGTCGGTGGCCTGGATCAGATCCTACATCATCTTTAGACTGGATCAGATCCTACATCATCATTGGCCAAGATTAGGACAAACAGTTTATATTGTTTTATATAAAATATGTAACTAATATACAAATCTCTAATAATATAAATTATATTCATAGAAGTATTTTAATTTTTCTCGAGCCTTTGTTGCAAACTCCAGTTGTAAAAAATAAAAAAGCCGGAAGATTTCGAAGAAACACAGATTTTATATCTTGGAAATTAATTTAATGATGAAGTACTTATTTCTACATTCGTTATTTGAATTATTATTTCAATAATTAATCGTTCAAATAATTGTTTAAATAAATAAATGTTTATAATTTGTTTCTATATTCATTATTTGAATTGTTATTTCAATAATTTATTGTTAAAATAATTGTTTAAACAAATCAATGTTTATAATTTGTTTCTATATTCGTTATTTGAATTATTATTTCAATAATAATTTATTGTTAAAATAATTGTTTAAACAAGTAAATTTTTATAATTTGTTTCTATATTCATTATTTGAATTATTATTTCAATAATAATTTATTTTTAAAATAATTGTTTAAATCAGTGGTGACCCGCGGCGTATTTGGGGCCAAAAGGGGGAACATAAAGGTCGTCGCTCACTAGAACCAGTGATGTCAGAACCGTGTTACTGTGGTACTGAACCATACCCCCTCCATAGCCTACTATCGCCCCTTCGTTCCTTTCCAACGCGCCCGCGCGCTACACTACCAGCGTACCTCTACTGTATCCGTGTGCGCTGCTCGTACGCTGCTTGTGCGCTTGCGCCAGCCACAATCTATTTTTAGCACCTTCCATGTTGTATTGTTTTGCGGCAACGAAACTGAAATTCGGCTTTCGAGCCGTCCAGCGTACGAATCGCAATCTGGAGCTAGCCTTCGAGTCCCCGTGCAGCGATATTTCTTTTTCATTACTTTCTTTATTTTCATTCCTTTTTTTTATTTCATTATTTAACCTTCCAGAAAATTAAAAATGTAAAAACTATGTTAAAAATATGTTTTCATTTTAAATAGACACGTTTTATTGCTATTATTCATTTTAATAGAAACGTTGTATTTATTTGGACTAATTGGAGAATACAAAAATGCACACAGTATTTTTTAGTTTACGAAACAATTTGTAGATTTATTAGTTGTCAATTTTACAAGCATACACAAGTTTATTTGACCTTCTGTCTTCCTGTAATAAAAAAATACAGTCAAAATTATAATTATAATAGCATTTCATAAAATATCGAGGTTATTGCCAACTCATCTTTTTTCGCAATGAAGCTCTACTTTCATTGCTTCTCTCGAATGTCCATTTCCTTCCGAGGCAGTGGCGTTTCTAGATGTAAACAAAAAATGTTGACATAAAATGTATCATAATTAAACTACAATTATTCTAATCACGTGGAATGTAGTACATATTAAGTTTTAGTTACCTGGATTTTCTTCTTCGACGTTAAGCTCACTGCTAATTTTACTGCTTCTCCTAAATTGCGTATACAGGGTGAATTCGATAAAGCAGGACACCTAAATATCTCCGTTACTTTTCGTTGTACAAAAAAACTTCGTACTTTCGTTAACGTAATGTTGTAGCTGACAAAATAACGAATTCATGCATGTAACACAATATGACCTTCAAATGACCTTCAACCCAGAAAAATGGTATAAATAAAATTCAACGTGTAAGATTCATTTGATGTATTTCTGTTACGCCAAATGTTCAAAAATATTCCCTTGAGCTGCTATACATTCAAATGTATCGCAATACACAACATAATAATAGATTCGGTGTTGACAGGAGGACAATTATGATATACCTTCACCCAGTGGCGCACCCAGGGGGGGCAGGGGGCCAAGTCCCCCCCCCCCCCAAGAATAATGACACTGGAAAATTGGTCAAACTGTAGAATATCTGCTTCCTCTACGATTTCGATGATTTTTGGATATTTTATATGTAAAACTCAACATTTTGAACAACTTTACCCTATACATATAAGGTATGCACTTGCTTGGGTTCCAAGATATTTGCAAAAACTGCCAATACTAGAATACTGAATTCTGCCTATTGTTGTGCGTCTGCGGCCGTGTACGCGTCAGTATTGGTGCTCCTACCGCGCCGCTGCGCCGCACAGTGGTCGATTTACTCCAAAACGTGGCCAAAAATAAAAAAAATTAATTTTCGAATCAAGAGTTTTGTATACGTGGGTTGGCTACCCTGATAGTTGGGCTATTGGATGGTTAATGGGAAAAGGGCCTGACCTTTCCCCATGTTACACAAGGATATAACAACTGGAAGAAAGCCGTTGATAAATTTAATAAGCATCAAAACACAAAATATCACGTAGAAGCTGTTATGACTTACGAAAAACTACAAAATATTAGAGATGGAAAATGTCTTTCAGTTGATCGACAAATTGACGCAAGCAAGATATCACAAGCTGCAGTTAACCGGAAACGATTGGAACCGATTATAAAAACAATAATTTCATGTGGTCGGCAAAATATACCTTTGAGAGGACATCGCGATTATGGAGAAATTTCATTTGAACAGGAGCCAATCGCTAATGAAGGCAATTTTCGAGCTTTATTAAGAATGAGAGTTGATGCGGTCGATGAGAACCTCACTGAACATTTTAAACATGCTGCTAAAAACGCTACCTACATTAGCTGGAACATACAAAATCAAATCATAAATGCTTGTAATGAAGTCATTTTGAACCATTTGGTTAAAAAAATTAATTCGGCGAAATGTTTTTCACTTCTTGCTGATGAAACTTGTGACATTTCTACCACTGAGCAACTTTCCTTGTGTGTCAGGTATATAGATGAAGAAAATGATAGCAAGCTTTGTAAACAATTCTTACAATTTGTTCCTGTAACAAATACTACAGGAAAAAACTTATCTCAGACAATATTAGAAAGCTTAAATAACTATGGTAACACATACAGTGAACCGGATTAATATTCGGACGCTCCAAAAAAGACGGTAACTTTTTAAGTATTGTATTATACGATTTTAACTTTTTTGAGAAGCTAGAGCAATTAGTTTACTACAGGATGTGAAAAGAAATTTTTTCAAAAATTGCAATTGATGAAATTTTTTATGTGGGCCTATATTAAAAATTTTAAAAATTTGTAGGTCTATGTCAATTACATGCTCTGTGAAAGTTTCATCGAAATCGGTTGATGTGGGAATGCAATTTTTACCATCTTTGAACGTTTGTAACTCATTGCAACGCCGACTGATTTTGTCGAAATTTTCAGAATATTTTTAATTGACACAGATTTACAAAACGTATTTTTTAAATTTTCAATATAGGCCCACATAAAAAAGTTGTAAAATGCAACTTTTAGTATTATTTGTACAATAACGATCAATTGCAATTTTTAATAAAATTTCTTTACACATCCTGTAGTAAACTTATTGCTCTAGCTTCCCAAAAAAGTTCAAATCGTATAGTACAATATTAAAAAAGTTATCGTCTTTTTGGAGCGCCCGAATATTAATCCGGTTCCCTGTATGTAAAACATGTTTAGCTTCTAAAAGCAAAATCGTGGAACAGCCCTGGGTATCGTTAGGGGATATTTTGGCTAAAAAACGAAAAAAAAGATCATTCATTGTGTTTCATATTATTATCACTAGTTATAACGCGCTAACTGTACATTAGCAATTCTTGCACCAGGCCACAAAATTTTGTCCGTTCAACTCGGCCCCCCCCCCAAGATTAAATCCTGGGTGCGCCACTGCCTTCACCTATACGTTCGTACAGAATCGTGTTTATCCACTACTAATTACTCGGAAGACCTTCTTGCTATCAGATTTCCACAGTTTACTGTTTTCCTTCCAATGGGTTACTCGAAGGAAGATAAGATTGATATGATTTTTATTTATTGAGAAAGTCGACAGTGTTTAAGAGAAGCCGTGCAGTTGTACAAGGACCGATTTCCTAATCGTAATTGTCCATCAGTTTCCGTTTACTCTAATATGTTAAATAAATTCCGTGAAACTGGTAGTGTCGAAAATAAAAAACGTACAAAGGTGAGGACTGTAAGGAATGAAGCAAACACAATTAATGTTCTGGCAGCAGTGAATACAAACCCTCATGCTAGTACGAGGCAAATCGCACGAGGAAGTGACATTAGTCACAAATGTGTAGTGTAAATACTCCAGGAACACAAATTTCACCCCTTTCACCTATCAATTCATCAAGAACTTCATGCTAGAGACTTTGTAAATCGTGTAAACATTTGCCAGTGGGGATTGAGGCAATTGATAAACGATAGAGCATTATTTAATCAAGTATTATTTACCGATGAAACTTCGTTTACAAATCACGGGCAAATAAATTTAAAAAACCTGTATTATTGGTCATCTGAAAATCCGCGGTGGTTACGGACAGTCGACAAACAAAGACCATGGTCCGTCAATGTTTGGTGCGGAATTTTAGATAACCAAATAATTGGGCCTCACTTTATTACCGGAACATTAAATGCAGAAAAATACATTGCATTTTTACGAGAATCGTTACCAATTCTCCTCGAAAATACACCCTTGAACATTCGTGAAAATATGTGGTATCAACATGACGGATATCCGGCCCATTCTTCCCGTGTCGTAACACAATTCTTAAATAACAAGTTTCCAAATCGTTGGATTGGACGTAACGGACCCGTATTATGGCCAGCTCGCTCACCAGACCTTACACCCCTTGATTTTTATCTATGGGGAAAACTGAAAGACGATGTTTATAGTGAACCACCAACGACTATAGACGACATGAAAGAAAGAATCGTCCAGGCTTGTGCGTCGATTTCCTCAGAAATAAATTACACAGCAGTACGTTCTGTAACTTCACGGCTGAATAAATGTATAGCAGCTCAAGGGAATATTTTTGAACATTTGGCGTAACAGAAATACATCAAATGAATCTTACACGTTGAATTTTATTTATACCATTTTTCTGGGTTGAAGGTCATTTGAAGGTCATATTGTGTTACATGCATGAATTCGTTATTTTGTCAGCTACAAAATTACGTTAACGAAAATATATCATTCCATCTGAAAAAACATCGATAACCTTGGAATCTCATAAAAATGACCTTGAAATTTTTTTTCCCCTTACACCGTTATATGTGGTCCTTCAAACAGTGTAACTTTGTCCTACGAAGGTTTTTTGTACAACGAAAAGTAACGGAGATATTTAGGTGTCCTGCTTTATCGAATTCACCCTGATACGCAATTTAGGAGAAGCAGTAAACTTAGCAGTAAGCTTAACGTCGAAGAAGAAAATCCAGGTAACTAAAACTTAATATGTACTACATTCCACGTGATTAGAATAATTGTAGTTTAATTATGATACATTTTATGTCAACATTTTTTGTTTACATCTAGAAACGCCACTGCCTCGGAAGGAAATGGACATTCGGGAGAAGCAATGAAAGTAGAGCTTCATTGCGAAAAAAGATGAGTTTGCAATAACCTCGATATTTTATGAAATGCTATTATAATTATAATTTTGACTGTATTTTTTTATTACAGGAAGACAGAAGGTCAAATAAACTTGTGTATGCTTGTAAAATTGACAACTAATAAATCTACAAATTGTTTCGTAAACTAAAAAATACTGTCTGCATTTTTGTATTCTCCAATTAGTCCAAATAAATACAACGTTTCTATTAAAATGAATAATAGCAATAAAACGTGTCTATTTAAAATGAAAACATATTTTTAACATAGTTTTTACATTTTTAATTTTCTGGAAGGTTAAACAATGAAATAAAAAAAAGGAATGAAAATAAAGAAAGTAATGAAAAAGAAATATCGCTGCACGGGGACTCGAAGGCTAGCTCCAGATTGCGATTCGTACGCTCGACGGCTCGAAAGCCGAATTTCAGTTTCGTTGCCGCAAAACAATACAACATGGAAGGTGCTAAAAATAGATTGTGGCTGGCGCAAGCGCACAAGCAGCGTACGAGCAGCGCACACGGATACAGTAGAGGTACGCTGGTGAGTGTAGCGCGCGGGCGCGTTGGAAAGGAACGAAGGGGCGATAGTAGGCTATGGAGGGGGTATGGTTCAGTACCACAGTACCACGATTTCCATATAATTTGTTTTCAGCTGAAACAGTGAAATTGCTATGAAGATGATAGTTTCGAATCTGCTGCTTGTACTGATGAATACAATTTATCGTTTCAAGAGATACCTTTGAAAAGGAAGGGCTTAGATTGGTGATTTTCTTAATGCTAAATATCATTGCAACAGCTTTAGCTAAAAAGAACAAGCAAATTAAAATGTAATCTTTTGTTGTAATGGTTTAATTGCAGGTCATAATAGATTAAGATAAGAATAATTAAGAATAAGTTATATAATAAGTTAATAAATATTGTATTATATGTATACATGAAAAATATGAACCTGAAAAATACATACAGAATCTGCAAATCTTATTCGTTTGGTTATCATATGCTCAGTTATGTTTGGAATATAAAACGTAAATTTTAAAAATAATATCAGCAATCTCACACGGTCTCTGCAGGCATTTGTCTTGCCGTTAACTTTCGTTTGTTTCGAATGCTACTGTTCATCATAACTACATCTTCTTTTGCTATTGAATTTTCTTGTAGTGGTTCCGATAACTTGTACTGTGTCACTTTGGTCATTGGGTGCTGTTTTGAAAATGGAAAAACTTCCTGGAAAATCAGTGGGTAGTTTTATTTTGAAAACATACTTTCTACAAACATCCCAGATAGCCAAGCGATCCTTGCGTACAGATCGAGCTCGGCGTGTCGGGGTCAGGTAGACGGGCCGAACGTTGCTTGAATGGGCACACGATGGCTATAATCTGAGGAGGGCACTTATGACCGTGAGGGCTCGTAACGTTCCCTCGGCGCAAACCCGGCACAAGCTTCCCCTCGGCCCG
This sequence comes from Lasioglossum pauxillum, assembly GCA_933228785.1. Classification (NCBI taxonomy): domain Eukaryota; kingdom Metazoa; phylum Arthropoda; class Insecta; order Hymenoptera; family Halictidae; genus Lasioglossum; species Lasioglossum pauxillum. Next base: position 23,103,283 of record OW121703.1, on the reverse strand, counting down.
TCGGTCCAAGTGCTCGGCCCTGGACGGGCCGAGGGGCAGCTTGTGCCGAGCCCACACGGTCATAACTGCCCTGGCCAGAATCGAGCATTTTGGCTATCTGGGATTGTCGAATATTTGCTTGAATGGCAACGCCATTTTCTCGACTAAGCTGAAGCATTTCTTGCTTCATCTTCTCATGCTCAATTGTATGCATTCGTTCCAGATGATTGTGATCGTGTAATAATTCAATACACCCATCACCGACGTCCATCATTGCCCCACGACCAGAGTTGGGCAGGAATTAATTACATGAGTAATTAATTACATCTTCAATTACATGTGCAAAAGTAGACTATAATTACAATAAGAAAACTGTGAAATGGTCCAAAACATAAAAATTAGTGGTTTAAAAGAACAATTACACTGAAGTAATTGTTAGACTCAATTACAATTACTGTAATTGTGTTAAGTAATTGCAATTACTTCTTTCACAATTACTGTAATTGTAATTGTGGTACGCAATTACAATTACTGGTTGAGCCAAAGTAATTACAATAACATGTAATTGTATTTCTGCAATTCCAAATTACAGTAATCGGTAAGTAATTGTAATTGTAATTGAAATTACATTTTTCCCAACTCTGCCCACGACACTCCGTAGTCCGGCGTGTGTTACAGCGGAAAATATTTTTGGTGCGTTTGTCTTCATTATAAGTGTAATTATTATATACGTAAATAAAACTACCCACTGATTTTCCAGGAAGTTTTTCCATTTTCAAAACAGCACCCAATGACCAAAGTGACACAGTACAAGTTATCGGAACCACTACAAGAAAATTCAATAGCAAAAGAAGATGCCCAGATAGCCAAGCGATCCTCGCGCACATATCGAGCCCGGCGTGTCGGGGTCAGGTAGACGGGCCGAACGTCGCTTGAATGGGCAAAAGGCACACGATGGCTATAATCTGAGGAGGGCACTTATGACCGTGAGGGCTCGTAACGTTCCCTCGGCGCAAACCCGGCACAAGCTTCCCCTCGGCCCGTCGGTCCTGGTTCCTGCCAAATTTTGACCGTGTGGGCTCGTAACGTTCCCTCGGCAGCTTGTGGGCACAAGCTGCCGAGGGAACGTTACGAGCCCACACGGTCATAACTGCCCTGGCCAGAATCGAGCATTTTGGCTATCTGGGTAGTTATGATGAACAGTAGTATTCGAAACAAACGAAAGTTAACGGCAAGACAAATGCCTGCAGAGACCGTGTGGGATTGCTGACATTATTTTTAAAATTTACGTTTTATATTCCAAACATAACTGAGCATATGATAACCATAACGAATAAGATTTGTAGATTCTGTATGTATTTTTCATGTTCATATTTTTCATGTATACATATAATACAATATTTATTAACTTATTATATAACTTATTCTTAATTATTCTTATCTTAATCTATTATGACCTGCAATTAAACCATTACAACAAAAGATTACATTTTAATTTGCTTGTTCTTTTTAGCTAAAGCTGTTGCAATGATATTTAGCATTAAGAAAATCACCAATCTAAGCCCTTCCTTTTCAAAGGTATCTCTTGAAACGATAAATTGTATTCATCAGTACAAGCAGCAGATTCGAAACTATCATCTTCATAGCAATTTCACTGTTTCAGCTGAAAACAAATTATATGGAAATTATACAAATTTAACCTATTGCAGACTGAGTTCAAGTATTGATTATAAAGAGATTTATACCTTGCACTTTCATATCCTACACTTATGCCGGGTCTATGACGATGAAAATTTTCTTCACAATACACACAGGCGGAGAATTTTATTCTCGGTATCCCAATGTCAGGTTCTCAAATCCTTGGGAGGCCTCAGAGAATCTTAATTGGCACAGATTATATCGTCTGTAAAATATAATTAAAGAAATCACAAAGTATCATGTCCATTACTTTTGAACTAATTTTTTACAGACAGAATTTACTTATCTAAAATATTTTAATCAGACTTTAGCATTCAATTGATGATTTTCATCCATTGAAAACGAACATCACCATTTTTATTCTCGATTTTTGTCTCATACTATCTTCCCAGATAGCCAAAATGCTCGATTCTGACGAGGGCAGTTATGACCGTGTGGGCTCGTAACGTTCCCTCGGCACAAGCTGCCCTCGGCACGTCGGTCCTGATTTCTGCCAAATTTTACGACATTCGCCACATTAATGCGACCGTGCTGCCCTCTTACAATCTCGGACCTACTTAAAATTTGGCAGAAATCAGGACCAACGTACCGAGGGCAGCTTGTGCCGGGTTTGCGCCGAGGGAACGTTACGAGCCCTCACGGTCATAAGTGCCCTCGTCAGATTATAGCCATCGTGTGCCTTTTGCCCATTCAAGCGACGTTCGGCCCGTCTACCTGACCCCGACACGCCGGGCTCGATCTGTGCCCGAGGATCGCTTGGCTATCTGGGTTGAAGAATCGTCCGTTAAATTTTCTCTCACATGTTACCGATATATATGTACTAATATGTCCTGGACTAGACCGGAGCAGCATTTTTGATGGAAGAAAAATCGCAGCATATCTTATTGTTAGTGGCGACACGATGACCTAAAACAATTTTTCAAAAATTAATATACGTAACTATTATATTATGTATATAAATAAAGTTGGATATAACAATATAATTATTTTAAAATATATTACAAGTACACAGGACTCGTTCCAAAACTAAAAATTAGTAAAATGGTAAGTAATATGTGATACAAGAAAGCATTATTTACTTTATTAGATACATAATACACCTTGTACTTACAAGTTTTTCAATAATAATGGGTAGCGTCAAAAATCACTGTCTTCATTTCTGCAACACATAAAACACATTCTGCGCCATCGTATTGTGCGCCATCGAAGGCCTCTCTTACGTTACGGGGGTGGCTCTATGGCGCACAGTACGATGGCGCACGGCTCTATGGCGCACGCTAAACTGGACGAACTGGACACAGCTCTTATGCGCACACGGCGGTTTGGCGCACGACGGGATTGCACACCACAGAATACGAATTGCGCACATGTAGAATTGGACACAAAATGGACTGCGCGCGGAACGAGAATTCAGCTGTAGTTTACCATCATGAGTTGTGCTGGGTTATTAGTTTATGGTTATATTTTCTAGTTATATTTTCTATATATGCATAATATATCTATCAGCAGAGAGGAAATGAGAGTGCTCACGCCCGGGGATTGGCCGTGCCGCTTTTGTCTCCACATCATGTTTAGCCTGGAACAGCTCCTACATCATCTTTAGCATGGAACAGAACCTACATCATCTTTAGTAGGAAACAGAACCCACTTTACTGTTAGTACATCTGTGGCCTGAATCGGAACTAGCATCAACCAAAACTTCGTGCGCCATTACCGTTCATTAGAAACTGCTTCGTATAACATTACCATTCGTCAGAAACTGCTTTGTGCGATGTTACCATGACGAAGAATCCGTTGAATTTCGTATTATATTGATACGATGAGGAAAATTTGACGCAATAAAGTTTATTTTTTAATCTTGCCAAAGTAGTACATATCGGATCGGCACGTTCGAGTCCGACAACTGAGGCGTTATTGTTTTTCGATCGAATTCTTTTCTACTATTTATGTTAGATGTGAGACAATAATAAAGTCGCAGTAAATTGTTCGACGTTAAATCAGTGTATATTAAAATACACATGTAAAATAAATACACGAATATTTGTGAAATGAAAATACACGGGGTACCCGTGGCCGACCCGACCACGCATACGAAAATCCAGGAGTAGTCTTTCAAAATTGAAACCTCACCTTATATGTGTATCGCCGTATATAGAATATCGTTCGACGATCGTAGTGATATATCTGTAGAAACAGATGACGAGCAGTGATGTCAGAACCGTGTTACTGTGGTACTGAACCATACCCCCTCCATAGCCTACTATCGCCCCTTCGTTCCTTTCCAACGCGCCCGCGCGCTACACTCCCCAGCGTACCTCTACTGTATCCGTGTGCGCTGCTCGTACGCTGCTTGTGCGCTTGCGCCAGCCACAATCTATTTTTAGCACCTTCCATGTTGTATTGTTTTGCGGCAACGAAACTGAAATTCGGCTTTCGAGCCGTCGAGCGTACGAATCGCAATCTGGAGCTAGCCTTCGAGTCCCCGTGCAGCGATATTTCTTTTTCATTACTTTCTTTATTTTCATTCCTTTTTTTTATTTCATTGTTTAACCTTCCAGAAAATTAAAAATGTAAAAACTATGTTAAAAATATGTTTTCATTTTAAATAGACACGTTTTATTGCTATTATTCATTTTAATAGAAACGTTGTATTTATTTGGACTAATTGGAGAATACAAAAATGCAGACAGTATTTTTTAGTTTACGAAACAATTTGTAGATTTATTAGTTGTCAATTTTACAAGCATACACAAGTTTATTTGACCTTCTGTCTTCCTGTAATAAAAAAATACAGTCAAAATTATAATTATAATAGCATTTCATAAAATATCGAGGTTATTGCAAACTCATCTTTTTTCGCAATGAAGCTCTACTTTCATTGCTTCTCCCGAATGTCCATTTCCTTCCGAGGCAGTGGCGTTTCTAGATGTAAACAAAAAATGTTGACATAAAATGTATCATAATTAAACTACAATTATTCTAATCACGTGGAATGTAGTACATATTAAGTTTTAGTTACCTGGATTTTCTTCTTCGACGTTAAGCTTACTGCTAAGTTTACTGCTTCTCCTAAATTGCGTATCAGGGTGAATTCGATAAAGCAGGACACCTAAATATCTCCGTTACTTTTCGTTGTACAAAAAACCTTCGTAGGACAAAGTTACACTGTTTGAAGGACCACATATAACGGTGTAAGGGGAAAAAAAATTTCAAGGTCATTTTTATGAGATTCCAAGGTTATCGATGTTTTTTCAGATGGAATGATATATTTTCGTTAACGTAATTTTGTAGCTGACAAAATAACGAATTCATGCATGTAACACAATATGACCTTCAAATGACCTTCAACCCAGAAAAATGGTATAAATAAAATTCAACGTGTAAGATTCATTTGATGTATTTCTGTTACGCCAAATGTTCAAAAATATTCCCTTGAGCTGCTATACATTCAAATGTATCGCAATACACAACATAATAATAGATTCGGTGTTGGTAGAAGGACAATTATGATATACCTTCACCCAGTGGCGCACCCAGGGGGGGGGGCAGGGGGCCAAATACCCCCCCCCCCCCCAAGAATAATGACACTGGAAAATTGGTCAAACTGTAGAATAGCTGCTTCCTCTACGATTTCGATGATTTTTGGATATTTTGTATGTAAAACTCAACATTTTGAACAACTTTACCCTATACATATAAGGTATGCACTTGCTTGGGTTCCAAGATATTTGCAAAAACTGCCAATACTAGAATCAGGGCCGGATTAAGCCCTGTAGCAGAAGTAGCAAATGCTACGGGCCCCGCGCTTCTGGGGGCCCCGCGCCTTGAGCAAAAAATGTTTAGCTTGTAAAATTTTGTAACATTTTGCCAAAAATCAACTTTTAGATATCGACTTCTACTGAACCGATTCTTGTGTTTCTAAATGTCTATATATCTCAAAAATAAAATATTAATGAAATTGAATAAAAAGTTTTAGAAAAAACGAATCTGATGTCTTTATAATCCTTCATACAGACCTGAACACATTTCACTTTGAAACTTTAATTCACTCAATAAACTGTCAACACTTTTTGTATTTCTTTGTTTAGTATACGCCGCTGCAGCTTCCATAATTGTTCGCAAGAAATTCTGGAAATGTCACAAACCCGTTCCGTTCGCCGTTTGCCGTTGGCCGATGCGCGCCGTTTTGAACGGTTTGGCGCGCTATTCGGCGCGCTGTTCGTCGAAATGTTTAGGTGTGTCCGAGGCATTATAGTTCGTTATAGTTATAGTTCGTTTGTAGGATAGAGACGGAGATACGTGTATATGGGTGTGTATACGTGAGTGATCGTTGGCTCCAGCGAATGTCCGTTGACGAAATGACGATCGACAAACGCGCCGAAAGAATGCATGCGTGCGTGTGTGTGTGAATGTCCGTTAAAATAATAGAATTTCAGTTTTTAAAAAGACGATCGGCCGAGGCTTCGTAGGCAACGCCGTACGGAGAGCTCTGATTCTTTTGTGGAACAGCTTATTGAAAGGCCGGAATAAAATATTGTTTAATCCTCCTCGTACATTTACTCTCTTACACGTTATAGTTACAGTTCATTTTTATAGTTTTTATAGTGCGTTTTTGTATGCTGTTTTATTTTTCTTCTGTTTGGTAAGTACGAAAATGATACAATTTTTCTTTAACCTATCCATTGCCTGACATTTCCACATTATCAATTTCAAGTTTCAATCGCGACACTCTTCACGATCTGCGCTCCTGTCTTCGGCCTATGTAATATATTTAAGAGATGAAGAACTATGCAATGTTAAATAAGTTTGTAGTTTTTCTGCATAGTGTTCTCTTTTTTCTTTGTTTAAATTATATTTTGTTATATTTTGGAATCCTTAAATTATTTTTTAACTTCCCGATTTTATAGGGAAGTTATTGTAATTACCCCGAAAATCGAAAATCGATTTTTTAGCAGATCTTCACGTTTCATGGTCATTGCAGTCATTTTAGACTATTTTCAGCAAAATGTTCGTATGTGTGTGTGTGTGTGTGTGTGTGTGTGTGTGTGTGCGTATGGCCGTTTCTATGTAATCAAATTTTTCGTTAACGTTTTCAGAAAAAGTAACAACGCGATCAGGATGATGAATGATGCAATCGATGTGCCCCGTCGTAACTTAGAGCTGATTAGATTTTGGTCCATATTGGTCAAGTAGTTTTTAGATTTTTAGTTTTTTTTCGAAAAGAGTTGATTCTACAATGCAATTTATAAGGGAGGACGAAAATTTTCCACCAAAGAACCAAATGCAATTACATAAAAAAAAAGTTTTTCTTAATTTTTTTTGGATTAAAAAAAAATTTTTTTTTTAGATTTAAAAAAATTTTTTTTTTAACAGATGCTAATGTTACCGCTTGGAATAATCGAAAGTTATTCCAATGCAACAGTGAATTTATCATCTCTACTCCCAAGAATACATTTTGGGAGAATATCGATGAAAGTACAAAAAAAAACGTTGTTAGCGATGTTGGCGAAGGAGTAACGAATCGGGAAGTTCTTTGTGTGACTCTCCAAGAGTCACACGCCAAATAAAAAACATTAATAGCAGTAAGCCCTACTAGCCATGCGTATCACTAACCCTCTCGCTAGAGCAGTCCTACCCGCGAGCTCGCGAAGCGAGCGAATAAAAACAACCCTACTCGCGAGCGAGCGAAGCGAGCGAGCAACAATAGCCCTCTAGTTTTAAATTGGAGTCATTTTATATTTCTTGCATTTAAAATTATAACTTTAAATTTTAGTTCATACATTTTTATTTATATTCGTTTCTATTATCGTGATCATTTAAGAATTAAAATACATGAAGTATATACAATGTATAATCATGAGTAAATTGTTATATCATAAGACGCTGTTCAAATTTCCGCACATTTATATGTAATATTAGTAGGAAGAAGGAGGATTACATTTTATTTTTAAATTCATTTTCCCTTCTACCCAGATCGAGGTAGTCAACATGAGCAACAGAGATACGAATCGACATTACCTTTCTGGAAGTTCAAAACGTAAAGCAAAAGATGAAAAGGAAAAAAAAACCAAGATGACATATTAAAAACTCGCAAGCCGTCTGAATTTTTTAATGTCGCGCGTGATGGTGCTGAATCCAAAAAAATCGAAGCAGAAAATACAGAAGTCGAGTCACACTGTGTAGTAGATGAAGGCAGTGTTATAGGAGAATCATCATTACGCCAAAGAGAGGCGGAAAGCACAGCACATGCTTTCAATGTAGCAACATCTTCTACAAGCCAAAAACAATACGAAAGTAAAATGTACTCCAACGATATTGGTGAATGGCCGAGCAACTTCAATCGAGATTATTGGATTGCGAAAGGAAGTAGCGAAGTGCAACATATGAACAGCGATTTCTTGTTTTCAAAAAAAACATACGATAAAGAAAGTAATCCACGATTTTGTCGAAAGTCGTTTTTCACATACACCCATAAACCAACAAACAAAAGTTACGTGAGAGATTGGTTGTGTTATTCAGAAACTAAAGGACTACTTTTCTGTTTTGTTTGCAAAGTTACTGATGCAGACTGTTCGTCACGGTTTACGAAAGAAGGATTTGACGACTGGAAAAACGCAAATAATTTGTTGAAAAGACATGAAGAAAGCCCCGCCCATAGACAAGCGATAATTTCGCTGTTAGTTCGCAAAAACAAGGATGCACGTGTCGATTCTCAACTTGTAAGCCAAATTGAGGCCGAACAAAAATATTGGAGTGCACTTTTAGAGCGACTTACTTCCGTTATCCAATTTTTAGCAGAACGAGGTCTTGAATTTCGGGGTAGTAATGAAACTATTGGTTCTCCTCATAATGGAAATTATTTAGGTTTGTTGGAATTAATAGCCAAGTTCGACATTTTTCTGGCTCAGCATATAAATACTTATGCAAATAAAGGAAAGGGACATACATCATACTTGTCAAAAATAACATGCGAGGAATTTATCCATCTACTTGGATCAAGCTTACTGGATCATATTATTTGCGAAATTAAGAAACGCAAGTACTATTCAGTATCACTGGACTCTACTCCAGACATTTCTCATGTGGACCAACTCACTCTAATAGTGCGCTATGTCTTACCATCAGGACCAGTGGAAAGGTTCATGAAGTTTTTGGATATGGAAGGTCATACTGCTAAACAACTCGCCCAAAGTTTACTTGAGTTTTTAAAGGAAAATGGCATTGATATCAAAGATTGTCGTGGTCAAAGCTATGACAATGCCAGCAACATGAGTGGGAAATACCACGGCTTACAAGCACGCATTAAGGAGATAAATAGGTACGCAGAATACATTCCCTGCTTTGCACATTCACTGAATTTGGTTGCTAAGTGTGCTGCAGAATGTTGTATAGAAGCATCGATTTTTTTCGATTTTGTTGAAAGCCTCTATAAATTTTTTTCCGCTTCTACCCATCGATGGGGCCTTCTTACAAAAGCACTGGTAGATACAAGTTCAAAACTCCCAATTTTGAAGACACTGTCGGACACCAGGTGGTCTGCCCGAGCTGATGCGACAAAGGCACTATTATGTGGTTTTACCACTATCAAACAAGTTTTGGATGGCATCACAAATAACATGGATCAAAAGGTAGAGTGTCGTAATCAAGCGTACGGACTAGTTTCGAAGATGAGCAAGTTGGAAACGGGAATAATGACCATTTTATGGAACCGAATTCTAGAACGCATGCAAACGACTAACGCTTCATTACAATCACCTGATCAAGACCTTAACACGGGATATGCCCTTTATGAATCGTTACACGGGTACGTTCAAGCAATGCGGTCTACATTTTCAGATATTGAGGCCAAAGCCAAAATCCTGACTGACTATGAAGAATATCAGCAACAAACTTCAAGACCACGCAAGCGAAATACTAAGTACGACGATTTTAGCGGCTCTACTACGCTCGATGAAGTTGTAGAAAATCAAACACCTAAACAAAAATTTGAAAGTCAGGTGTTTATTGTGATAATCGATAATGTACTGTCTGCCTTAACTAAACGCATGGAAGCGTACCATAGAGTGATTGACGTATTTGGAATATTTCGGCAGTTAAAATCTCTTACAGCAGAAGAGATATTGAAAAGAACTCCAAATATTGTCAGTGCTTACCAAGAGGATTTGGAAGAAAGCCTAGGCGACGAACTTGTGCAGTTCGCTGAACTTCTAAAGACTAATGTGGCTACTGCTATTAACAACGAAAAGCATGAGGCTCTTGAACTCCAATATTATAAACTTATAATGGAAAATTCATTAGAGTCGTGTTTCCCAAATGTAGAAATAGTGTTGCGAATTTACTTGTCTTTAATGATTACTAACTGCAGCGGAGAACGTTTTTTTTCGACATTAAAGCGTGTAAAAAATGAGTTAAGGAACATGATGGGACAAGATCGTTTAAACAAGCTCGCCTTAATGAACATTGAATGTAAGCTACTTAGAGAAATTGATTTGTCTAGTGTGATATCTAAATTTGCTGATATTAAAACGAGAAAAGTTTGTATGTAAAAGTTGTGTATTATTCTATTACCATACAAAACAGGGCCGCCGCATGCGGTTGGGAAGATTGTGCCCCACGGGCGCTTCATCGGAGAGGCGCCGATACATGAACGTGCAAGGGCGTCTGGCGATGCCAGGGGGCACACGTATTTTTGCTACCCCCCCAAAAAAAGGTCATTCATGGGGGCCCCGCCATAACATTTGCTACGGGCCCCGCGCTGGCTTAATCCGGCACTGACTAGAATACTGAATTCTGCCTATTGTTGTGCGTCTGCGGCCGTGTACGCGTCAGTATTGGTGCTCCTACCGCGCCGCTGCGCCGCACAGTGGTCGATTTACTCCAAAACGTGGCCAAAAATTAAAAAAATGAATTTTCGAATCAAGAGTTTTGTATACGTGGGTTGGCTACCCTGATAGTTGGGCTATTGGATGGTTAATGGGAAAAGGGCCTGACCTTTTCCCATGTTACACAAGGATATAACAACTGGAAGAAAGCCGTTGATAAATTTAATAAGCATCAAAACACAAAATATCACGTAGAAGCTGTTATGACTTACGAAAAACTACAAAATATTAGAAATGGAAAATGTCTTTCAGTTGATCGACAAATTGACGCAAGCAAGATATCACAAGCTGCAGTTAACCGGAAACGATTGGAACCGATTATAAAAACAATAATTTTATGTGGTCGGCAAAATATACCTTTGAGAGGACATCGCGATTATGGAGAAATTTCATTTGAACAGGAGCCAATCGCTAATGAAGGCAATTTTCGAGCTTTATTAAGAATGAGAGTCGATGCGGGCGATGAGGACCTCACTGAACATTTTAAACATGCTGCTAAAAACGCTACCTACATTAGCTGGAACATACAAAATCAAATCATAAATGCTTGTAATGAAGTCATTTTGAACCATTTGGTTAAAAAAATTAATTCGGCGAAATGTTTTTCACGTCTTGCTGATGAAACTTGTGACATTTCTACCACTGAGCAACTTTCCTTGTGTGTCAGGTATATAGACGAAGAAAATGATAGCAAGCTTTGTGAACAATTCTTATAATTTGTTCCTGTAACAAATACTACAGGAAAAAACTTATCTCAGACAATATTAGAAAGCTTAAATAACTATGGTAACACATACAGTGAACCGGATTAATATTCGGACGCTCCAAAAAAGACGGTAACTTTTTAAATATTGTATTATACGATTTTAACTTTTTTGAGAAGCTAGAGCAATTAGTTTACTACAGGATGTGAAAAGAAATTTTTTCAAAAATTGCAATTGATGAAATTTTTTATGTGGGCCTATATTAAAAATTTTAAAAATTTGTAGGTCTATGTCAATTACATGCTCTGTGAAAGTTTCATCGAAATCGGTTGATGTGGGAATGCAATTTTTACCATCTTTGAACGTTTGTAACTCATTGCAACGCCGACTGATTTTGTCGAAATTTTCAGAATATTTTTAATTGACACAGATTTACAAAACGTATTTTTTAAATTTTCAATATAGGCCCACATAAAAAAGTTGTAAAATGCAACTTTTAGTATTATTTGTACAATAACGATCAATTGCAATTTTTAATAAAATTTCTTTACACATCCTGTAGTAAACTTATTGCTCTAGCTTCCCAAAAAAGTTCAAATCGTATAGTACAATATTAAAAAAGTTATCGTCTTTTTGGAGCGCCCGAATATTAATCCGGTTCCCTGTATGTAAAACATGTTTAGCTTCTAAAAGCAAAATCGTGGAACAGCCCTGGGTATCGTTAGGGGATATTTTGGCTAAAAAACGAAAAAAAAGATCATTCATTGTGTTTCATATTATTATCACTAGTTATAACGCGCTAACTGTACATTAGCAATTCTTGCACCAGGCCACAAAATTTTGTCCGTTCAACTCGGCCCCCCCCCCAAGATTAAATCCTGGGTGCGCCACTGCCTTCACCTATACGTTCGTACAGAATCGTGTTTATCCACTACTAATTACTCAGAAGACCTTCTTGCTATCAGATTTCCACAGTTTCTAAGATTTCTCGATCAATTTATCGATGAACGTTTCACAATGGGTTACTCGAAGGAAGATAAGATTGATATGATTTTCATTTATTGAGAAAGTCGACAGTGTTTAAGAGAAGCCGTGCAGTTGTACAAGGACCGATTTCCTAATCGTAATTGTCCATCAGTTTCCGTTTACTCTAATTTGTTAAATAAATTCCGTGAAACTGGTAGTGTCGAAAATAAAAAACGTACAAAGGTGAGGACTGTAAGGAATGAAGCAAACACAATTAATGTTCTGGCAGCAGTGAATACAAACCCTCATGCTAGTACGAGGCAAATCGCACGAGGAAGTGGCATTAGTCAAAACTGTGTAGTGCAAATACTCCAGGAACACAAATTTCACCCCTTTCACCTATCAATTCATCAAGAACTTCATGGTAGAGACTTTGTAAATCGTGTAAACTTTTGCCAGTGGGGATTGAGACAATTGATAAACGATAGAGCATTTTTTAATCAAGTATTATTTACCGATGAAGCTTCGTTTACAAATCACGGGCAAATAAATTTAAAAAGCCTGCATTATTGGTCATCTGAAAATCTGCGGTGGTTACGGACAGTCGACAAACAAAGACCATGGTCCGTCAATGTTTGGTGCGGAATTTTAGATAACCAAATAATTGGGCCTCACTTTATTACCGGAACATTAAATACAGAAAAATACATTGCATTTTTACGAGAATCGTTACCAATTCTCCTGGAAAATACACCCTTGAACATTCGTGAAAATATGTGGTATCAACATGACGGATATCCGGCCCATTCTTCCCGTGTCGTAACACAATTCTTAAATAACAAGTTTCCAAATCGTTGGATTGGACGTAACGGACCCGTATTATGGCCAGCTCGCTCACCAGACCTTACACCCCTTGATTTTTATCTATGGGGAAAACTGAAAGACGATGTTTATAGTGAACCACCAACGACTATAGACGACATGAAAGAAAGAATCGTCCAGGCTTGTGCGTCGATTTCCTCAGAAATAAATTACACAGCAGTACGTTCTGTAACTTCACGGCTGAATGAATGTATAGCAGCTCAAGGGAATATTTTTGAACATTTGGCGTAACAGAAATACATCAAATGAATCTTACACGTTGAATTTTATTTATACCATTTTTCTGGGTTGAAGGTCATTTGAAGGTCATATTGTGTTACATGCATGAATTCGTTATTTTGTCAGCTACAAAATTACGTTAACGAAAATATATCATTCCATCTGAAAAAACATCGATAACCTTGGAATCTCATAAAAATGACCTTGAAATTTTTTTTCCCCTTACACCGTTATATGTGGTCCTTCAAACAGTGTAACTTTGTCCTACGAAGGTTTTTTGTACAACGAAAAGTAACGGAGATATTTAGGTGTCCTGCTTTATCGAATTCACCCTGATACGCAATTTAGGAGAAGCAGTAAACTTAGCAGTAAGCTTAACGTCGAAGAAGAAAATCCAGGTAACTAAAACTTAATATGTACTACATTCCACGTGATTAGAATAATTGTAGTTTAATTATGATACATTTTATGTCAACATTTTTTGTTTACATCTAGAAACGCCACTGCCTCGGAAGGAAATGGACATTCGAGAGAAGCAATGAAAGTAGAGCTTCATTGCGAAAAAAGATGAGTTGGCAATAACCTCGATATTTTATGAAATGCTATTATAATTATAATTTTGACTGTATTTTTTTATTACAGGAAGACAGAAGGTCAAATAAACTTGTGTATGCTTGTAAAATTGACAACTAATAAATCTACAAATTGTTTCGTAAACTAAAAAATACTGTGTGCATTTTTGTATTCTCCAATTAGTCCAAATAAATACAACGTTTCTATTAAAATGAATAATAGCAATAAAACGTGTCTATTTAAAATGAAAACATATTTTTAACATAGTTTTTACATTTTTAATTTTCTGGAAGGTTAAATAATGAAATAAAAAAAAGGAATGAAAATAAAGAAAGTAATGAAAAAGAAATATCGCTGCACGGGGACTCGAAGGCTAGCTCCAGATTGCGATTCGTACGCTGGACGGCTCGAAAGCCGAATTTCAGTTTCGTTGCCGCAAAACAATACAACATGGAAGGTGCTAAAAATAGATTGTGGCTGGCGCAAGCGCACAAGCAGCGTACGAGCAGCGCACACGGATACAGTAGAGGTACGCTGGTAGTGTAGCGCGCGGGCGCGTTGGAAAGGAACGAAGGGGCGATAGTAGGCTATGGAGGGGGTATGGTTCAGTACCACAGTAACACGGTTCTGACATCACTGGTTCTAGTGAGCGACGACCTTTATGTTCCCCCTTTTGGCCCCAAATACGCCGCGGGTCACCACTGATTTAAACAATTATAATTATAACAATTATTAATAATTCAAATATTGAATATAGAAACAAATTATAAAAATTTACTTGTTTAAACAATTATTTTAACAATAAATTATTATTGAAATAATAATTCAAATAACGAATATAGAAACAAATTATAAACATTGATTTGTTTAAACAATTATTTTAACAATAAATTATTGAAATAACAATTCAAATAATGAATATAGAAACAAATTATAAACATTTATTTATTTAAACAATTATTTGAACGATTAATTATTGAAATAATAATTCAAATAACGAATGTAGAAATAAGTACTTCATCATTAAATTAATTTCCAAGATATAAAATCTGTGTTTCTTCGAAATCTTCCGGCTTTTTTATTTTTTACAACTGGAGTTTGCAACAAAGGCTCGAGAAAAATTAAAATACTTCTATGAATATAATTTATATTATTAGAGATTTGTATATTAGTTACATATTTTATATAAAACAATATAAACTGTTTGTCCTAATCTTGGCCAATGATGATGTAGGATCTGATCCAGTCTAAAGATGATGTAGGATCTGATCCAGGCTAAAGATGATGTAGGATCTTGTCCATGCTAAAGATGATGTAGGAGCTGATCCAGGCTAAAGATGATGTAGGAGCTGATCCAGGCTAAAGATGATGTAGGATCTTGTCCATGCTAAAGATGATGTAGGAGCTGATCCAGGCTAAGTACTAGAGTAGGGGGCAGCACTAGTATGGGCACGGCCAAAACCCGGGCGTGAGCACTCTCATTTCCTCTCTGCTATCAGAGAGTATATGAGAGTGCTCACGCCCGGGTTTTGGCCGTGCCACTTTTGGCTGCCATCATCTTTTAGTCCGGACAAGAACCGGTTTCCACACTCAGTCCGGACAAGAACCGGTTTCCACACTCAGTCCGGACAAGAACCTGTTTCCACACTTAGTCCGGACAAGAATCTGTTTCCACACTCAGTCTGGACAAGAACCAACATCATACAGTTTATATTGTTTTATATAAAATATGTAACTAAGATTTATTTCTTTCACGAAATGAAGGAAATATCCTGTATTAAAATAACTGCAAAAATAATTATTTAATAAGGTTAAATAAAAGACAGGATTGCAGAAGTAGACACGTTGTACGGAATAACTAATTTTATTTTTTATTTAAACAAAAAAGATCGAACAACATTTAAGCTCTACTTCCAACAAACTAGAAAATGTACAAGGTACTATTTACTTAGGACTTTTAGAAATTATATTTAGTTTGAAAGTCGGAATTTAACTATGGACTGGAAAATAAAAGAAACGCGAAACAACAAAGATAGCACAAAGACATCTTAAAGTACGCCTAAAAGTTGCCTGACGCAAGACGTAACGTACATCTTTAAGTCGTACGTTACGTCTGTGGCACGTCGTTTTCACGTCTTTTCCACGTACTGTGTACAACTTTAACAGGTCTTTGTTACAAAACTGTGCGACTTAAAGTCGTCTCTCACAGGTCTTTTCGACATCTTTAAGACGCAAAAAAGTTGCCTTTTTGGACATCTTTTATGCATCTTTTTTCAGACGTACAAAATCTTCAAAATTAAGAAAAAATTATAAAAAAATTAGAATCTATATATAATATACAGGGTGGCCCACATAACTCTGAACAGCTCAATATCTCGAAAACTATGCCATCGATTTTAAAGTTCTTAGTCTTAAATTGCATGGAACTGAAGGGCCTTTCTGACTACATAAACGTGAAGTGGCCTCCCTTCCCCGTTAACGCGGGAGGGGAGGTACCTTTGTAATTTTAAATGGAACCCCCTATAAAATGTTACATATTTAGATTCTAACGGAAAAAACAAGTCAATTTTGTCTGAAACATTTTTTTGTCAGATACTTCCATGATGAGATATAACAGTTTGAAGTTTCGAGTTGTAGGTACTTGAAGCGCTCGGAAATAGCGTTATGGAATTATACGCGCTTGAGTCCTTTGCTTATTCATGAAGAAACACAAACAATAATATTTACAATTCTTAAGTTTGACTCACTTATCTATGAAAACGTTTTCAGTTTAGAGCTGTTATTCAAGCAGTAACATTGTGATTATGGCTACTTTTGACACAGAAGTGAATATGTTATTAACGTTAGGTGAATGCCAAAAAAATTATCGGCGTGCAGCAGTGATGTTCTTTGAACGTTATGCTATCAAAAAATGTCATGCAACATTTCATAATTTAGAAAAGCGGCTTCGCGAGCACGGTGAATTGTGTAAAAAAACTCGCAATAAACCTAAAGCTGTCACTAATGAAAATAATAGTGCCAGTATTCTTGCTGCAATTACATTAAATCCTCATATTAGTCAACGTACACTTGCACAAACATCACATATTAGTCGTTCATCAATTCAACGAATTTTGAAACGGCAAAAGTATCATCCATATCACATGGTTTTATCACAAGAGCTTTCGATAGCAGATTACGATCACCGCGTAAGATTTTGTGAGTGGCTGCAGGGTGTTGTGGAAAATGACTTTTTGTGCAAAATACTTTTTTCCGATGAGGCCACTTTTATGAATTCAGGGCATGTAAATAGACATAATCTGCATTATTGGGCCGTGGAAAACCCAAATTGGATGCGATGTGTTCCCTTTTAACATCGATGGTCTTTAAATGTTTGGTGTGGCCTAATAGGAGATTTTGTGATTGGACCTTATTTTTTTCAAGAAACTGTAACATTTGCAAGTTATTGTAATTTCTTAAAAAATCATTTGCCTGCGCTTTTGGAAGATGTGCCACTGCACGTTAGAAGAGAAATGTGGTTCCAACAAGACGGCGCTCCTCCACATTTTGCAATCATCACCAGGCAATTTTTGAACGAAAAATTTGGGAACAAATGGATAGGTCATGGGGGACCTCGTCAATGGCCTCCTCGATCCCCCGATCTAACACCATTAGATTTTTTCTTATGGGGATATGTAAAGGACAAAGTTATGTTTGAACCACCGACGACAAAAGAGGATATGAAACAAAGAATACGTGACGCTTGCGCTTCAGTGACTCCCGAAATATTAAAAAATGTTAGAACAACTTTGATGTTTCGAGTAAATAAATGTTAAATAACTCCTGAAGTACTAACTTTTCGACATACATAGGTTAGTACTTTTTTATAACGAATGCTCAGCTGCATCGATTGATGTATTAAAAAATACCTCATTCCATTTAAAAAAACAAAATTGACCTTCAAATGTCCGAAGTACCTCCACCTGCAAAAAAAACTATTATTGCCACCGGATGGACCCCTTCGTACTGTGCAATTTCATTTCAGCAAATATTTCTGTGAAACTTATGGTTTCGAAGATATATCTGAGGTGCTAATAGTTATTCTCCCACCCTGTATATCTACCCGTCGCTGGGACTTAGTTTCCGAGATAATTGAATTTTCCGTATTCTCACACGCTCCGTGGCAATGTAAGCCTGCTCCGACACGGCGTCAGTTTACCGTTTTTGGAAATACTGTTTTTGTAGTATGATAGATATTGTGCAGTGTGTGTAATGAATGCGGTAATATATGCATGGTTAAAATATGTATCATATTTGTCATCTATTTTGTTTTCTCGGTCGTACTCCTTGAAAGTTGAAACCTTGGTTTTGCTTTTTGTTACATGTTTGTACCTTCTGTCTTATTGAACTGTTCAAAATTGAATAAATCATATATACTGTATATAAACCGTTTTCACCTTGTTCTATTTTCCTTTCATCTTTTCCTATCCATACTTTCGTAAATTTTGAATCCAAATCCTTAGAAGGAATGACCCATCAAATCCTGCCACAGTTCTTGAAACAATGCTATAAATTTTTAAATTATGTATCCCAAGCGTTTCGTCCTCGATCTTCCGATTAGGAAAAAACAAAACTTGATATAATTAGGGCTTTGCTTACTGGTTTTAGTTTTACTCGTGAAAATCCCTTGGAAAGTATCTAAATCCATTTTTTGCCAATCATCGGTGCTAGGGCAAAGAAGCCACGAGTTGCCTAGGGCGGCTTGGCCAAGTGGTGCAATAAACACGGCCCGGCAATCCCCCGGCCAGCCAGGTAGCTCGGCATGAAACCCCTGACACGTTCATCCTGAACTTGTTCATTTTTCGTAATGCCCTGTAACCTAACTATTGTTTACCTTCTGATATATATATATATATATATATATATATATATATATATATATATATATATATAAGATCTGAAT
This sequence comes from Lasioglossum pauxillum, assembly GCA_933228785.1. Classification (NCBI taxonomy): domain Eukaryota; kingdom Metazoa; phylum Arthropoda; class Insecta; order Hymenoptera; family Halictidae; genus Lasioglossum; species Lasioglossum pauxillum. The sequence continues at coordinate 23,084,438 of OW121703.1, read as the reverse complement.
AGGGTTTACGGGTTAAATGGTGTGATAGGGTGGTAGGCTATGATAAAATCCGAAAACCGAACGGCACTGCTGGAAATCACAGGAGCGGCGAACGATCTCGAATAGTCAATAGGATCACTGTAACAAAATTCAAAAACCGAACAGCACTGCCGGAGAATCACGGGAGCGGTGAACGATCTCGAACTGTCAACAATGGGATGCCGGATCAATTAACAAAATTCAAAAACCGAACAGCACTGCCGGAGAATCACGGGAGCGGTGAACGATCTCGAACTGTCAACAATGGGATGCCGGATCAATTAACAAAATTCAGAAAATCGAACGGCACTGCTGGAGAATCACAGGAGCGGCGAACGATCTCGAACTGTCAATAACGGGATGAAGGATCAATTGACAAAATTCAGAAAGTCGAACAGCACTGCCGGAGAACCACGGGAGCGGTGAACGATCTCGAACTATCAATAAAGGGATGCAGGATCAATTAACAAAATTCAGAAAATCGAACGGCACTGCCGGAGAATCACGGGAGCGGCGAACGATCTCTAAATTGTAAAGAATCACGGGTGAGCGTAGACAATCTGATCAGCGTCGACAGGGGCACGATAACGTGGCCGGGGCGACTCTGCTGTTGTCCAGACACACCCGCTATCTGGAAAATTGGATCTCTCACCCTGTAAAATCAGAAAAGACTTTTATCACAATTATAACATCAGGCTGGTTACGATACCCGATGTCAATTTGACGAAAGGTTCGTGCCTCCAGGCACTGGATGACGGAAAGGTTGCGACAAATATGAATAACTGTTGAGAGACGATATCTGGTAAAAGTGAGATATATTCTGTTAATGTTGTATGGATGAGAACACCCGTATTAATACGTTTATGTAAATTTCAGACGTATAAAAACGCAAGGTCGGCTTTGGGAGCTAGTGCGACCACAATACAGTCGAGAGAGAGACGCGACGACCGTAGACAGTAAACAAACTCTTCCTTGCTAGGAATGCGTGTAAGAAATTCAGACGGCTTACGCGACCGCGGTTCTCACTCGCCCGTAAGGGACTTTTAACGCTTGTCGCTTGTCCAACACGCGTTTGATGATTTCAGATCGCAGCATTGTCCGTTTCAATTAATCAGGTCGAATTCTCGGCAAAAGCAGTCGCCACCGATCGGTGCTGCCGGGATACCACGGGAGCGGCGATCGGTCTCTACCTGCCACGGAATTCGCCTCGTTGCTCTTAGCAGGACACACAGGAATAAACCTAGTTTGAAGTCAGGCCAGTGACACTCAGGCAAACGATCAGTCTTGCCGGATCAATCCGGGAAGGGTAATCGGCTCCTGCACTCTGGGCGACAACAAACTTGGTGGGAAAAATTACGGATATCTACGCAGAGCACGCAAGCGTGGTCATGGTGATATGCGAATTTTTCCTGCTGTCCGTTCTGAGCGAACTCACTGTGTATATCACGCAATCAGGATATACACAATACCGCGAAGAAGGACACAATTTCTTGCTGCTATATGAAATAATCGCGGCAGAAACAACGCGTACTATCGCTTTCAGGCGAATGAGATCTGTACATATGATTCCGCGTACCGGTGTGAGAGAACGTCTCACTACGACGAACCGACTTTGCTAAATTCCTCAGAACGCGCGGCTTGGACCGCCCGTCGGACGGGCGATAAACAATACAACCAAATTTCAATTAATTCTTTATAAATTTGGTTGCCGATATGCAACTCATGAAACTGATCAATTTCACCGCACGAAGGTAATACACTGTAATAATTCGCCACTTTTGACGCAATATAAATGATAAATCAAACTGAGCTTCAATGCTCAAGTAAATAAATTATATAACGAGCCTTTACTCGTAGTATATCAATTTCTAAGAACAACTCGCAACGCGACAAGAAATGCCCTTTTGCCGGGCTTTGAACACAAATTAATACTTTGCCTTTTTGGCAATTCTCAGATAATATCATCAATGAATTAATCTTGCGATCTAACGCTTTAATATCCGCAAATGCGATTACAAGTTCGCACACTTCGCGACTAGAAATGCCCTTTAGCCGGGCCAGCAATGAAATAAAGAACTTTCAGTCTTATTGGCGACTCGAAATGGAATGTTTAACAATGATACGACTCTATGATTCACGCGGAACGCTATTAGACTCATGCGTGTTAGCTGGATGAAGTCCAGACACAGAGTGTTCAGTCTGCTGCTCGCATCGACCTCCTTCGATCGCAATCGAGAGGGGATCGATGCGCACGCAGCCTCTTGTCTCTATATCGATCGCCACCGCGATCCTTGTCTATGAGGAGATGACACATGACGTCACAATTATCGCAGTAGAGATCGATATAGATTCCGACGATGTTTCGATGTGTAAGCGGGTACGGTTACACATACCCCCTTCCCCGATCTCGAGATTTCTGGTACGTGAACGCAGTAGATACGTATCAGAAATCTCGGTGTCACTACATCGCCAGTAAAGTAACTAATATGGGCGCTCGCGCTCGGCGTAACGACATAAAATAAACAAGTCTTTGCACTCGGCGTAATACTTAAACCTAAACAGTCTTTGTACTTGGCGTGGTACTAAAAAAATAAACAGTCTTGCATTTGGCATTAATAATTGACAGAGAGAAAAGAAAAAAAAATTTTGTTTGTGCACTCGGCGTAGTATCTGAACATAAATGGTCTTTGCCCTTGGCTTGATATTATAAAATGAACAGTTTTTTTTTTTTTTTTTTTTTTTTTTTTTTTGCACTTGGCATGAATACTCGATAAACAAAATACACCGTTTTTCACTCGGCGCAGTGCCATAAACTAAACAGTCCTTTCATTTTGTCAGTTAATATCACTTCATGGCCACATACGCGCACCTTCACTTTTCGTCGAGTTTGCTTTCCTCAAGGTCGAGCTGCTCCAGCATGGAGTCCGTGTCGTCCTTCAACTCGTTTAGCAGGCCTAAAGGGTCGTGTGGGTCAAGGACTGGTATTTCGACCGGATCCCCAGTCAGGTCGGCCTCAGTCCAAGACCACTGCGTCTCGTCTTCCTCCAGGATCGCTGCTCCATGTCCTCCCTGGACAGTGTCCTCAGGGATGACTTCTCACGATTGATTTAGGTCGCTCGTCCCTGGTTCTTCGTTTTCAACAGCCAGCCGCTTTTGTGGTGGTATTATTTCTTTTTTTTTCGTTGCATTGCATGGATACTTCCTGGAGCACCAATTTTTGTCGTGCTCCTGTGTCCTCCATGGTGCCGGGTTCTTTGGTTCCCCGTCGCGATCTACTGGAGCCCGGGCCATCGCGTGGTGTCTGCGTCTTGGCGACGCATTTGCGCGCTGTCACTTGTACAGCTATTCCAGTCCGGAATTTGTTGAAGCGGTGTGGCCGCGGATCCCACACACCCGGTGTTATGGTGGGCAGTGGTGAGGACTCCACGCTGTGTGGATGTAGGTCCATGCCAGTTTGAGTTGGCCGATTTACCATCGCCCAGTACGCATATGCGATCGTTCCCACGTCACGTTTCGTTTCCATGACTGTTGAGGTACTGTGCCTTGTTTCGGTTCTCGTAGCCTCTTATATCTGCGTGTTTCGGCTTTTCCTGGAAACCCCCGAAGTTAGGGCATTTTGCGCATTAGAGTGTCTGTTTACATCAGTACACTGTATCTTCTTCTAACCTTTGATATGGCCGTAGGCTCGAAGTATGGAACGTTCCCCGGACGTCTTCGGAGTGGGGTTTTCTCAGTACGAACGTCGATGGCCCTTTTTTCATCACTAGTTCGTACGGTCCTTCGTACAAATGGAAAAACTTTGCGATCTCTCTGTCCGCAGCATTGGATATTGGGTTCGTTTTTACCAATACCCAATCGCCTAGTTCATATTGTTTGTGGCGTCTTCCCATATTCGCGCGTGCACGCCGTTCGTCAGCTTTCTTCGTCATTCTTTGGAAAGCAAGTTGCATCATGTTGTTGTTCTGCTCGTCCTTCGGTTTTCCCGAAATTTCTGCTTGCTTGAACCATTTTGACCACGGTCGTACCGGTTTCTCCTGTAGCATGAGTTCTACAGGTGTGAAACCTGTGCTGTCATGGACCACTTCGTTGCAACATGTTTCGATTAGGTCGGTCCATTTTGCCCACGACGCGTGTGCATGCGAGGCCACTGTACGGAAGATCCGTCCGATCTCCCTATTCACCCTTTCCACTGGGTTACTTTGTGGGTGACGGATGGATGAGAGGACGTGGTGGATGCCTTCTTCTTTCAGAGTCTGAATCCATTTCTTCGCCGTGAACTGAGTTCCATGGTCGGTCAGGATCCTTTTCGGTTTCCCGTAGCACGGTATATAATTTTTAAAAATACGCGCTAGTGTCACGGTGGTCGTCGCGTTTCGCATCGGGTATAATTTTACGTATTTGGTAAATAGCTCTTCAATTACCAGAATATATCTCACGCCTCCCCTTGATGTCGGTAATGGACCGTAAAAGTCAACGGACAACACCTCGAGAGGGCACCCCGGTACTATGCTCTGCATATCGGTATGTATCGCATGGGTAGGGATCTTTACGCGTTGACACGTATCGCACGCGGCAACTAGTTTTCGCGTGCAACGATGTAATTTTGAGACATAGAAGTCCTCTGACAGGATTTTCGCTGTTTTGTCTCCTCCGATATGCGCATAGATCTCATGTACTTCGCGTATAAGAGAGTCGCGTAATTGAGACGGAATTACCGGACGTTCCCTACCATTTCTATCCGCGTGATACAATGTGCCATTTCGAAGGTGAAATCGATTCTCCGCGTTATCAGTTTTTTGTTCGCAACGTTCAATTTCGCGTCGTAACTTTTCGTCTTTCCGCTGCCATTCTGAGAGTTTTTTGAGCGCGGACAGTAGTGTCGGTGACATTGCTCGTGCCAAGGCTGTCAGTATTGGTACTCGTGTCTCCCGTTCGACTGAATCCCCGATCAGTACGTTATCCAGTCTGCTCATTGTGTCTGCAGGAACGTTTTCTTTTCCTGGACGGTACTGGATCTCAATTTGATAGTCTTGAATGGACAGGATCCATCGTGTTAGTCGTTGACTAAGAAGCTTACTGTTCATCAAGAATGTAATTGCCTTGTGGTCGGTTAGCAACTTGATTTTTCCTCCGTATAGATACGTTCGGAGTTTCCCCAATGCCCATACTATTGCCAATAGCTCTTTTTCTGTCGTAAAATACGATAATTCAGGGCCTCTTAATGTCCGGCTTACAAATGTGACAGGTCTTAATTCGCCACTTGTATCTCGTTGTTCTAATACCGCTCCAAGTGCCGTAGAGCTTGCATCCGTCGATAGGAAGTATGGTTGATTCGAGTTCGCGTACTGTAATGCAACCTCTGTACAGAATGCATTTTTAGCTTGATCGAATGCTTTTTGTAAACCCTCGTCCCATTTCCATCGACTTCCTTTCTTCAGGAGTGCCAGCAACGGTGTGGTGGTTTCGGCGTGTTTCTTGGTGAATTTACTATAGTAGTTCACCAGGCCTAAGAATCCGCGTAACTGTTTAACATTGCGCGGAGTTGGAAATTCACGAATCAGAGCGAGCTTTTCAGGGTCTTGTTTTAACCCTTCTGTGGAAAGTATGTGGCCGAGGAATTTGACTTCCCGTCTCATGAATTTACACTTTTCCAAGTTCAATGTGATGTTATTTTCTCGTATTCGTTTCAGCAGAGCCGCGAGATGTTCGAGATGTTTTTCGAACGTCGGTGAGGAACAGAGGATATCGTCAATGAAATTCACTACGAATCCCTCCATCCCTTCCAATACTCGTCTTAATGCTCTTACCAGGCTCGCACTGCTTGTTTTTAGTCCGAACGGTGTAACTACGTATTCATAGCACCGGCCCCGATAAAGGAACGCGGTGTATTTCCTTGACGATGGTGTAAGGGGAACTTGCCAGAAACTGTTTGTCAAGTCGAGACTAGTTAAATAGTCTATCCTTTCGAATCGTTGGAAAAGAGCATCTGGCGTTTCCGACATCTCGTGGTCATCCACAAGAAATTCATTTAATTTTCGAGCATCAAGGCACAATCTTAGAGATCCATTTTTCTTGAGAACCGGTACTACTGGGTTCAAGTATGGACTCGTGCTCGGACGGATAATGTCATTTTCCAGCATTCTTTGTATCTCCGCATCTGCGGCGTCCATGTATTTCAGTGGTATCGGGTATGTTCTGCTACAGTATGGTTTGGTGGGCTTTACATGCAAATGATGCTCGTAACAGCTCACCCTTCCGATTTCGTCTCTCCATACCTCTGGGAATGACTCGATTACTCTTCGCAGTTTCTCCTTCTGTGTTTGGCTTGCTGGAACTGGTTCGAGTAGTGATCTTATGATGTCTTCTCGAGATTTTTGTGTTGTACTTGTTTGATTTATCTCTTCTTTCATGCCTCGGACAGCCATTTCATCAGTGTGAACTTCCTCTGTCATCTTTATTATTGCTTGACCGGTTGTTGTATTCAGCGAGAGTAATTCATTCCCGAAGTCAATGGTGGCCTTCGCACGTCTCAGTGTATCAACACCAAGAATGACTTCACATACTAATCCCGGTACCACGATCGCAGTTGTTTCTACTGTCTGATCCTTGTGACCAAGAGTCACCCAGACTTGTTTCTTTAATCGGGCTGATTTGCCACCCGTTGCTCCAATCACCACTGCTCCAGTTATCGGTAGCGTGGGACATTTGGTTAATTTTTCGCGATGTTCGTCGTACCACGCTTCAGACACCGCTGTAACGGTGCTTCCCGTATCAATGAGAGCCTTGGTGAGAATCCCTTCGATCTTTATTTGGACCTCTGGGCAGCGGTTAATTTCTCTGTTGGGAAGCGGTGACTTTCCTTCCTCCTGGAGTTCCTGACGTACGTCCGGGAATAATGATCCTATTACTACTTGGATCTCTTCCCTTTGTGTTTCATCGGAGATTCCTCTCGCCTGAGCGGGGAAGTCGCTCATACGTTCTTCTGAGGTTCCCCTTATTCGTTTCCCGTGCTTTCCTCCAGCTCTATGACCTCCTGGTCCTCCTCCGGTACTTCCTCATCCAATTGAGTCATTCGGATTCGATTTGGGGCACTCTCTCGAGGTCGTTCCTGCGGTCGACGGTTGTCTTGCCATGGTCTCATATTATCAAACCTTGGCCTTTGATTATCCATTGCCGGTCGTTGATATTCGGCTCCCGACCTCTGATTCTCTCGATTTTGCCGCTGTTGAATTGGAGTTATCGGGTTCATCCGCGACGTGTTTGTTGCAGGTTGGTTCCCTCGGTCATATGGAGTTCGCGTACTCCAGTCTCGTCCCTGATTCGAACGCTCGTCATACCGCTGTCGGTTGACCGTTCCCCCATTGTCGAACCTCTCTAGCAAGGCTAAAAACGCGTCGATTGTGCGGATATTTTGTCCAAGAACACAATCGTCAACCGCCTGCGTGAAGTGTTTCGACAGGGTCTGTATTATTTCATCATCTGTGGGGCGTGGCCGTAGGTCACGAGCCATTCCGATCAGTTTCATCGCGTAAGCTACGCGAGAAACTCCCGAGTCCGCCCGATGTACTCCCCCATTGAGATTTTCTCGGACCTTTCTTTGGATTGCCGAGCTCCAAAATCTTGACAATAGGGCATTTGCAAACTGGTGCCATGTTGCAATTTGGTCGGACATGATGTCCCACCATTCGCCCGCATTGCCTTTTAACGACTGGGTGATGATAAACTTCATCTCATCATCAGGCAGTCGGGCAGCATCTACGAATCGCTTGAGTTCCCTCAGATATTTAGATGGCCTTTCAGTGGTTTTACCCTCAAAAGTTGGCATCTGAGGTTTCACCACGAATGGCCTAGCCATTGAACCCATGGTGGACTCAAATCGAGTTGACTCATTTGGTCCCCATCTTGAGTCAATGTGGTCCGTATGCAGTTGCCGGGTAGTATCTAGCTCTGACGGACCGAACCGGTGGCCATCTGGCTGTGCATTTGGTACTGTTGGAGTATGAGTCGTTGATTGATTTCGGACTTGCTCCAAACATTCCTGTACTTGTTTGCGGATATCTTCCTGTGCCTTTTCTTGACGATCCATACGCTCTTCAATTTTACGACACCAATCTCGCATCTCGAACTTATGTTCGGTCACGCGTTCGTAAATCTCCTCGGTTGTCACCGACTCTTCGACCTTTGCTGTTAGCTGATCGACTTGAATCATTAAACGCGCGATCTCAGATTTCAACTGTCGAATGGCACCGGACATTATCTCGTTTTCGCGCGTAGTCATTTGCCCCGGGGCCTGGACATCGACGGACACGATTGGAACCTGTGTGCGACCCTGAATTCCGGAACCCGTTGGGGTGTCAGGAGGTGGTGTCCGTTGAATACGCGTACTAGATAATACCGACGGATTCGACGTCTCGTTATCTTCTCCCGGTCCTGTCATTTTGCCTGCACGGGTCTTTGATTTACTCATACTGTGTCTCTTCAACAATTAATTTGTCTAAACCAAACCGTCCCTGTTTGGGCGCCAATTTGTAACCTAACTATTGTTTACCTTCTGATATATATATATATATATATATAAGATCTGAATAGGGTTTACGGGTTAAATGGTGTGATAGGGTGGTAGGCTATGATAAAATCCGAAAACCGAACGGCACTGCTGGAAATCACAGGAGCGGCGAACGATCTCGAATAGTCAATAGGATCACTGTAACAAAATTCAAAAACCGAACAGCACTGCCGGAGAATCACGGGAGCGGTGAACGATCTCGAACTGTCAACAATGGGATGCCGGATCAATTAACAAAATTCAAAAACCGAACAGCACTGCCGGAGAATCACGGGAGCGGTGAACGATCTCGAACTGTCAACAATGGGATGCCGGATCAATTAACAAAATTCAGAAAATCGAACGGCACTGCTGGAGAATCACAGGAGCGGCGAACGATCTCGAACTGTCAATAACGGGATGAAGGATCAATTGACAAAATTCAGAAAGTCGAACAGCACTGCCGGAGAACCACGGGAGCGGTGAACGATCTCGAACTATCAATAAAGGGATGCAGGATCAATTAACAAAATTCAGAAAATCGAACGGCACTGCCGGAGAATCACGGGAGCGGCGAACGATCTCTAAATTGTAAAGAATCACGGGTGAGCGTAGACAATCTGATCAGCGTCGACAGGGGCACGATAACGTGGCCGGGGCGACTCTGCTGTTGTCCAGACACACCCGCTATCTGGAAAATTGGATCTCTCACCCTGTAAAATCAGAAAAGACTTTTATCACAATTATAACATCAGGCTGGTTACGATACCCGATGTCAATTTGACGAAAGGTTCGTGCCTCCAGGCACTGGATGACGGAAAGGTTGCGACAAATATGAATAACTGTTGAGAGACGATATCTGGTAAAAGTGAGATATATTCTGTTAACGTTGTATGGATGAGAACACCCGTATTAATACGTTTATGTAAATTTCAGACGTATAAAAACGCAAGGTCGGCTTTGGGAGCTAGTGCGACCACAATACAGTCGAGAGAGAGACGCGACGACCGTAGACAGTAAACAAACTCTTCCTTGCTAGGAATGCGTGTAAGAAATTCAGACGGCTTACGCGACCGCGGTTCTCACTCGCCCGTAAGGGACTTTTAACGCTTGTCGCTTGTCCAACACGCGTTTGATGATTTCAGATCGCAGCATTGTCCGTTTCAATTAATCAGGTCGAATTCTCGGCAAAAGCAGTCGCCACCGATCGGTGCTGCCGGGATACCACGGGAGCGGCGATCGGTCTCTACCTGCCACGGAATTCGCCTCGTTGCTCTTAGCAGGACACACAGGAATAAACCTAGTTTGAAGTCAGGCCAGTGACACTCAGGCAAACGATCAGTCTTGCCGGATCAATCCGGGAAGGGTAATCGGCTCCTGCACTCTGGGCGACAACAAACTTGGTGGGAAAAATTACGGATATCTACGCAGAGCACGCAAGCGTGGTCATGGTGATATGCGAATTTTTCCTGCTGTCCGTTCTGAGCGAACTCACTGTGTATATCACGCAATCAGGATATACACAATACCGCGAAGAAGGACACAATTTCTTGCTGCTATATGAAATAATCGCGGCAGAAACAACGCGTACTATCGCTTTCAGGCGAATGAGATCTGTACATATGATTCCGCGTACCGGTGTGAGAGAACGTCTCACTACGACGAACCGACTTTGCTAAATTCCTCAGAACGCGCGGCTTGGACCGCCCGTCGGACGGGCGATAAACAATACAACCAAATTTCAATTAATTCTTTATAAATTTGGTTGCCGATATGCAACTCATGAAACTGATCAATTTCACCGCACGAAGGTAATACACTGTAATAATTCGCCACTTTTGACGCAATATAAATGATAAATCAAACTGAGCTTCAATGCTCAAGTAAATAAATTATATAACGAGCCTTTACTCGTAGTATATCAATTTCTAAGAACAACTCGCAACGCGACAAGAAATGCCCTTTTGCCGGGCTTTGAACACAAATTAATACTTTGCCTTTTTGGCAATTCTCAGATAATATCATCAATGAATTAATCTTGCGATCTAACGCTTTAATATCCGCAAATGCGATTACAAGTTCGCACACTTCGCGACTAGAAATGCCCTTTAGCCGGGCCAGCAATGAAATAAAGAACTTTCAGTCTTATTGGCGACTCGAAATGGAATGTTTAACAATGATACGACTCTATGATTCACGCGGAACGCTATTAGACTCATGCGTGTTAGCTGGATGAAGTCCAGACACAGAGTGTTCAGTCTGCTGCTCGCATCGACCTCCTTCGATCGCAATCGAGAGGGGATCGATGCGCACGCAGCCTCTTGTCTCTATATCGATCGCCACCGCGATCCTTGTCTATGAGGAGATGACACATGACGTCACAATTATCGCAGTAGAGATCGATATAGATTCCGACGATGTTTCGATGTGTAAGCGGGTACGGTTACAGCCCTCACGAAAGTGGCACGAGCCAACTCGTGGCGTTCTTCCGATTAAAAAAAGTCCAGACGCGATAGAATTCGGCCACTGCTTACTGCCTTTATTTGTGAACATATCTTTGAAAATGTATCTAAATCAAAATTTTGCTGCATCGTCGGTGCTAGGGCGACGAAGCGACGAGTTGGCTGGGGCGCCTTGGCCAAATGGTGCAATAAACACGTCCGGGCAATCCCCCGGCCGTGTTTATTGTACTTCTATTGTATTCTGGGCTCAGGCCTCGGGGCCCGACCCTCGGGCTTCGAAACGTGTTCATTCAAGCCTCGAGCTGGTCAAAAGGATCTTGAAGGATCCGAAAGAATCTTTTTTTTTTTTGGTTGTTATTTAACGTCGCTTTTTGAACTCCTTTTCGGAATTATTTCACGACGGGACCTACAGTTTTTATAAGGTGGGTTCCGAACCACCTTGGGCACCACAGTCTACAGAGCACATGGAGTATTCCAGAGGTGCCGGCATCGGGAATCGAACCCGCGACCACGGAGTCCGTAGGCGCGCGTTTTGCCCACTGAGCCACTGCGTGCCCCCCCCCCCCCCCCCCCCGAAAGAATCTTGAAGGATCCGAAAGGATCTTTGAATTAGATACTTAACTAGCTAAAAATGTATCCGTAGCTTCGGATCCTTCAGCTTCGGATATGAAAGTATCTAATTAAACTTCGGATACAAGTTACTTTGTATCTTTATCTTCGAGTAACTAATTAAAAATTTTCTATCTATGATCCGTGATCCGAAATTTGTATCTAATTAAATTTTTTGCCCAACTCTGATGACATTACCTCATTATTAAATTAATAATATTCAAGATGGTCGCATTTACGCCTCGATATGAAATCTGTATTTCTTCGAATTCTTCCGGGTTCTTTATTTTTTACAACTAGAGTTTGCAACTAAAAGATTGGAAAAAATGAAAATATTTCTTCTATCATTATAGGTAATGTTATATTTAATTTATATTAATTAGAGATTTGTATATTAGATCTATATCTTAGTTACATATTTTATATAAAACGATATAAACTTTTCGTTCTGATCAAGGCCAAAGATGATGTAGGTTATTGTCCTGATTGAGTGTGGAAACCGGTTCTTGTCCGGACTGAGTATGGAAACCGGTTCTTGTCCGGACTGAGTGTGGAAACCGGTTCTTGTCCGGACTGAGTGTGGAAACCGGTTCTTGTCCGGACTGAGTGTGGAGACAGGAGTTGATCCAGGCTAAGCACTAGTGTAGGTGGCAGCACTATAATGGGCACGGCCAAAACCCGGGCGTGAGCACTCTCATATACTCTCTGATATTAGTATCAGAATTTTTCAGTGGTGTTAGTTTTACGGATTATTGTGTAAGATGTGATGAATATTATAAACTACAAGATATATACCGATAACTCTCTAAAAAAGTATGAGCGAAACAAATATTAAATTTTCAAATTGGGATATATTTTATGTGTTGCAGAAATGAAGACAGTGATTTTTGACGCTACCCATCATTATTGAAAAACTTGTAAGTACAAGGTATATTATGTATCTAATAAAGTAAATAATGCTTTCTTGTATCACATATTACTTACCATTTTACTAATTTTTAGTTTTGGAACGAGTCCTGTGTATTTGTAATATATTTTAAAATAATTATATTGTTACATCCAACTTTATTTATATACATAATATAATAGTTACGTATATTAATTTTTGAAAAATTGTTTTAGGTCATCGTGTCGCCACTAACAATAAGATATGCTGCGATTTTTCTTCCATCAAAAATGCTGCTCCGGTCTAGTCCAGGACATATTAGTACATATATATCGGTAACATGTGAGAGAAAATTTAATGGACGATTCTTCAAGATAGTATGAGACAAAAATCGAGAATAAAAGTGGTGATGTTCGTTTTCAATGGATGAAAATCATCAATTGAATGCTAAAGTCTGATTAAAATATTTTAGATAAGTAAATTCTGTCTGTAAAAAGTTAGTTCAAAAGTAATGAACATGATACTTTGTGATTTCTTTAATTATATTTTACAGACGATGCAATCTGTGCCAATTAAGATTCTCTGAGGCCTCCCAAGGATTTGAGAACCTGACATTGGGATACCGAGAATAAAATTCTCCGCCTGTGTGTATTGTGAAGAAAATTTTCATCGTCATAGACCCGGCATAAGTGTAGGATATGAAAGTGCAAGGTATAAATCTCTTTATAATCAATACTTGAACTCAGTCTGCAATAGGTTAAATTTGTATAATTTCCATATAATTTGTTTTCAGCTGAAACAGTGAAATTGCTATGAAGATGATAGTTTCGAATCTGCTGCTTGTACTGATGAATACAATTTATCGTTTCAAGAGATACCTTTGAAAAGGAAGGGCTTAGATTGGTGATTTTCTTAATGCTAAATATCATTGCAACAGCTTTAGCTAAAAAGAACAAGCAAATTAAAATGTAATCTTTTGTTGTAATGGTTTAATTGCAGGTCATAATAGATTAAGATAAGAATAATTAAGAATAAGTTATATAATAAGTTAATAAATATTGTATTATATGTATACATGAAAAATATGAACATGAAAAATACATACAGAATCTACAAATCTTATTCGTTATGGTTATCATATGCTCAGTTATGTTTGGAATATAAAACGTAAATTTTAAAAATAATGTCAGCAATCCCACACGGTCTCTGCAGGCATTTGTCTTGCCGTTAACTTTCGTTTGTTTCGAATACTACTGTTCATCATAACTACATCTTCTTTTGCTATTGAATTTTCTTGTAGTGGTTTTTCCATTTTCAAAACAGCACCCAATGACCAAAGTGACACAGTACAAGTTATCGGAACCACTACAAGAAAATTCAATAGCAAAAGAAGATGTAGTTATGATGAACAGTAGTATTCGAAACAAACGAAAGTTAACGGCAAGACAAATGCCTGCAGAGACCGTGTGGGATTGCTGACATTATTTTTAAAATTTACGTTTTATATTCCAAACATAACTGAGCATATGATAACCATAACGAATAAGATTTGTAGATTCTGTATGTATTTTTCATGTTCATATTTTTCATGTATACATATAATACAATATTTATTAACTTATTATATAACTTATTCTTAATTATTCTTATCTTAATCTATTATGACCTGCAATTAAACCATTACAACAAAAGATTACATTTTAATTTGCTTGTTCTTTTTAGCTAAAGCTGTTGCAATGATATTTAGCATTAAGAAAATCACCAATCTAAGCCCTTCCTTTTCAAAGGTATCTCTTGAAATGATACATTGTATTCATCAGTACAAGCAGCAGATTCGAAACTATCATCTTCATTGGCAATTTCACTGTTTCAGCTGAAAACAAATTATATGGAAATTATACAAATTTAACCTATTGCAGACTGAGTTCAAGTATTGATTATAAAGAGATTTATACCTTCCACTTTCATATCCTACACTTATGCCGGGTCTGTGACGATGAAAATTTTCTTCACAATACATACAGGCGGAGAATTTTATTCTCGGTATCCCAATGTCAGGTTCTCAAATCCTTGGGAGGTCTCAGAGAATCTTAATTGGCACAGATTGCATCGTCTGTAAAATATAATTAAAGAAATCACAAAGTATCATGTTCATTACTTTTGAACTAACTTTTTACAGACAGAATTTACTTATCTAAAATATTTTAATCAGACTTTAGCATTCAATTGATGATTTTCATCCATTGAAAACGAACATCACCACTTTTATTCTCGATTTTTGTCTCATACTATCTTGAAGAATCGTCCATTAAATTTTCTCTCACATGTTACCGATATATATGTACTAATATGTCCTGGACTAGACCGGAGCAGCATTTTTGATGGAAGAAAAATCGCAGCATATCTTATTGTTAGTGGCGACACGATGACCTAAAACAATTTTTCAAAAATTAATATACGTAACTATTATATTATGTATATAAATAAAGTTGGATGTAACAATATAATTATTTTAAAATATATTACAAATACACAGGACTCGTTCCAAAACTAAAAATTAGTAAAATGGTAAGTAATATGTGATACAAGAAAGCATTATTTACTTTATTAGATACATAATACACCTTGTACTTACAAGTTTTTCAATAATGATGGGTAGCGTCAAAAATCACTGTCTTCATTTCTGCAACACATAAAATATATCCCAATTTGAAAATTTAATATTTGTTTCGCTCATACTTTTTTAGAGAGTTATCGGTATATATCTTGTAGTTTATAATATTCATCACATCTTACACAATAATCCGTAAATTTAACACCACTGAAAAATTCTGATACTAATATAGACCATGGATATAGGAATATAGGGATGGAGCGTGAGCTAGCACTTTAGATAAGGGGGGTGGTCTAAGTTTGCGGAGGAGGCAGGGTACCAAATGACGCACATGTTTGATTGGTGGTTTTTCTGCGCATACTCTGTACCGCCAAGTATGAAAAATGTTTACAGATTGCTTACATATATCTGACAAGTTGAAACTAGAAAAAAATGTGATGGTTAACCCTTTGTCCTGTAATAACGTATGACACTCGTGATATGAATTATGTTCCAAATATTATAATGAACGTTGTTAAATAATTAAAAGTAAAGGAAATGAAAAATTGTATAAATTTTCGATAACGGCAAATCTTCTACATTTTTTAATTTTATGCAATTAGTAGTTATTTACATATTTCATGTTCTTATGTACAATTTCAAATAATTCATAAATCTGTAATGTGAACAAAATTCTAGAACGAGGGACTAAAAAAGAAAACTGAAATTAGAGAATATAGAAAGGAAATTAAAACGTGCAACACGAATTAAAGAACATACTAATTTTACATAATTTGTTATTTATATTTTAAAATCATTATTTTTAGTAAATTAAAAAAAAAATAGGTGTTATATATTTAATAATTAATAAATATATCATAAATGTAATTTTTTCTTATAATTAAAAATAGGGTACAATAAGTTTTTACACATAATAGGTTTATATGTATGTATATCTTTATTTAAGCCTTTTGGCCAAGAAATCAGTTTTACAAGATAATTTACAGGCTTCACAAAGAATTTATTGCCCTCGAAATAAAGTCAATTTATTCAAAAAAGATCTATGGCTATTTGCTTTATCGATTCTGTTAATCGCTACATAGTGCAATCTTATTTTAATATATCTTTTAGCAATCAAACGTATCAAATGTGACGTATGAGTTTTCATTAAACCCTGATCGTTATTGTGATCTCTTAATTTGTTAAATATATTGGCATTGATAAAACGTTGCAGTACTCTATTCATTATTTCAAGTTGAATCAACGGTTTCTTAAAATCTCCGAAAACTTTCTTAAAAATAATGGAGCCAAACGTTATAAAAGGGTGTTTGCGACCCTGGCGATTGAGCTCCGTTATTTTTAAGAAAGTTTTACCAGTGGGACTTTCGGTCGTTCCTGGGTTAATTGTTAGAGTCAGGCCCTGCAATCTAAGTATATTAGGTTACTATTTTTTCGTGAAAGGAACATACTTACTTAGTACGGTTCTGGCTTCTCGCTCAATGGGGATTGTCGGGTCATCAATCCCGAGGTGCGATTCACAGCTGTTGGGGACTTTAATTATGGAAAAGATCCTGGGCTTAGATTTTTTATGAGACTACCTCTTCAACAAATGCACCCTGAACTTTGTCGAAGAATCCTTCGTAAAAATGATTTTCATGGTCGTATTCCTTGAAAGAAGCCGTTTGTAAGCAAAGTTAATAAGCAGAAAAGACTACATTTCGCTAAAAAACATGTCAGTAAAAATAAAGATTTTTGGAAACGTCACATACTCTCACGTTACTCACGTTACTCTGGTCATCAGAGAGGGTTACATTATTTCTTCTTGATGTCTTCGATTTATCCGTTCTGGCATTAGAAGGTTATGTAACTCTGTTTCAATGCGTGACGCTGCATTCATAATGACGTACTGCGCTTGCGCCGGACACAGCCAATGAAACATGTGCGTCTTTTACCTCGTCCCCCCCTAAAAATTTGCCCACCCCGCAACGACACGCTCCATCCCTATATTCCTATATCCATGGTTTCAATGCGTGACGCTGCATTCATAATGACGTACTGCGCTTGCGCCGGACACAGCCAATGAAACATGTGCGTCTTTTACCTCGTCCCCCCCTAAAAATTTGCCCACCCCGCAACGACACGCTCCATCCCTATATTCCTATATCCATGGGATGGAGCGTGTCGTTGCGGGGTGGGCAAATTTTTAGGGGGGGACGAGGTAAAAGACGCACATGTTTCATTGGCTGTGTCCGGCGCAAGCGCAGTACGTCATTATGAATGCAGCGTCACGCATTGAAACAGAGTTACATAACCTTCTAATGCCAGAACGGATAAATCGAAGACATCAAGAAGAAATAATGTAACCCTCTCTGATGACCAGAGTAACGTGAGTAACGTGAGAGTATGTGACGTTTCCAAAAATCTTTATTTTTACTGACATGTTTTTTAGCGAAATGTAGTCTTTTCTGCTTATTAACTTTGCTTACAAACGGCTTCTTTCAAGGAATACGACCATGAAAATCATTTTTACGAAGGATTCTTCGACAAAGTTCAGGGTGCATTTGTTGAAGAGGTAGTCTCATAAAAAATCTAAGCCCAGGATCTTTTCCATAATTAAAGTCCCCAACAGCTGTGAATCGCACCTCGGGATTGATGACCCGACAATCCCCATTGAGCGAGAAGCCAGAACCGTACTAAGTAAGTATGTTCCTTTCACGAAAAAATAGTAACCTAATATACTTAGATTGCAGGGCCTGACTCTAACAATTAACCCAGGAACGACCGAAAGTCCCACTGGTAAAACTTTCTTAAAAATAACGGAGCTCAATCGCCAGGGTCGCAAACACCCTTTTATAACGTTTGGCTCCATTATTTTTAAGAAAGTTTTCGGAGATTTTAAGAAACCGTTGATTCAACTTGAAATAATGAATAGAGTACTGCAACGTTTTATCAATGCCAATATATTTAACAAATTAAGAGATCACAATAACGATCAGGGTTTAATGAAAACTCATACGTCACATTTGATACGTTTGATTGCTAAAAGATATATTAAAATAAGATTGCACTATGTAGCGATTAACAGAATCGATAAAGCAAATAGCCATAGATCTTTTTTGAATAAATTGACTTTATTTCGAGGGCAATAAATTCTTTGTGAAGCCTGTAAATTATCTTGTAAAACTGATTTCTTGGCCAAAAGGCTTAAATAAAGATATACATACATATAAACCTATTATGTGTAAAAACTTATTGTACCCTATTTTTAATTATAAGAAAAAATTACATTTATGATATATTTATTAATTATTAAATATATAACACCTATTTTTTTTTTAATTTACTAAAAATAATGATTTTAAAATATAAATAACAAATTATGTAAAATTAGTATGTTCTTTAATTCGTGTTGCACGTTTTAATTTCCTTTCTATATTCTCTAATTTCAGTTTTCTTTTTTAGTCCCTCGTTCTAGAATTTTGTTCACATTACAGATTTATGAATTATTTGAAATTGTACATAAGAACATGAAATATGTAAATAACTACTAATTGCATAAAATTAAAAAATGTAGAAGATTTGCCGTTATCGAAAATTTATACAATTTTTCATTTCCTTTACTTTTAATTATTTAACAACGTTCATTATAATATTTGGAACATAATTCATATCACGAGTGTCATACGTTATTACAGGACAAAGGGTTAACCATCACATTTTTTTCTAGTTTCAACTTGTCAGATATATGTAAGCAATCTGTAAACATTTTTCATACTTGGCGGTACAGAGTATGCGCAGAAAAACCACCAATCAAACATGTGCGTCATTTGGTACCCTGCCTCCTCCGCAAACTTAGACCACCCCCCTTGTCTAAAGTGCTAGCTCACGCTCCATCCCTATATTCCTATATCCATGGCGCCATCTCGCCGTGCGCCATCGTATTGTGCGCCATAGAGCCACCCCCGTCTGGGGAACAGTAGTATTCGAAACAAACGAAAGTTAACGGCAAGACAAATGCCTGCAGAGACCGTGTAGGATTGCTGATATTATTTTAAAAATTTACGTTTTATATTCCAAACATAACTGAGCATATAGTAACCGTAAACGAATAAGATTTGTAGATTATTTGTTTGATTATCCTCTCTGTTCAAACATTCTGCTTCTATATATCTTACTAAAATATAACTAATTTATAACCATAGTTTAACTGGACTTTGAGTAAATAATGATATATTTTCATTTGAAAATATACAACCAATAGAAAATGTAGTTTTAGTTTGTTTAGTTAATTTTAGGTTGTCTTTTGGAACGGTGACCATTGGGTGACCATAGTAACGCAGTGACTTTAGCCGCTTGAAAATGGGTAGTTTGCATCACTACCGTTAACCGTATAGCATAGGCAGCTTCAGTCGAAGTGTAGGACAAGAGAAACACTTTTGTGTAGGATCAATTATTTAATTACCGTTTGCTACTTAAAAAAGTAAAACAGTCTCTGCAATAATTAATTAATTTTAATCATATATCGATTGTGGTACGCCACTTCGTAGTCTTAAGCGAAATTGGGATACGATAACTGCGAAAATTTCTGTTGCCGACGCTACTCAGTATTTTTATCGCTATTTTACCGAAGGTAAGCTGTAAGAACAAGTTTATAGTTTAGTCTTGTAATCAAATCATTTATTTTCATTATCTTTACCAAGATAAATTCAAGATTTATAGACAGATTTATGATTTTCGAAAAGTAAATGTTTATACTAAATTGGCGTCTTCTTCCGCACTGGCCAATTACACAGGAGATGTTTTCCCGCCATATTAGCAAACTTTATTTCGGGTATGAAATTCTCTTAGCATATTTTACTTTTAACTTCTGATCTAAAGAGAACAACAATTCATACATATGTATAACGTTTCCAAAAATTCGAATCAATAGATTATATTTGTATTTTGTAGTTTTAAATGATTAAATTTTAAATATATATATATACATAGTACTAAATAGATTGCAGTGATTGTTCTGTAATTGTATACTTTCTTGTAATCGGAGACTTATAGTTTAACGTACTAAGAACAACAGACATAATAACAACACGTAGAACATACTAGTTACCGTATTGTACAATTTTTATGGTTTCTTATGTATAAACAATATAATTTGACACAGGCATTGCCAGTATTTGAATAGCTTATTATCAATCTAATTGTTGAAGTACTATGGAAAAGAATGATAATTGATACAAACAGAAAATCTGTTGCATGTAAATATTAATGCTAGTGTACAGACATCAGTATAACCGAACAAGGAACTTTAATTTGTTATATATTTTTATATATTAATTAATCGTTAAAAACATCACAAATGTTTTGAAATTTATAAATCAAGATTTTCAATGTTGTACTGATTCTATATAAGTAAAGTTCGATATTTATAAAACTGTTATTAGCATTTATACGGTCTCTTCATTATAATATATGTTTTTATGTACAACATAGGTAAAGGACTAATCATAACGCAAGACGTAAATATGATAAAATTATTATCAGATTCTGTATTTTACTTGGATACTATCTGTATCTTACATTCGATTTGTTACAGTTATATAAGAACTAACATCTGTAACAGTATGAGTACAACAGTGGAAAATGGAGGTGGCGACAATGCTCCGAAGAAGAAAACGATCGAAGGCATATACCAAAAGAAGTCTCAGTTAGAGCATATTTTACTACGTCCCGATACTTACATTGGTTCTGTGGAGCCGGTAACAGAATTAATGTGGGTTTACGACAAAGAAAAAGAAGCGATGGTCCAGAGAGAAATCAAATATGTTCCTGGGCTGTACAAAATATTCGACGAGATTTTAGTAAATGCAGCCGATAATAAACAAAGAGATCCCAAAATGGATACAATTAAAATCGAGTTAGACCAGTACGTATCGACTGTACGATCATTGTATGCTGTTTCATGTACAAAAAATGAAAATGGCATTGTACAGTCGTTGTAAGATTGATAATAAATGAATTGAAATTTACAGAGAAAATAATCTTGTGTCCGTATGGAACAATGGCAAGGGTATTCCAGTGGTAATCCATAAAGAAGAAAACATGTATGTTCCTACGATGATTTTTGGGCACTTGCTGACGTCATCCAACTACGACGACGAAGAAGAGAAAGTAACCGGTGGCAGGAACGGCTATGGTGCCAAATTGTGTAATATTTTCAGTCATCGTTTTACTGTGGAAACTGCATCTAAAGAGTACAAGAGATGTTTGAAACAAGTAATGACTTGATAGATACTTTTATTTCACTTTATGTCCGATACGTGTGTATAACGTACGCTTATATTTGTAGACGTGGAGTAATAATATGGGGTTCGCAAGCGAGCCCAGAATTAAAGAGTTTGCAGGAGAAGATTTTACAAAGGTTATATTTTCACCGGACTTGTCGAAATTTAAAATGAATTCTCTAGACAACGACATAGTTGCTCTTATGTCTCGAAGGGCTTACGATATAGCAGCTTCTAGTAGAGGTGTTAAAGTATATCTGAACGGGACGAGAGTTCCTATAAAAACTTTTAAGGATTATGTTGATTTGTATATTAAAGGCAAGGAAGACGATCTTGGTAATCCTTTAAAAATTGTGTACGAAAATTGTGGTCCTCGCTGGGAAGTAGCTGTTGCCTTATCCGATAGGGGCTACCAGCAAATGTCCTTTGTAAACAGTATTGCAACTACCAAGGTACAAATTAACGAACAGTATTGCATAGTAAAACCTCTAATCACATTGTACAGGAAAAGCAATTTTATTTCTCATTGTTTGTTTCTCTTTATGAAATAGGGTGGACGGCACGTCGATCATGTTACAGAATTGATAGTAAAGCAACTCATAGAGACGTTAAAGAAAAAGAACAAGGCAGGAGTAGCGATCAAACCATTTCAAATAAAAAATCATTTATGGATTTTTATTAATTGTCTCATTAATAATCCCACGTTCGATTCACAAACCAAGGAAAATATGACGTTGCAAGCGAAAAGTTTCGGGTCGAAGGCAACTCTTAGCGATAAATTTATAACGGGGGTACATATTAAGTTTCAATTTCTATATATTTGTGAATATTCGTGTTAATTACTCTGTTTAATTTTTATTTATACGCAGGTAACGAAAATGGGCATTGTCGAAGCAGTTTTAACTTGGGCGAAGTTTAAGGCAGACAGTCAACTTCAGAAGTTGGGACCCAAATCGAAACAAAGAAAATTACAAGGTAAATTTAATTTCTCGACATTATAAAATTAATTATCCAGGTTGAAAAAATCATTTTATAATAACCCAATCCTTTCTGAATAAAACAAAGAAGTAGCTCAATTGGACAAACAGTTCTTCAGATAAAAATTCGTAAGTGAAGTCCGTTCTCATCCAAAATGGGCAAAAATTGCAAACTTCGAAGGCCTGTAATTTTTTAACGAATTCTAAACAGGCAAAATGATGACTTTAAACGCCCCCTGCCCTCACCTAATTTCACATGGACTACAACATATTCCATTTAAAACAAAATTGTCAATGGTGATGTCAAAATGTGATCGATTTGGCATCGAATGACCCTAATGCATGCGGTGGGGTTTTTCAGTAGTCAAAAGCGCTAGATAAAAGATCGATCTAGGCCGCGGTCGCCCTCGAAAGTCCTATTTTTACATTGACGAGGCGTTATTTGCAATTTGCGCCTCGTAAATGTAAAAATAGGACTTTTGAGAGCGACTGCGCGGCCCAGATTGATCTTTTATCTAGCGCTTTTGATTAGTGAAAAGCCCTAAAAAGATATAGCATTTCGGAGTCGATATAAGAACGATAGCGACAATTCAATCTAATTTTGCGCTTCAGGAATACCAAAATTAGAAGATGCAAACGATGCTGGTACTGGTAGATCACTGGACTGCACACTGATTTTAACCGAGGGAGATTCAGCCAAGACCATGGCTGTGTCTGGGCTATCCGCGATAGGCAGAGACAAATATGGTATATTTCCTCTTAGAGGTAAATATTTATGAAATGTCATATTAACGATGCTTGTAGTGTAAATTGGTTTGTATAATACATATCGTAATTCGTGAAATTGAACTTCAGGTAAAATTTTAAATGTAAGAGAAGCTACGCATAAGCAGATTTTGGAAAATGCAGAAATCAATAACCTGATAAAAATTCTCGGTCTTCAATATAAAAAGAAATACGAAACTCGAGATGATTTAAAAACGTTACGTTACGGCAAGATGATGATAATGACAGATCAGGATCAGGTTAATTATTAATACATTTCATATTTTCATAAATATATTGTAACATACGATAATCGTGTTGTCTTTTGTCTGTATAGGACGGTTCGCATATAAAAGGGCTATTAATAAATTTTATTCATCATAATTGGCCGTCGCTATTAAAGCTAAACTTTGTGGAAGAATTTATTACGCCTATTGTGAAAGCGACAAAAGGAAGCGAAGTATTAAGTTTCTTCTCGCTACCGGAATTTCAAAAATGGAAGACAGAAACACATAATTTTCATACTTACAGAATCAAGTACTACAAAGGTTTTTAATTTTTGAGTTTCTCGTAGATATTGCCATTGCCAGGATTTTTTTGGAATGATGTTGCAGTACTGCTTGTTTCCTTTATAGGTTTGGGTACTTCCACTGCTAAAGAAGCAAAGGAGTACTTTCAAAATATGGCTAGACACCGAATTCAGTTCAAATATAAAGGAGAACAAGATGATCAGAATATTATCATGGCTTTCAGTAAAAAATGTGTCGATCAACGTAAGGACTGGTTAATGAATCATATGGATGAAACGAAAAGGAGAAAAGAGATAGGACTTGGAGAGCGTTTCCTTTATGAGAAGGACACGCGTGCTGTGTCGTATTCTGATTTTATTAACGTTGAATTGGTTTTATACAGTAACTATGATAACGTGCGTTCTATACCTAGTATGGTCGATGGCTTCAAACCTGGACAAAGAAAAGTGTTATACACTTGCATAAAACGTAACGATAAACGTGAAGTGAAAGTTGCTCAGTTAGCTGGTTCCGTGGCTGAACATTCAGCGTATCACCACGGTGAAATGTCTCTTATGGCAACGATTATTAATCTTGCACAAAATTTCGTGGGAAGCAATAATATTAACTTGCTCCAGCCAATCGGTCAATTTGGTACACGACTAACGGGAGGAAAAGACGCAGCGAGCCCACGTTATATTTTCACAATGCTTAGGTACATATATATATATATATATATATACACATATATACACACACAGTCGGGGATAATATTAAGTGGACACATTGGTCCATAGTCCAGTCAACGAAAAGTTGTAGAGGGAAATGGAAGGAACACAATTTTTAACTCTGGGTCTTTGTTTGGACTAGTTAGGAGGTAAATATATTAAAAGTCCCCACTCCTAAGAGGTGAGCGGGGTGCAGGGCGGCACGTAGAAGGTCCTCTTTTTCGGTTTTCCACTTATATCTCGGAAACTATGTGTCCTAGCGATAAGACCATTCTATAAAAAATTAAAGCTGACGAAACGTGCCATAAGATTGATTCTATTCAGTTTTTCGCTATCTCGCATAGTTTCCGAGATATCCGCGATCAAAGTTCACTTTGGTATTATTTGTTCGAGTTAAAGGAAAATTTGAAATTGTGCATTTTTTGAGTATATTTTCAGAAACACCTGGCATATCGGAATTTTAATGAAATTGTAAAAACAAAAGGAGTGCCTTGAAGAGAAAGAAACGCTCTTTCTATTGCTTTTCTGCACAAGATACTACGATAATTTTTTCGCTTTCTGGAGCCAGTTAAAGTTAAAAAGCCCATATTTACTTCAATGTTGAATAACTCGAATAAAAAAAAGTCGCACGATATTCAACAACCACACAATTTACACAGGAAAGATAGCCCCTCCAAATGATATTAACGCGATTTATCAAAAAAATTTGTTGCTCCCCGTGTGATGTTCCAAAGTTGCACAAAATTTTTGTTAACCGTCAATGTTGTCTTCGTCTCGCTATAACTTTGTAAAAAACCAACATAACAACAATTTGAAACAGAGCATCTGAAACTAGAGGTTTCAGTCTTTCAAACTGTTGTTCAACGATATCGATACGGCAATTTTTGACGGAGTTATGATCACGTAAAGGGGGACCAATTTTTCGAGTTCGCACAAGTGATCCCTTAATTCTTCTGAGGAGTGTAGTTGATCTAACAGATCTAACATCTTAAAAAAATTTCACTCCTTTGGACCAATTTTGAAAAAGTTAAGCGATTTTTCAGAGTATCCACTTAATGTTGTTCCCGACTGCGTATGTTCT
Source organism: Lasioglossum pauxillum (assembly GCA_933228785.1). NCBI lineage: Eukaryota > Metazoa > Arthropoda > Insecta > Hymenoptera > Halictidae > Lasioglossum > Lasioglossum pauxillum. The sequence goes on along the minus strand of OW121703.1, from coordinate 23,058,984 downwards.
TTTTCTGTAACATTTGCACGGCTAGTGATGGTTATTAATATTCTTTTCGTCTTATGATTATAGTCCATTGGCAAGATTTATATTTCACAAACACGATGATGCTTTATTGAAGCATGAATATGATGATAATCAGAAAATTGAACCTGTTTACTATATACCAACTATACCAATGGTGTTGGTGAATGGCGCTGACGGTATCGGTACCGGTTGGATGACAAAGATACCTAACTATAATCCTAGGGAGATCATTGAAAACCTGTTTCGAATGATGGAAGGTGCTGATCCGAAACCAATGGTAATATACACACATATATTATACAGGGTATACCAGGAAGTGTTACAAGCTGTTTCCTCGGAATTTAGTATGTATTTAATTTACCGGGAGAGAAAGGGGAGACCCCAACATTTTCTTTAATGGAAAGTATTATCGATTTTTTTGTTATTGTGATACTTCCCATTAAACTTTATAGCATTTACTTGATATTTTTTTTTATTGCGCATAGTTACAGAGGCTATAACTTTTTGCTAATATGTTTACGGGCAAGATAAGCTAGCTATGTATGTACATACAACTTGGTAATGCGAGAACAAAGAAAGATGACTTACAAAGTGCTTAGAAGTCCAGGAACATCATTTTGAACATTTAATAAAATGTAGTATGTGATAATATTGTTATTTTTCGTTTCTGCAACGTTTCAATCCACAACAAATTGTTCGTTGTAACTCTGTAACTATGCGCGAAGAAAGTTCAAGCAAATGCTATCGAGTTTAATAAGAGGTATTGCAATAACAAACTAGAGGGCTATTGTTGCTCGCTCGCGAGTAGGGTTGTTTTTGCTCGCTCGCTTCGCGAGCTCACGGGTAGGACTGCTCTTGCGAGAGGGTTAGTGATACGCATGGCTAGTAGGGCCTACTGCTATTAATGTTTTTTATTTGGTGTGTGACTCTCCAAGAGTCACACAAAGAACTTCCCGATTCGTTACTCCTTCGCCAACATCGCTAACATCGTTTTTTTTTTGTACTTTCATCGATATTCTCCCAAAATGTATTCTTGGGAATAGAGATGATAAATTCACTCTTGCATTGGAATAACTTTCGATTATTCCAAGCGGTAACATTAGCATCAGTTAAAAAAAAATTTTTTTTAAATCTAAAAAAAAATTAAGAAAACAATTTTTTATGTAATTGCGTTTGGTTCTTTGGTGGAAAATTTTCGTCCTCCCTTATAAATTGCATTGTAGAATCAACTCTTTTCGAAAAAAAGTAAAAATCTAAAAAACTACTTGACCAATATGGACCAAAATCTAATCAGCTCTAAGTTACGACGGGGCACATCGATTGCATCATTCATCATCCTGATCGCGTTGTTACTTTTTCTGAAAACGTTAACGAAAAATTTGATTACATAGAAACACACACACACGCACACACACACACACACACGAACATTTTGATAAAAATAGTCTAAAATGACTCCAATGACCATGAAACGTGAAGATCTGCTAAAAAATCGATTTTCGATTTTCGGGGTAATTACAATAACTTCCCTATAAAATCGGGAAGTTAAAAATCAATAATACAGTAAAGATGAGTCTCGTAACATGACGACTTCAAATAATTCCTAATTGTCAAACAAATGCCTGCGTGGTTTTCAGGAGAACATACAGCGCTGCGGCAATCTCTTTTTTGTGACTTTTCTTTTCGATCGAGATACGAGGGTCACCTTCAATTTCTTAAATGGAATGCCCAATATTTTCTCTCGAATTCGGATAAACTACCAAATTCTCCATAAAGAAGTATTACACCGAATAAGGCTTAAAGTGAATCTCAACAAAAACATTCTGTAAACAGGAGCCAAATTCTTACGGCCATAAAAAGTTGTGAGATCAAACAAAATACGGCCAAGTTCGTTAGCTTAGAAATGCCTCTTACAATACTGAAAAAAATCGTTTGTAAAAATTAGTTTAAAAGAACGCTATTTAATTTTTAAAGAGTTACATGGAGGGCTATATTGAAACTTGGCCGCTACCTAACACCTTTTATGGCCATTGGTTTAAAAAGTAACGGCCAAGTTTGAATAATTTAGCCCTCCATGTAACTCTTTAAAAATTAAATAGCGTTCTTTTAAACTAATTTTTTAAACTAATTTTTACAAACGCTTTTTCAGTATTGCAAGAGGTATTTCTAAGCTAACGAACTTGACCGTATTTCGTTTGATCTCACAACTTTTTACGGCCATAAGAACTTGGCTCCTGTTGACAGAATATTATTGTTTTGGGATTTCATCAATTTTTGTTGAAATCTGTATCTACACCCAATAAGCAAGAAGTTTCACTTCTGTCGCGCGTGGTTTTCCACGCATATGTTTTTTTCTCTTTTTTTCTTGAAAAAATCAAAAGACTACATAACGTCATGTGGTTGGGCATACCCTATATGCTTTGGGTTGAGCCTTTTGAGAATGGGTTACCATGGGTTCGTCGACAACTCATTTAACCGACACTGTTTTGATCGATACGATTTGACCGACAATAACGTCGACACTATGTTTTCGACATTATGAAATCGTCGACAAATAATTTGACCGACACTATGTTTTCGTCGACAAATTATTTGACCGACACTATGTTTTCATAGACACGATCAAATTGTCGACGTCTACTGCTTTCATCGACAGTCCGTGTTTAGCGACAGGTTTGATTCGTATTTGTTAATGTTGACTAATCGTTATTAGTACTGTTATGTTCTAGACGCATTTTGCCTGTATAATAAAAAAATAAAGAGAAGTACAAAGCATTTCTTCAAATAAACAAACTTTGTACTATGTGTACATATTGGTACACACAAATAAACAAAAATCATAATATTTCATTTCATTTCAAACATAATTGTGTAAATATATATACATAATTTGAACGAACAGAACGAATGCTACGCATATACATATACAGATTACAAAACATAACACGGACTGTCGATGAAAGCAGCAGACGTCGACAATTTGACCGTGTCTATGAAACATAATGTCGGTCAATGTCGACGAAAGTTATTATCGGTCAAATCGTGTCGATCAAAACAGTGTCGGTCAAATGAGTTGTCGACGAACACATGGTAATGCATTGAAAATTTCTTTATTTTTTCGGTAGGACGCACCGTTCCCGAGGTACAGCCATTTTTTATATGCTCTATCCTACGTACCTATTTCGTAATGTTTTTTTCAATACAACCCCTTTGAGGGGTAAAATTTAAAACTTTGATAATTATTCCTTTGAGTGTTTGTTATGGTGGACCTATGTACCAAATTTCAAGCTTGTAGGTCAATGGGAAGTACCCAAAAGGTTTTGATGACCTGTCAGTCAGTCAGACAGTCAGTGACAAATTTAGCGATTTTTGAGGTCCTATATCTCGGAATCTACTAATGTTGGAAGATTAATGTTTTATCAATATTGAGACATGATAGCATTTAACAAGTGTACGAAATTATATCTCTCCATCTGCCTCCAGTGCCGAGTTATAACCCTCTAAAAAATGGCTAAGTTGTTCCGTGTAAAAGGAGGTAGTGCGAGAACTTTACCGTGCACCTAGATAATTCCTAAATCCCTAGATTTCTAAAGCGGCCCCTAGATGTTCAATAATATTGTCAATACGCCCATCAGTAATATTGACTAGGCGCATTGAAAGGGCATATTGACCGTTTAGAAGGGGTTCAAACGCATTGATCAATATATTAAAGCATATTGATAGAAATTTTGATTGAAGCGCATTGACGGGAGCCATATTGATGCGCGCATTGACGTTTAGGAGTTAGTGTATCTATATTACGATGATGAGGTAGCAGAGCCCTGAGGCAATTATATTGGCAGGAGTATACCGAAACAATCTGTTCCGGACAAAAAGACTCCAGGACATGTCCTACGAGTTACAAAATATACAGAAATACACACGTTAAATGTACATTCATTTTTCAAAATCAGATCATACCAATTTTGTAAAATTATGTGGGGTGCTCAAGGTACCCCATTTTATATACTTTACTAAATACATATATATATAAAGCAAAAAAAGGAAACGCCGAGCATACGCGAGAAATGTTGCGCATTTCTGGCATCACTGGTTCCATCTTGCAAATTATTAGAAAAACATGAAAGAGGAAAAAGTAGTACATACTAATTTTTTTGTGTTTATGATATTTTGTTAGATATGAGTCCGTATACTGTACAGCGACCCTCAAGGTCATGCAAGGTTGGAAACGAAAGAAGTATTTTAAATATTTAATACCAATGTGTTTGCAAGTATTTCAAAATGCTTCTTTCGTTTCTGACCTTGCATGACCTTAAGGGTCACTGCACAGTATACGAATGAATTCGACTAGACACGCGCTCTCATGTGACATAAGAAATAATAAAGTCACCTTCGTATCTAACAAAATACCATAAACACAAAAAAATTGCATATGTCGTTGCGTTGCGTATAAAAAATAGTATGTACTACTTTTTCCTGTTTTTCTAATAATTTGCAAGAGAAACTCTGGCCAGAAATAGTGTGAACGCCCTGTAGATCTACACAACGTGCTCTTCAAATTTTCAATAATGGGCAACCCCAAAAAAATAGCGAAATACAACTGTTAGTATTTCCTCTACAATTCCGACCAATTGCAATTTTCCACAAATCTCTTTCCACGTCATGTAGTCAATTAATAATTGTACTAACTTTTCAAAAAAGTAAAACTCTTTGTTATTACGTTTAAGTTCCTTAACAACGTATTCGCCACCTATTGACACGACAAACTCTGACAAGTTCTAGTTAATAGCTGTTTAAATAAATACAGCATGTTATATTCTGCCTATGCCATCCTGGCGGACACTAGCATAGGCATATCCTGTGGTGCAGAGGGGAGTAAAGGATTCCGGCGCCCCCTGGGGTTAGCCGACGCCCCCTGGGGTTAGACACGATCCCGGACGCTTGGCCTTTGTGCGAGCCTCACGAATTATTGCCGGTCGTCACAGACAAAAACTAAATGGCCCAAAATGTCCGACCGTCCCACTATGGTCTGGAAACCCGTTTTTCGTGGCCAAAAGTATTTTAGTGTTATTTAAAGTTGAAGGTTATAGTATGCTAGGTCATTGAATTCGTTTCGACACCAGCAATAATATTATAAAGTCAGAAATATATGGTAACGTTTAAAAAATTGACGTGATTTCCATTTTTATAAACAAAAAATATTTTTTAAATTTTGTATATTGTAATTTACAGATATGTAAATACTGATCAACTTTTGTTGGAAACATTTTTTTGGCAGATCGTAGGAAATGTCTTAAAAATCGTGTTAACAGTACTATTCTGCCGCAGGAATAACATAAGTAATAATACTAGCACAAATAAGATAAATACATAAATAAAATCACTAATGTATTAATGTACATCATATACATGCATTATTTATAAATGTACATAAACTATAAAAAAGGCGATCGGTAAACAATCGAACGGAGATGAGGCTAAACAAAATTGAAAACAAGCCAAACCCGTGGCAATTGTTCTACATTGTTATGCCGCAAAATGGTTGTGCAGTAACGGGTAACGATGAAAAACTACATACATACAATAACTGTATATACAGGGTGAACCACGAATTGTAAGCAGTAGAGATTACTCTGTATTAGCAGTCCGATAAAAAATGTTTCACACGTCCTGCCTGGGAACCTTCTTCTCAGGCTCGCATCAATACAATGTCACCAGTTCGGACCCATACAAGATGGCACCTTGCCACCCCCTACAATCGCGTAGTAGTGGGTGGTAGCGGTTTTCATATCTTAGCCCACATCTGTCCCGCTAACATTCGTACGGGGCAGTGTATTGAACTACTTGTTGGACATAAACAAATGGAAAATGTTTTTTCACTACGTGGAAAGTGTAATGTCTAAAGAATATTCAGCAATTTTATTGACCCGAAACAACAAACAATTCAAACCTAACAGCTGTTTGTAGTTACTGGAGTGTTTCACATCTCATGTGTGTCGCATGAAAGGCTATAGCCGGGTTTGATAGTGAAATTCGCCCCCGGCGGGATTTTAATCGTGCTTGGACCATTCGATAGCCTACCCAAAAAAACCCCTCTCTGCCAAGTTTCAGCCCCCTATCTCATCTGTAAGGGTAGTTATTGAGAAAAAACGAAAAATCAGTTTTTGGCCCATTTTCCTTATTTATTGACAATTAAAAATTCTGGAAAAAATCTGGCACATTTCGGATATCGAGCCACATATTAGGTATCATTTCCAGATTTTTCTGCTGCAAGCTCTGCTTGTGAAAAATGAAAAACACGAAAAAAATCGAAAAAATGCAGGTTTTATATAGAAATCTAAAAGGTGCTACTCCAGATTTAATTTAGCAATGAGGTATTACCGTAAGTATTATGCTCAATTTTTTTCAGATTTTTGTGAGTGGTGCGTCATAGTTAAAAAAAATAAAAACCGCTTTTTTCGGCGTTTTTCCTAAGTTATACTTATATTTCCTGAATCATAAAAATATATTATGTGATATTAAACGTTCCTACGTTCAGAAAAACATCTCCCAGACTTTAAAACTTGCCTAATACGAAATACGCAAATTATACCATGTACATATATTCGAATATTTCGAAGAGAATTTCAACAGCGCCGGTTGGTGCAGTGGCTATGGTCTCCGTCTGCGGAACCGCTGAAGACTTTTTGGACCGGGTACGAGTCCCGATCAGGTCAATTTTTTTTTCTAAGTTTTTTAAGATTATTTTTCTAAGATTATTGTTGAACCATTGTAAAAAACTTATTTGAACTATATTTAGACTATCTTAAAATATTTTTTCGGAAAAATATTCTTGGAGTACTTTCGGCCAGTAAAGATAAAAAAATCAAGTCGATGCACAAATCCACGTAAAAAATGTAAAGTAGAGCTGTAATACAGTCCGTAAATGACTAGAGGCCGATAGTATACATTACAACGATCAAATCTAAGAGTGGGGGAAGAACCTAAGCGGGGAAGGTGCCTCGAATAGCTCCGGAGCTACTCGTTGGACCTGCCTGTTATAGGCGATTCCGACGCGGAACGAGAATTTACTACCATACTTATGTCCTTATACCGTGATTGGCCAGAACTGTGGAAAGTGAAATCGAAAGATTATTTCAACCAAAACAAAAAGCACATTTCTCAGCAAAAAATAGTTAACGCGTTGATTCAGTTCAAACAGTGTTCTCAGTTTATATCACTCTTTAGACCAGCGTCTACTTCTTTTTTTTTTTTATTTGACAAAAGTACAAGAAATTCGAAATCCATCAATATATTGGGAATGAAAGCCAAAGTATTTTTCTTTTTTTTGGAGTTTCTAGTTGCGTTTTTTCAAGGTATAAATAGGGTTAGAAGTGGAATTTTCTGAATTCTCCATAAAAGAAGACGTGTTAAAATGTGCAAGTTTCTATAATTCTTAAACGGTGCAGTGAATCGAACCCAAACTTTGGTAATTCCATTAATTTAGTAAGAATTATATCTTGTCAAATTTTCAAAAATTTTGTTGCGTTTTTATATACCTCCAGAACATCCTTAAAAGAAACGCCACGTCTGTATTGGAAACCATTTTAAAAAGTAAACCCCTAATTTGAAATTTCAAAATCGCCACGTCGCACACTGGTCCACGCGCTCGATCTAGCTGTTCATTAATATTTTAGCACTATTTGAAAGTTTAAAGGTATAGTAATTTAGGTCGTTGGATTCGTTTTGATATCAGCTACAATATTATGAAGTCAAAAATACATGTTGACTTTTAAAAATTCAAGGTGACTTTAATTATTTATGCATTAAAAATTTCTTTTTTTAATTTTTTCGATTCAAATTTGTAGACTGCTGAATGTTGATTAAGTTTTGTTTAAAACATTTTTTTCTTAGATTATCGGAAGTGTCTGATAAATCAGGTTCAGCATTTAAATAAACACAATAATCAATCATTTTCGAAGTAATAGATTTTATAAACATAATTAAAGATATTTTATTTAAAACTGTGCGAAAAACAATATTAATTATACAAAACAAAAATATAATTTTTATTGTATAAAAATAACTATTGACGTTCTACTATATTATATTGACAAATCATTATTGTCATTACTTTTTTCTTCAACATCATTCAATATTAATTGTTCGACTGCATCATCAAAATGCCAGAGGTTTGGCCGCAATTCAGGCGACACGTACGCTATGAACAGTAATAACTTGTGTACCAGGACCGAACGGGATGTGATTCTTGCACGATTTCATAGAGAAATGAACGCTGATAATAATGCACCTTGATACAATGAGGGCCCATCGGGGACTCGAAAGATATGGTTTACAGATTGAAAACTTTGAAGATTCTCTTTAGTTTATTCAGCATTGTTATTTCAATAAATTATAAATATTAAATCTTAGTACAAGGGATATACTCTAAATACAGACAAATACTATTCATTCGCAACAAAAATGGACACATAATATTAAATAGATTCTCCAAGGTATCAATAAGAAGAGAGGTAATTTTTTCGGTGGGAAATAGGATTCATAAAATGTTGATTTTTAACTGCTTGTTCTAATCACAATTTTCAATAAATCTCATTAATTTCATCGTTTTCGAATGTCATGGACATTTAGGAAGTAATATACATTCAATAAACATCGATTTGGGCAAGTTGCATTTTTACCAAATGAACAGCTAGATCGAGCGCGTGGACCAGTTAGTCCAGTCGCCAGGTCGAAAAAAGGGCGTCTACCTGGAAAGTATTCCGAACTTAATGAAATTTTGACACGTCATTTAGAGGTACTCTGGGGAGTCGAATCTGAGTGTTCGACCTCGAGGACCCTGTGCTAACTTGGGGAGGGGGAAAACCACGATTTTTGTTACCTGTTTTTGGTATTTCGCCTATAACTCAAAAGCTATGGGTCTTACGAACTTTCTTTTTCATTTTTGGAAAGAGCATTTAATTTCCTTCAAATTTTACTGGTCAAACATATTTTTTGACCCAATAGGTACCAAGAGACAAGTGTTCAAAATTAGGAAATGTTTCTCAAAATGACATTTTGAGAGCCTTACAATGTAAGCGGTATACATAGTATGTAGATTATATGTAGATACGTTGAAAAACTAAAATTATGAGCCAAAAACTTGCAATTTCCTGCTAAATGTCACATTGTGTGGCTCAAAATGTCATTTTGAGAAACATTTCCTAATTTTGAACGCCTGTCTCTCGGTACCTATTGGGTCAAATAATGACCAGTGAAATTAGAAAGAAATTTAATGCTCTTCCCAAAAATGAAATAGAAAGTTCGTAAGACCTATAGCTTTTGAGTTATAGGCGAAATACCAAAAACAGGTAACAAAAATCGTGGGTTTTTCCCCCTCCCCAAGGTAGCACATGGTCCTCGAGGTCGAAAACTCAGATTCGATTCCGCAGAGTACCCCTAAATGACGTGCCAAACTTTCATTAAGATCGGCATACTTTCCATGTAAAAGTACCTGGCGACTGGACTAAGTGTGCGTGGCGTCGTAACAAATGCGTCACAGTGCGCAGTCGCCGTATTGATAGCTAGATTGACGAGATTGTTTTTGCGTATTGACGGAAACTTCAATATTATTGTCAATCCACATTGACAATATTATTGAACGTCTAGGGACCGCTTAAGACAAATTTGATTTCAAGCGACGCAGGAAGTGTGATCTATTACAATCAATGCACCTGCGTGATCGGATTACGAGTGAACGAAGAACTTTTTCTAGTATTTCTGCAGTTACTGCGGCACATTCACTAATAATATAGTCCAGTCAACGAAAAGTTGTAGAGGGAAATGGAAGGAACACAATTTTTAACTTGGGGACTTTGTTTGGACTAGTTAGGAGGCAAACATATTACAAGTCCACACTCCTAGGAGGGAGCGGGGTGTAGGGGGGCACGTAGAAGGTCCCCTTTTTCGGTTTTCCGCCTATATCTCGGAAACTATGCGTCCTAGCGATAAGACCATTCTATACAAAATTAAAGTTGACAAAACGTGCCATAAGATTGATTCTATTAAGTTTTTCGCTATCTCGCATAGTTTCCGAGATATCCGCGCTCAAAGTACACTTTGGTATTATTTGTTCGAGCTGGTGTTTTTACTTCAATTTCAACTTCAATTTTTCAATTTCCACTCCCATTTTTCAGTTTCAACATCGATTTCTCAATTTCATCATCAATTTTTCAAATTCCACTTCATTTTCAACTTCAATTTTTCAATTTCCACTTCCATTTTTCAGTTTCAACATCAATTTCTCAATTTCAATTTCAATTCCAACATCAATTTTTTAATCGCAACTCCAATTTTTCAGTTTTGGCATCAATTTTTCCATTTTAACATAAATTTTTTAAGTTCAACTCCAATTTTCTAATTTCAACCTCAAGTTTTCGACTTTATCTTCAATTTCAAAACTTCAGTTTCAACTTCACTTTCAACTTCAATTTCAACTTCAATTTCAACTTCAAGTTTTCAATTTCAATTTTTCAGTTTGAACATCAATTTCTCAATTTCAACTTCAAATGCACGTAGAAGGTCCCTCTTTTCGGTTTTCCGCTTATAACTCAGAAATGATGCGTCCTAGCGATAAGACCATGCTATACAAAATTAAAGGTGACAAAATGAGCCATAAGATTGACTGCATTCAGTTTTTCGCTATCCCGCATAGTTTCCGAGATATCCGCGCTCAAAGTTCACTAATTGTGCTGAAGAGTTAGCTAGTCAAATAAGGTAAAAAACGTGAGGCAAAAATTTCCTTTTCACCATTAGTGAACTTTGAGCGCGGATATCTCGGAAACTATGCGAGATAGCGAAAAACTGAATCGAATCAATCTTATGACACGTTTCGTCAGCTTTAATTTTGTATCCAATAGTCTTATCGCTAGGACGCATAGTTTCCGAGATATAGGCGGAAAACCGAAAAAGGGGACCTTCTACGTGCCCCCCCCAACCCCGCTCCTTCCTAGGAGTAGGGACTTTTAGTATGTTTACTTCCTAACTAGTCCAAACAAAGTCCCAAAGTTAAAAATTGTGTTCCTTCCATTTTCCTCTACACCCCCCATACGAGCATTCATTGACTGGACTAATACGTTCTCGCATAGACATGGTTATCGTTAATGATTCAGTATAAACTTCATTTTCAATGTTTAAACAATGAAATAAGTTTGAGAATATCTCAGTAATTGTTAATTCTGAGCCGCATCTGGTGTAATACTTCTTTACGCAGAATTTCATAATTTATTTGAATTTGAAAAGAATATTAGATATTCTATTGAAAAAATTGAGGGTGACCCTCGTGTCTAGATAACAAAGCAAAGTAACAAAAAACAGATTGCAGAATTGTATGTCCCCCTGGAAACCATGCAACATTTGCTTGAAAAACTTCTTCGTACAACAAATAACTTAGAGTGGAGGTATTAGTTACCGGATATTTAGTGACGACTTTGAGGTTTTTTATTAATTTAAAGGCATTCCTGTAATTTATTTTGCATTATTTGTAATAAACGCTTTATCAACGATTATCAACCTTTTTTCTGTATCGTCAAATTTTTCTGGAGGATTATGCTAAAGAGCAAAAGAAATATTAACGAAGTTTTGGTCTTATTTACTGGGCACAAGAAATTTCTGATGACAAATTAATTAATTAACTTTTTCTTACGCCGTAGCACAATAAAATCATTATTTCATTATCCTCTGGTGTATCACAGTTTCTTAGCATTTTTTATAATCGGAGACAAAAAATACCATTGTCTCGGGGAATAAGGTTTTTAACTAATGTTTTCTATATCTAGACAAAAACACTGTCCAACAAATTTCAACTTTTTTTATGTTCCCTAATTACTGTTGGGTCCTTCTTATAGAGTTTTTTGCGCTGATTCAGAATCTGTTTTTAATTTTTTTCCTATACGCACAGTTTTTGAGGAACATGGCTTTGAAAAAAAACATATTTTTGAACTTCAAACAAATATTGTGATGTTATTATAAAAGATATTGAATTGTTCTTTGCAGCAAAAGATTCTGTAGACTTTCCCGAATACACTGATATCCAATATTAATGCATTACGATTGTCTAAACATGTTTAATTGTAATGCATTAGTATTGGATATCACTGTATTCAGGAAAGTCTACAGAATCTTTTGATATAAAGAATAATTCAATATCTTTTATAATAACACCACAATATTTGTTTAAAGTTAAAAAATATGTTTTTTTTTCAAAGTCATGTTCCTCAAAAACTGTGCGTATAGGAAAAAAATTAAAAACAGATTCGGAATCAGCGCGAAAAACTCTATAAGAACCACCCAACAGTAGTTGTGGAACAAATTTGGCGTTGGACAGTGAAATTAATAAATTTTTAAATGCTTTCGACGCAACGGTTCGATCGTTTATCACGAATTATAAAACAATTTTGTTAATTGTCAAACAAAATCAACGTTTCGATCCTAGTTTGGATCTTTTTCAAGCTTTATTTGAATCGCGTATTCCTTATATTTAATCATTCAATAGTTTTTTTTTTAATTATTATAACATATTTACTTTACAGACGCGATTCAAATAAATCTTGAAAAAGATCCGAACTAGGATCGAAACGTTGATTTTGTTTGACAATTAGCAAAATTGCTTTATAATTCGTATTAAACGTTCGAACCGTTGCGCCGAAGCATTATAAATTTATTAACAGCAAATACGATCGATAGAAGAAACATATTTAGACAAAAATTATTGTAATACTTTCGATTCACATAGGAAGGGAAAACACATTAATTTTATTTTTCAAAATAAAGTAATACTAGGTACTTCGTGTTATTTTTATTACTTTCTAAAAAGTTTGTTTTGCGTCCGATAACCTGGTGGGGTACTGTAACTGGTATCTTTACGAGACTCACCCTGTATATTATAATAATCATATATTTTTCTTGTTGTTTTCCGTTCTTTCATGTATTTCCATCTGATTCAGATACCGTATTACAAAAACTTCAAAGGAGTCATAGAAAGTTGTGGAGATTACAGATATATTAACAATGGAGAAATATCAGTAATAGGACCAGATAAAGTTGAAATTACTGAACTGCCAATTGGAACTTGGACGCAAACATACAAAGAAACCGTTCTAGAGCCGATGTTGCACGGGACTGATAAAACACCAGCCGTCATTTCGTTAGTACTATTGATATTCCGACAAAAATGACTAAACCAGATAAACACAAAATGTTTGCCGAGTTATTATTATCAAATAATATTTCAGGGACTACAAGGAGTACAATACAGACACATCGGTGCATTTTGTGGTTATTTTGAACCGTGACAAATTGGTGGAGCTGGAAAGGGACGGTCTCCACAAAGCATTCAAATTACAGACAACGATGGCAATTACATCTATGGTAAGGAACAAGAAATGTAATTTCTAATGGACAACAATAATCAGAATATTTTCAATTCCATCATATGTTTATTTCCCTTTAGTGTGCATTCGATGATAGCCAGTGTCTCCGAAAATATGATAACGTTCTACTAATTATGAAAAGCTTTTATAAACTAAGAATGGAAATGTACCACAAAAGGAAAGATTATTTGGAAGGTATCCTGAATGCAGAGGCATCGAAGCTTTCGAATCAAGCCCGGTTTATTCTAGAAAAATGTGACGGCACTATCGTAATTGAAAATAAGAAGAAAAAAGATATGATAGCTGAATTAATTAGACGAAACTTCGAGTCCGACCCTGTGGTTGTTTGGAAACTATCGCAGAATAGGGAAGAAGTATTGGTACGTACTAAAAACATAACTATCGAAACGAAATATCGCATAATTTATGATCGTTTAACTGTTATGCCACGTTAGGAAGATCAAGTAAGTGAAATAGAAGAAACGATTACGTATTCAAAACAGGATTTCACTTGTGAATGATCTCTAATTAGTCTAGCAGGATTAGGGATTGCAATACCGCGCCATTTTCAATCCCGCGGGATTGATGTGGGATTTATATCAATCCCGCGGGACTAAGGATTCTTCAATAGGATCTTCAATAGAGGTGTGCGGGACGGGACGGGAATTCCCGAAAATATCCGGGAATCCCGAATATTTTCGGAAATCCATTTCCTACCCATTCCACTGCCGGGCCAAGGAAGAACAGCGTATCAGAAAGAGTCACGGGCAATCGCCGTCGCCGGCACAGTTCAAAGACGCACATTTTTTGCGATCCGTATTTACATGCTGTCCTTCTCTACGTTTGGCTTTCGTCATAGAGATCCCGAACATATTCACGGGATTCTCGAAAATGCGAATATATTTGGGATTCCCGAATATTTTCGGGAATATTCGAATATTTTCGGGATTCCCGTCCCGTCCCGCACACCTCTAGTCTTCAATCTAATATATATTTAATAAAAAAACAAATTTTACTTAATGAGATAATCATCTTTAATCATATTAGTCAAAATTTATTAACAGAATACATATAAAATCTAAATCTACATAAATTTAAATTAAAATAAATCTCTTTTTGGAAAACAAACTATAATTGAAATGTGTATATATATATATACGTGTCTAATTGTATAAAATATATAATATAATAATTCGTTATATCTAATAATTATTAGAAGAAGGTATTTAAATAAAAAATCAGTATATCAATAACGAAGCTACAATATTATATATTAATTGCTGAGGTGAATCGGAAGAATTTTTTTCTTTACCAAAATGTTGGTTAAAACTGAAAAATAACTATAAAAATTGTTTAAAACGAAAAATAAAATCTGAAAAATGTTAAATTATAAAAACAAATTTTAATTTGTAGAACTTTGAAAATATGATCGTAAAAAGCAAAGTCTAGTTGTATTAGTTGTTGCATCTTCTAGTTAGGTCCTCAAGTCATTACAAATAGATATCCTGCAGCGGAAAACGCTCATTAAGCCTCTACACTTGAAGATCGAATAATTGAAAAATATCCGTAAGCCATACGTAGATATTTCCCCTTTTTGTCATCACTCTCAAAGGAAATCATCTCTTCTTTTTAATTTTTGTCGATATCTTCATGACAGACCATCGAAATAGTTCTTCGTGCGCGTCGTCATTCGCGAAATTTTGGGACGCATAGTCCCGCAAAATTTGCGGGATTCTATTTACGAAATGCGGGACCAAAAAATGACGCGGGATCCTGCGGGATTGCGGGATACCTCTTTGGAGGATTGCAATCCCTAAGCAGGATAAGCATGGTCCACGGCCCCACGACATTTTTTATTGATATCGGGTGCAAAACAATGCTGTGACGCATTTGTGACGAGGTGGAAAACAAAGGTTATGACAACATCCAATCCTATCAGGAAACAAACCGTCTTTCCAGTTAGAAATTTTTTCGGATGCGTCCCGAACAGGATGGGGGCGTACAGTAAAGGAGAAAGAATTCATGGTTTTTGGAAAGAGACGGATCAACAATTACATATTAACTGTTTAGAACTCTTAGCTGCCTTTTTTCAACTTAAGTGTTTTGCAAAAGATTTAATGGATTCCGATACTTTGCTTAGAGTAGATAACATCACGGCTATTGCTTATAAAAAACAAAAACTTAACCTCAATACAAAGATAACTTTAATCTGCCTTATTTTAAGTTAAGAATAGCTTTGGAAAAATTTTCTTCCTTGGTTGTTATAATGTCGCGATCATAAAACTTCGTAAAAGTTTCTAAATGCGGTGAACTATTTTCTGCTGGGAAATTTGTTTGTTGCTATGGTTAAAGTAATCTTTCGATTTCACGAGTAAATTCTCGTTCTGCGTCGGAATCGTGTATAATCTGTGTGCTAGCCATTTTGCCCGTACGCGATGATGCGATATGGTACAAAATTTCTCACGTATGCGCGACGTTTTTTTTGCTTTATATACAGGGTGTCCCACATAACTGGGAACACCTAAATATCTTTCGTATTTACAGTCCTATTAGAAAACTTCAGTGGACAAAGTGACACTATTGCAGGGGGCAAATATAATAGTAAAGAAAAAAATTTTTTATGTCGTGTTTTTTAATGAAATTTCAAGGTCACCGATGTTTTTTTAAATGAAATAGTATATATTTTTTTACGATAGCATGATAGACAATAAAAAACTGAAGTTAGTGGATACCACCTTTTTGGCCTTGAAATGACCTTGATCTTCGAAAATTGGCGTTCCTTTGCGCGGTCCATCTCTTCAGGTTATTGTGATGCAAGAAATATTTGTTACGTAATGTGCATATCATAAATGGACTAAATATCTGGCAAGAATATTTTTTTCCAAAGGTCATTTTTTTCGGAGTTATAAAGGTCATCAATGTATTTTGATACGTAACTACATTTTTCTTTATTGCATCGGGTAACTGATCGAAATATACATTCAGATATGTATAATAACATGACCTTGAGCTTGATCTGAAGGTAAAACTTTAATTTTCGAAGATCAAGGTCATTTCAAGATCATGTCATTATACATATCTGAATGTATTTTTCGATCAGTTACACGGTGCAATAAAATAAAAATCTAGTTATGTATCAAAATACATCGATGACCTTGATGACTCCGAAAAAAATGACCTTCGGAAAAAAATACTCGTGCCAGATATTTGGTCCATTGCCACCATGCACATTACGTGACAAATATTTTTTCGCATCACAATAACCTGAAGAGATGAACCATGCAAAGGAACGTCAATTTTCGAAGATCAAGGTCATTTCAAGGTCAAAAAGGTGGTATCCACTAACCTCAATTTTTTATATACTATTAATATACTATTTTATTTAAAAAAAACATCGGTGACCTTGAAATTTCATTACAAAATACAACATAACAAATTTTTTTCTTCACCATTATATTTGCCCGCTGCAATAGTGTCACTTTGTCCTCTGAAGTTTTCTGATGAGACTGTAAATACGAAAGATATTTAGGT
This sequence comes from Lasioglossum pauxillum, assembly GCA_933228785.1. Lineage (NCBI taxonomy): Eukaryota > Metazoa > Arthropoda > Insecta > Hymenoptera > Halictidae > Lasioglossum > Lasioglossum pauxillum. The sequence goes on along the minus strand of OW121703.1, from coordinate 23,042,026 downwards.
GTTCCCATTTATGTGGGACACCCTGTATATTTAGTTTAGTAGATAAAATGGGTACCTTGAACACCCCGCGGAATTTTGAAAAATTGGTATCATTTGATTCTGAAAAATGAATGTACATATAACGTGTGTATTTCTGTATATTTTGTAACTCGTAGGACATGTCCCGGAGTCTTTTTGTCCGGAACACATTGTTTCGGTACATTCGTGCCAATATAATTGCCCCAGGGCTCTGCTGCCTCATCATCGTAATATAGATACGTCAACTGTTTCGCCCGCGCATGCGCGTGAAATCTTGCACCGTATCGCATCATTGTCTACTGAGATTGACGAAATATTGACAATAAACCTCCTAAACGTCAATGCGCGCATCAATATGGCACCCGTCAATGCATTTCAATCAAAATGTCTATCAATATGCTTCAATATATTGATCAATGCGTTTGAACTCCTTCTAAACGGTCAATATGCCCTTTCAATGCGCCTCGTCAATATTATTGATGGGTGTATTGACAATATTATTGAACGTCTAGGGGGCCCTTTACCGTTATTGATTTTGGGCTTTTCAGATGTGGATTGATTTGATTTTGAATGTGACGGTTGACAGAGTAAGACGTTTTTGTAAATCTCAGACGGAGATTTGTGAATATTCAGACGAAACATATCTTTGACCCTATATATATTTCACAATTGTGAGCAAATTATGAAGGGTAGAAAAGAAATATTTAATTTCTTAGAGGTTTTTCAATTATCTAACTATGTTTCACCAATCCGATCATCTTGAAACTTTTAGATATATTAGGTAGGTAACAGAGCATTGTTCTTGAATTTTTTGGTAGGTGTCACTCGAAGGGTTGCTCGCAACCCTACCCATTGAAAATATCTACCCTTCATAATTTGTTCACAATTGTAAAAAAGAATACATTATATGCAAGAGTATATACCTTTTTTTCATCTTAATAACTTAATTAACAAGAAGAACCGAGAAGAAAAATGATAAAGTTTAGGGTGTTTACCCCCATATTACCCTCAAATGAGAGGGGCTGGCGACTTCAAATTTTGGGGGATTATCTTTCGACCGAAAAGCATTGTTTTGCACACAATAAAAAATGTCATACGCGCCGCTGGACCATGCTTATCCTGCTAGACCCTTTGCGCATTTTTACACGTATATTGTATAACCGAATGATATATATTGTTAGGAAGAGGTAGCCGAAACCGTCGAAGATGACGCAGTCGCAGCACCTACTGCATTGGCAAGCGAAAACTTTGATTATCTACTCGGTATGACATTGTGGAGCTTAACGAAAGAAAGAAAAGACGATTTGCTACGACAGAGAGACGAGAAAATTTCCGAATTGAAGAAACTACAAAGTCGAACGCCTGTATCTTTATGGAAAGAGGATCTAGACAATTTACTGAGCGAATTGAACAAAGTAAGCATACACATATTTCTCAAATATCGAAGGATACACGTGAATTCTTCTGTACATACATTTCACGTTTTATTAGGTCGAAGAAAAAGAACGTAAAGATGAGCAGAAATCGTCTAAAACCATTAAGAAACCACCAACAAAATTCTATTCTCCGGAGACCGTTCGTCGAGTGGTTCCTGTGATTGATACCGAATTGAAGAAAAAAATTGAGAAAGCAGATATCGTGTCCAAAGATAAGAAGGAGGGGATTAAAAAACCAAGGGTTAATTTAACAAAATTTTACTTCGCACGCAATTCGATTGTTCCAATCTATAAATCGAATGTAATATTTTAGGTAAAGAAAGAATCTACAGAGGAGAAAGATGAATTTGACGCCTTAGTTGATGCAAACGCAAAACCATTGGAAGATAGAGTAGGCAGTTCTCCAGAAAAGATAGAAAAGAAAGCAGCTGGCAAAAGAGGTACTTGATTATATGTATAAACGGCACTAACTAAAAATAGGTCTCACAAAGTTTACTAAATACTTTTATTTTTCGTTGCAATCAGTATTGAAGCAATCAACGTTACCTTTCAAGGCGAAGGCGAAAAAAGAAAAACCTGATAAAAAAGGAATCAAAGACTCCGATAGTAACGACGACATTGATTTTAGTAGCATATCTCCTCCTCCGGAACCTCGAAAAACATCACGTAGAAGTGCAGGTACTGAAAATAGAATGTGCATTAGTGTGGCTCTTCTTTTCGACTTTTGAATTTCTTTTACAGCAACTCCAGAGTTCTTATAATTAAACAAAAATCTGTCCAAAGTTGAGCTCGATCGCATAACGGGAAAACGTGGGGTAATTAATTTAATGCAATCAAAATCGTTTTTCTCGAATATCTTCTAAAGTATTTACTGCGTCGAAAAATATGTTAAACAAAACGTGTAGATCTGGACAGACTGCGTCTTTTATATTCTATTACTTTTTTTCGTATAACAAACGGTTTTCGAAAAAATTGTGGCAAACGTTGGATCAAAATTGAAATTGAAATTTGAACTGTGGTTTCATTATTTGTTATCAATAAACATTAACGAAAATCAAACTTATTCTTTTTTAATTGCCGATGTTTTTGCCGGATCATTTTTTAAGAGTTTAAAAAAATGTACAGAATCTTCAGCAAAAAGATCTGCAATTACAAACAAATAAGTTCCGCTAGTTCAAAACAAAAATACAAAATTTTTGCTAATGTTTATTGATAGAAGATAATGAAACCACACATCAATTTTCAAAGTTCAGAAAAAATTTTTGGATTTTGGTCCGACGTTTTTCAAAATTTCTTCGAGAACCGTTTGTTTTACGAAAAAAGTAATATGATATAAAAGATCAGTCTGTCCAGATCTACACGTTTTGTTGAACATATTTTTCGACCCGGTAAATAGTTCAGAAGATATTCGAGAAAAACGATTATACACTCCTCAAAACAATTAAGGGATCACTTGTGCGAACCAGACAAATTGCTCCTACTTTACGTGGTCATAACTCCGTCAAAAATTACCTTATCGATATCGTTAAACAATGGTTTGAAAGCCTGAAACCTCTAGTTTCAGATGCTCTGTTTCAAATTGTTGCTATGTTAGTTTTTTACAAAGTTATAGCGAGATGAAGACAATATTGACGGTTAACAGAAATGTTGTGCAACTTTGGAACATCACACGGGGAGCAACAAATTTTTTTGATAAATTCCTGTGTAAATTGTGTGGTTGTTGAATATTGTGCGACTTTTTTTATTCGAGATATTCAACATTGAAGTAAATATGGGCTTTTTAACTTTAACTGGCTCCAGAAAGCGAAAAAATTATCGTAGAATCATGTCCAAACAAGCAATAGAGAGAGCGTTTCTTTCTCTTCAAGGCACTCCTTCCGTTTTTTCAATTTGGACCAATTTTGGAAAATTTGGACCAAACTCGATACAAAATCAAAGAACTTTCGATAGAAATGAGGTAGAACGATGAAATTTTTTAAAAATTAAAGCTGGAACTTTGCAGAATATGGGAAAAATAGCTCTACCTCATTTCTATCGAAAGTTCTTTGATTTTGTATCGAGTTTGTTCCAAATTTTCCAAAATTGGTCCAAATTGAAAAAACGGAAGGAGTGCCTTGAAGAGAAAGAAACGGTCTCTCTCTATTGCTTGTTTGGACAAGATTCTACGATAATGTTTTCGCTTTCTGGAGCCAGTTAAAAAGTTAAAAAGCCAACATTTACTTCAATGTTGAATATCTCGAATAAAAAAAGTCGCACAATATTCAACAACCATACAATTTACACAGGAAAGATAGCCCTTCCAAATGATATAAACGCGATTTATCAAAAACATTTGTTGCTTCCCGTGTGATGTTCCAAAGTTGCACAAAATTTTTGTTAAACGTCAATGTTGTCTTCATGTCGTTATAACTTTGTAAAAAACCAACATAGCAACAATTTGAAACAGAGCATCTGGAACTAGAAGTTCAGGCTTTCAAACCATTGTTTAACGATATCGATAAGGTAATTTTTGACGGAGTTATGACCACATAAAGTAGGAGCAATTTGTCTGGTTCGCACAAGTGATTCCTTAATTCTTTTGAGGAGTATTAAATGAGTATTAAATTAAAGAAATTTTGACAAAAACCTTTGACATGAGTAAATAAGAGCCATCCTAATGTGCGTACATTGGTGCATGAAAAATCATGCCGCAACAATGCATGTCTGCTGTGTGTACACGCAGCTAATTATTTTTGTTGACGTTTTAAATGTTGCAGCTAAGAAGAACTATAATTTAAGTGAAGAATCGTCATCCGAGAGTGAGCTTGAAACAGTAGCAATAGTTTCAGATTCCGAACAGTGAGTAGCATTTCGTAATTACAGATACGCGTGAAGTTTAGATATTTTGCTTATTCTTGATTTTTTCCCAGAAAAATGAAGCCTCCTGTGATTGTAGATAGCGATTCAGATGATAGCTTTAAAATAGATAGAAAGTCATTACCACCGCAACGTAAGTATATATGTATACAAGGATTTCAAGTGTATTAGGTATTATTCGATTTTTATAATTGTTTCAAACACTATTTTTCTTTTCAACAGCAAGCTCGGAAGAATTATTCGATTCTTTAATTGGTAATTCCTCTCGTGACAAACCAAAAAATATTGCGTCGTCTAGCGAAGAGTCACTTTTCTCAGCTGTGGCGAAAACAACAGCAAAGAAAAAGACTGAAAACGGAGGAGGGAAAGGAGTGAAGAGACAATTGAAAACAAAGACAGGTTCCTCTGATTCGGAATCGGAAGAGGCGGCAATCTCCAATAAACAACAAAGAATTATCATATCGTCTAGTGAAGATTCGACGTTTTCACCACCTGGAAAAGGTAAGGTTTTCAGTGAGATATCGATAACAACAATATCATTTCTTCGTTTTATTTGAAAGTTTCTGTATTTACATGCTTAGCGCCCGCCAGAAAGAAAACAGAAAATGGTGGAGGGAAGGGTGTGAAAAGGCAATTGAAGAAAAAAGTAGTTGAGTCCGATTCAGACTCGGAAGACGTTATATTCGCCAGCAAACAAAATGTAAGTACAATAATAATAGACAAAGGGTATAGCCGGATAAGCATGGGCCAGCGGTCTCCGCTCCGATTTTCCTGATTCCTGTCTTAAAACCTCGTTTTATGTCTAAAAAAACAGTTTGTAAAATTTCAAATGTCTGCCCCCACCGATAGGGGTGATATTGAGGTAAATTCCCCCGCACTTAAATGCAATTTGCTCTAAAACGAGAAAAGATATCGACATGGGATAAACGGCAAACAAAAGATATAGATACACTCTATATTTCAGATTTTTTTCAGAATTTTTTGCTAATTATTTATAGTTGAAAATAATTAATTAATTTTTTGGGAATTTTTTAAACTATCTTCCCCTGGGTTGACACTTACCAAAAAATTCTAAAATATTGCTATGATTCTAACCTATTTTGTAAAAAAATCTCAGAAGTGTCCGTTTGGTGGAACAGTGTAAAAAAAAATAAAGTATGCCGGCGAACGCTCGGTTTGATCAGTAACGACGCAGCGACCGAGTCCTCTTGCGGTGGCTAGTGACGGGAGCGAACGGGAAGTCGGCGCTTGTACGGAAAAGCTGTTACATGTAAAAATGCGACTAAATCTTCTAATATATGATTGCAGTTGGAAGTCTAAACAATTATATTCTAGGAATTAGCTTACATTGAAAAAGAAAAATACGTGTAAAGCTAATTTGTTGCTGTCAAGTAACAGAAAGAAGAAGCTTCTCACAAGTATGTTGTATGGTCACGGTGTTAGAGGTTCTGCTCGATGCTCTGGAGGGCTCCAGTTCGAATCCTCCTCAACTCAACTTTCTTTTCTTGTTTTTTTCTTTTTTTTATATGCATTTATAAACTAAACGATTTTTATTGTTTGCACTTCAATATTCTATAAAACGATGTTTTAAGACAGGAATCAGGAAAATCGGAGCGGGGGCCGCTGGCCCATGCTTATCCGGCTATACCCTTTAGTAACATAAATAGTATTCCTAGCAAGTATTTCCAAGTATCGTGTGTCGTCTATAATCGCGCATCATATGCGCGTGCTTTATGCAATAGAATATTGATGATACGATTCATGTGAACGTTACCTTTAATTTAATAACAGTGTTTTCTCGGTAATTGTCCAAAATACGTGTCCGACCAGGGATACTATTCTTTGACTACTGCCGTAATTTGTCTTACTTTGTATATTTATATACGTAATCTTTGTTTAATGGCATAGGTAAAGAAGAAGAAGAAGAAGGCTGAACCACAAGATAGTAACGCCAGCGAATCGTCTCAACCGCCACAGAGATCCGGAGGAGGTCGTGTTCGTAAACTTGTTTCGTACGCTGTAAAGTCGGACGATGATGATTCGAATTGAACGACGTCTAAGCAAGTGTTCGGTTGAAGCATTATTCAAATTGTTATTAACAAACTTTGTGATCGTATTTGATATAAATTTTAAGAAAATATTGCCATGGTTCTTGTCAAGGCATTAGTAATTTTATATAACACTGTACATACACGCACTAGAAATTTACTTTAATTATTGTAATAACTAAATGTAAGGTAAAAGCTTCATTTCATGTACATACAATCAGTGTTCGGAACACGTTAAACTAATTATATTCGGATCGAAGAAGGAATCGTCGTGACTTAGGGTGCGGTTATAGTGGAGCGGTGAGCATCGATGGTAGCGGCGCGGTGGGCAGCGCGGCGAAAACAAACCAATATAATTAAATGCAACTGTGTACGTATAGTGGAGTGGTGATGAGAGCTGTGATCAAGGCGACGCGGTGACTAGCGCGGCAAAAACAAACCAACATTCGTGACAACGTTTCGATACATATTACATAAAGAGAAAGTATGTAATTTTTTTGTTCCTTGTTACTACCCGTTTTTTTCACCGCACAGCTCACCTCGCCGCTCGACTATAAATACGCGCCGCACAACTCTCCTCGACGGTACACTCTCTCCTCGCTGCTCCACCATAACCATACACTAAGATAAATATTTGACGGGTGACTATCATCACCAGTAGAAATGTCTCAGACTTACGTTAGTGCCAACTTCGAAGACATTCCCAACGTAAGTTGTGGTGGAAATGCAAAATTTTTGTCGTGTTCTTTTTTTAACTTCATAGAACATTGATTGAAAACTATTACAACGTAATACTCATTCGATATTGTTATTCTCCAGTAATTCATTTGAATTCCATTCGACGTGCACATGCAAACGTATCTATCTGATTTTTATAGTATTTTTATGATATCCGAACTTGCCATTTATACTCCGATATCGAAGTAAGAACGGAAAACATAGTTCTGCCAAAATGACACAAGAATAACAAGAAACTTGAAAATCGATCGATTCTTCGGTGTAACTATAATTATGATACAGTTTTCATTTTTTTATCGATAATATTAATTGTTCACACGATGTATTCTGGAAAATACTAGATGTTCTATGTACATGTAGTAACTATGCTTAAAAATTATCTGTACAATTGTTTATTTATCTCTAGTTTTTTATCTTTGTAATTTTGTAGACGTAATTATATAACAAACTTCGTGGTTTCACCAGGAATTGAACATTGCGCGATATTAATCTGCGTTGTGTATACTTTTTACAGATTCAATTACACTTTCGGATCGCCAGATATTAAGTTTTCATTATTTCGATTATCTATTATAGACCAACATGATTATTTTTTTATATGTACGTTTAATTATAGATATTCGCATTGTACCCTGAATATGCGAGGTACTTACCCGTAACTTGTGAAAACAATTGTATCAATTACCGAGGTTACCTAGTTCGTTTGATATTAAAATGCAATAAAGAACAAGAAAAAACATAATACTGAAAGAAGTTTAGCACGGTCGATATTTTCTTATCGCTAAATATTGTAACGTGATTTTCTAAACCTGTTTCGAAAATTTTATCTAATTGTAAAACATAGTCTCGCACGACCTTGTATGTGGTCCACGCAGTGATGTAATACGGGGCGCTTTTCACGCGCATGCGCGAGTTTTGGCAGGAACGTATCTGCGTTCGAAGTTTGTGGGGAACTGTGACGGCTTTGGCGCTGCCCTACGGCAGGGGCCAAAAATTAGCGAGGCGGACAAGGTACCCGATCTTCGTACTTGACAGGCTAGAATCGTCGCGCAAGCACGAAAAAAGCGTCCCGTATCACATCACTGGGTCCACGAGTAAGCATATCAGTTTTATATAAACCTGTCTGTATGTATATAAATTCTTTTTTCAATGTGTATTAGCGACAAATTTATATGTGCAGAAGCGCGAATACATAATTGATAATATAAATATTATATATATACCCAGATAGCACAAAGACATCTTAAAGTACGCCTGAAAGTTGCCTGATGCAAGACGTAACGTACATCTTTAAGTCGTACGTTAAGTCTGTGGCACGACGTTTTCACGTCTTTTCCACGTACTGTGTACAACTTTAACAGGTCTTTGTTACAAAACTGTGCGACTTAAAGTCGTCTCTCACAGGTCTTTTCGACATCTTTAAGATGTCGCTTTAAGACGCAAAAAAGTTGCCTTTTCGGACATCTTTTATGCATCTTTTATGCATCTTTTTTCAGACGTACAAAATCTTCAAATTTAAGAAAAAATTATAAAAAAATTAGAAATCTATATACATATATATATATATATTACTACTTTT